>VZTH01003229.1:116627-129911 GCA_013397815.1 Aleadryas rufinucha | reverse complement strand
TCAAATTTTACAGGAGATTTTTGTATTGTTCATGCTTAAGCAAAACAAATTAAAAGGCAGCCTGGCCCTGGAAATAAGGACTTTGCTTCTTGGAACCTTAGAGCTGTCCATGAAGGACAAAGGATACCCCCGTACAACTGAGGTAACACCAGCATCCTAGCCCCTCTAACATCCTACCAGCAGGATCTGGCATCATAGATACATCACTCCTGCAAGACTGATCCCAGGGACATCTGGATAAGTAGACAAGCTGCAAGAATAGTGCAAAAGTACTGTTGCTTTGCAAACTTTTACTGTGGTTAGTAATGAGCAATATGGGTGCTAGGGCTTAGTCAAATCACATTGTATCTGAACATTTGAAGTAAGAAACCTGTGTAAAATCACATTTGGGTCACCCCAAAATGAATACGACACCTCACGTGCATGAAGCAAAACTTACTTTTGTAATTCTATACTTTTCATCCTACAATGTCACCATGTTTGGCATGGCCAGTTGCAAATCCTCAGCCCAGCACCAAATGTGACATTCATGTGTATGAACACAGATTCTACATTTCATGGGAGAAATAGGATCCAAAATTATTCTGATTTTCTAAATTACTGAGGTAGACTGACAAATTTTATGTTCAGATATGTTAGATACAGAGCAGTTAGTGAAAAGAAGTTGTGTATGGGAAAAAAGTCTGTTTTACTATAATTAGTCTTTTTTATTATTAATTCATTACTAAATGTTTTTCTTTCATCTTGCTTGTAGAAAGTGGAGAAAGACTATTGCCCACATTTTACTGATGGAGAATGAAGGCACAGTGAAAGCAACCTCCCAGGAGTGAAAAACAGGAAGATTGGAGCAATTCAGGAATTATGTTTCTGCAAGTTCAATACCTAGGCAAAACGTCCTAAGGCATGAGTTTGTTTGAACAGTCACACAGTTGAAAATCTCCAGAATAAATATTCTCAAATAAGTTAAGAGTGGAAAGCAATATCTAGCGAAGTTCACTTTCAGACTTTTCTCAGATACTTTTGAAAACAGCCTTTAACAAATAATGGGTGTTCTGCTAACATCAGGACTACATAAAGAGAGAGGTTGGTAATACTGGCATTTTTGCAAATGTTCTACATACCCAAGTACCCAACTAGTTACTTCTGGGAGCCCCATGTATTGTACAAGGCACAAACCAATGGGAATCTGAAAGCAAGCAGTTATTCAGGTACATGTAGAATGAGCAGATGGTAAAATGTTTGAATACAGTGTTGAGGACAAAGTGCAAACTGGTGTTTTGCCTGGTGGTGACAGACAAAACAGTAATGAGACCAACTGAATAATCCTTCCTCCACTTCCAATTTCTCCCACCTCAGCCCCTACTCCTATAAGGGGGGAAAAAAAACCCAAACAAAAACAAAACCCAGCAGCAACAACAAATAACCCCTCCCCCCCAAAAAATCAACCAACCACCCAACAGTGACTCTTTTATCTTTATTCTGCTCTGTCTCAAATTATTCTGTTCCCCACCATTAACACAGAGCTACAAAGCATCATGACTTCTACAGCTGAGGGGCCCTTCACAGAAGAGAGAGGAAATTGATCTATGTTCAAAGGATTACCATTTCTGTGTTGTATGTCTCTCAGATGAGATATGAAGAGTTGTGCGTTTTCTAAAATTCCTCTTTTGTTAGTTTATCTCACTCACCAAAGCAAATTCTGTAGATCTCAAATAATCATCTTAACAAGGCCCTGCTCTGTGTCTCCTATACTAATATGGGATAAGGAGCTTCATTGATAGAATGTGAAATGTTTACCTCTGCAAGCGTACATTACATCTCACAGAGGAACTGGGGCAGGGGCACAGGAGGAACAGACAGCTCCGTGACATGATTTGGACTGAAGCAGCTCTGCAAATTAAGCAAATGGTGCACTGCAGAATTTATACCTTTTCAACGGATCACTGAAAATCCCTGTATAAATAGCTCTGATATTCAAGTTCCCATTGAAAGCAATAGTTGAACAAATTCTAAACAAATATGAGGCTTCAGAGCTGGAATGTGCTATCAGCTTTGTTTATTTTTTCCAGCAAATGCAGGCAGCCTTTCTGCCAATTTACACTTAACAGCAGCAAGAATCTAGACTGCAGGAAAGAAGCTGTCCTGATCTTCAATGCACTGCTTATTAATGCTGTGAAAAGAAAATAAACTGAACAGCCAGAATTCCCTGCTGCAGCTTATGCTACTGTAAAAGAGTATCATGAAAGATCTGACTTGGAAAACAAATAGGTGAATAAATGTAAAGGCTTGGAATCAATCCTCAAAATGTAAAGGAGTGAATTTCTCTCTTCTTATAGTTTTTGATGAAAGAGAATAGCAAAAGCTAATGCCCTGGCAGGTATTCGCCATAGGGCTCTCCCTTTACAGAAATTAAAGAAGGAACTCAATTTTGAATTTATAGGATCATTTCCCTTATCTTCTTTACAGGCTCTTTTCATTATACTCTTGCTTGTTCATGTCATTCTCTGTTCCATTACTTAGTACTGTTATCCCCTGCCAGAAGTGCCACAGTGGAACTGTATCACTGTTGTTCATCACTACATTAACACAAGATGTGTTTAACTTTCCCTTCATGCTTTTTTCTTTCCCTCTTTGTCAAGGCAGAGCCAAACACAGTAATAAAGAGATCCATAGGATAACTCACATTGCTTTGTCTACTTGTCATCTCATCAATTAATCAAATTAAGCGATTAAAACATAGCTAAAGACAAAGCAGAAAAAAGCAATATAGCAACAGCAATAATTTAATGTCCTTGATATAAAATATTGTATCTTTTGCAACATTCAAATATTTCAAAGGTCATGCAAAATGAAACCAAAATGCTTGTATATTTGTATATTTAAACAGAAAACTATGAATTCATGTGATGGGACCCCTTGCAGGTTTCAGACTGAATTGAAAGGGCAAGAATTGAAGAAGTAAATCTGTTGAGAAAAAGCAGAAAATCCTTCCTGAGGATTTTGGTTTTCCTTTTTGGTCTGAAAACATTCTAATGTGAATTTTAAATAATTTTCATTATTTCATTGAAATAATTAGAAATTATTTTCATTTCCAAAGAATTCTGAGCTGTCTATGCCAATCAGGTTCATAAATAAAACTGTGGGGTTTGCAGCACTTATGCTTCATGTTAAAAATAGTTTATAAAAGAAACAGGAAAAAAAAAATGGATAAATTGTTGTGGAGCACACAGGCCTATCTTGCATCTTCGTAAATAAGGAACAACTCAAGGAGGCCAATGATGTTAAGATGGAATAAAATTCCTCTGGATGAGAAAACATAGGTGCCAAAGACATATTTGGGAAAGTTCTAGAAAATCACCTGGCCTGAAAGCTTTTAATATTCCTGACCTGAATCTTTTAATATTCCTCAGTCAGAACTTGTGATTTTTACTTCCTGCTGGAGGAAGAACTCACAACAGAGATGACATTTTCCTTTGCCTAGGGAGCTGAGGACAATTTTTTTCTATTTGACTTCTTCATTGATTACGAAAACAGAGTAAGGATAGCTACATGTGAAAAGGAGAAAACATCACCTCAGAAATAAAGGTCACAAAAAAGAGTCATTGAAAAGTTCATGATTGTACATAAGAGGTGAGAAGAGATACATGTATAAGTCTCCTGACTTATACATAAAAGATATCATTCTTTTCCAAGAAAGAAGACATTCTGAAGAAGGATCAGTCTCTGAAGGGGCAATGAATTTCATCCAGTTTCTGTCAGGAATAGAGCAATCTTTAGAAGCAAAGACAGGGAGGAAGAGAATATTTATAACTAGAAGCGTCACCAGTAGCTCCAATTTGTCTGACCTTCCATTTTACAGAGGAAAACTTTGGAATGATAAACACAAATGCACAAAAGATAGGAGGCTGTGTGTTACAGGCATAATGTTTTCCAGAAAATTGTACACAGACATTTACTTCCTTTGGAAAAAAACAGTTTGGAGCAAAACAGAAACATAAGCCAGACAGGTCTTAACACACTTTCAAATACAGAGGACTGAAAAAGCACTTGAGATTGCCTTGGCTATTTTGTCATTCTCACTGATTTTCAAAAGGAGTAGCTTCACAAGTATAGCCCTCTATTACAATTAGGCAATTCTCCAATAGCCTAGTAAGGTTCTTTTTTCCTCCTGCCAGTCTGCTGTGATAACTGTGTGTCTGAAGATCCTAATTAAGGCATGCAGATGTGAGGCAAAGCAACCAACCTGTTTTATGACCACGAATTTTTGACCAGTGCTTTGTGTCCAACAGCAGAGATGACACAATTGTTAATGGGCCAAGCACTTGTGATCTCTGTCTTCATGTTGTCAGTAGCATACAGAAAGACCAAGGGTTATATTGTACTGCATAAAACAAATTGATTCAACCCACATTTATAAAATTTCATAGGTTTGGGACACTAATTACTTGCTATTTCTATTTTTCAGCTACATCTCTGAGGACAAGATGAAGAAAATTATATTATTTGAAGATAATGAACTATTATTGCTAAAATATTCTCTTCACTCTATGTTGTTGTTTGATTTGCTACTACCAAAAAATGAGATATTATTGGAGGTCCTCCAGGATTAAAAACTATAAAATGAAAATGATCACACTATTATTTTAATTATTCTGATAAAGACACTTGGAAAGCAAACATTTTAGCATAAAATCATTTCATTCTGCAGACTTACTAAGCATGAAATGGAAGTTAAATAAAGTTTTCTGAATAGATGTAAAATTATGTTGATAAAGCAAATTATTTCAGAGACCTTTCTTGTATTTCAGAAAAGCACAATTACTTTCTAATTTAAGAGATGTGAACAGGTATTTGAGAATGATCCTACTGACAAATAGATAAAGAAGCAAGTGCATAAGCAAATGATTGAGTTAACATTTGTTTCTTTCTGATTTTAAAAACTTTGCATTGATTCGTAAGATAAACAACGTACAGAATATCTTCCGCTGAGACACAGCACAGTAATTCCCCTGAAGTCAACAGATGTGCACCAGCTGAGAGCCTGTTTTGCTGTAGTCAAGTGCAATTGCATGACAGCTATAACTGATGTTGCAGTGATGTGAAGAATTAGTAAAACACAAATTGGAAGACATATTAATTTGTATTCACTTTTATTCTTCAGAAAACATGTATAATCGTTGCCAGTAATTTGCTAATCAACACAGATATGCTTTTTTTATATGCTCTATGTATGCTTTTTTTTCTCACTCAGCATGTTAATCCATGAAATCTATCATTATTACCACCACCAGGACATGAAATTTGCAACTTTTTTTTTATTATTTACATAGATCCTAAGAGAATATAGATTTGTGCTTGTCTGAATACCTTTTTAAACTAAAACACCCTTGAAGTTGTTTGTTCTTCCTGCTATGGACAGCTGCTTTTCACAAATATTTCAATAATTAGCCAGATGTTCCAAGTCATTCTAAATGTCACAGACTAGAAAGAAAGGTCTTCTAACTCTGCTTCATGTTCCAAATATTATTTTTTCATTGAAAACATATGAACACATTTCATCTTTAATTTATATGAAAACATTTCATTTTTCCATATACAAACTCATTAGTGAATATTGTCAAAATTTGTCACTCTTTCTATGACAACTTCTATAAAGAGTTTAAATTAACACAGGGTATGTAATTACAGTACCTTCCCTCTGACTGTCAACTTTGGAGTTCAGTGCAGATTACTTTAGCTGCAGGTAATAGGTTAAATTAGTCCCTGCTGTGCACCAAACTGCAGTAGCAAAACTGCTATTGCTTTCTGAGTCAATTAACTTACTTTTGGTCCACTTGTTTTTACATTCCACTGCAGCATAAATCTAATGTAGATACACTTTAGCATATAAAATGGAAGCAGTGCAGAAAGTAACTTTTCCTTTCAAGTATAATTGAACTATTTTAATACACAAAAAACAACAGGTTTCCCATCAAAATAAATTGATCTGTTTTTAAACTGGAAAAAAAACAACAACCACCCCCTCCTGAAAATAGAGACACTGAAAGAAAGCAGAGTTAGGGTATCTAATAGTTCCTATTACATTAATTTAGGAAAAAAACCTTCAAGCACTCATTGATTGGCTAGAATTGACTAGACCAGAATCTTTAAACAGGTACTTAGGAAGCTGCAAGAATTCTGCTATATGCAGACATGAAGAAGTCCTCAATACTATGTTCCCATTTGCCTGCGGTAGGTAAAGAATTGCATCAGAATTCAATTATCATAAACTTAGTACAGCTCTGGATTTTCTTATAAATATATAGGAAATATGTCCTTCCTTTCTATCAGGTCATCAGGTTTTGAATATCATCAATTCCTGGGTCAATGAATTCTAGAGATTAATATAAAGACTAAGTTCAATGTAATTAAAAGTGAGAAAATAAAAAACATTCTAGAAATTGTGTGGTTTATGTACGTAATTTTAAATGGTTCTCTTTTTAATTACACTTCCTCTTCCACTAAAACCTGTAATTGTGGAGCCAGCAATGGTGAATTTTGTATAGAAATGAAAATCTAGCAATACCCAGAGAAGAGATATACATAAATCTCCTACCACTGAATATTCCAGCTGGATTTAAGACTCATTTTACTCTTTTGAAGTTACTTCCTTTGT
The DNA here is from genome assembly GCA_013397815.1 of Aleadryas rufinucha. NCBI lineage: Eukaryota > Metazoa > Chordata > Aves > Passeriformes > Aleadryas > Aleadryas rufinucha. The sequence goes on along the minus strand of VZTH01003229.1, from coordinate 123,256 downwards.
TATCATTGAGGTCAGACTTTTTGTATTGTAATATCAATGATCTATGAATTGTAATAGTTGGACTCTTCTCCCTCTGGCGGAACCTTTTAAAAACAGGAGTGGCCAACAAACTCAACAACCATCTCCTGACTTTGAAACTTTCCAAAATATTTCTTAGATTACACTATGCCTAGGGCAAAATCCTGGCCACATTTAATTCCATGGTATCAGGTCTGACACTTCCTTACCTCTAATCCTGCCAGTAACTTGCTAAAAACAGGCTTATGAACGCATATATTTAGCACAGCAAATATTTTTGCAGTTTAAGGCAAGTAGTTTAGGAGATGTATCTATTTTTACTCTGTTTCTTTTTAAGCACTTAAAAGATCACCCTCAGCTCTGGAAATTAAACCATTCTTCCCAGATTGTCATCACCTGAAAGAAATATGCAGGCCAAGAGCCTCACATCAGTTATCCCTTTGTAAATTCATTTTATATCTTTCTACAAGTATGCCAGCCAGGAAAGGAAGGTCAAAGAAATCATACCCTCACTGATAAACAAGGCTGGAAAAGTGGTGGCAACAGATAAGAAAACTGAGGTACTGAACAACTTTTTGCCTCGGTCCTCATTGGCAACCTCTCTTCCCTTATCACTCAAGTAGACAGATTGAGGACATGGACAGGGGGTCCCTCCCGTAAGGGAGAGAAGATCAGAGATTCGTGGCCACCTGAGGAACATAAACATAAGATATCCATCATATGTGTAGTGTTTTCCATGCTCTGGAAGAATACAGAAACCCATCAGAATATATTTAATGTCTATTTCCTCTATAAAATTTTCAAAAATTTGCTAAAGTATCCAGGTATACTGACAACATCTATAGATCTGTGTGTCGGGTGGGTTATTATTAGTTTATTCCAAAGTATAAATTTAAAAAAAAAAATTTAATGATCCCAATATTTTGATTCTTGAATAAAATTATGCACTAATGAAAGTCAATGTTATGAAATTTCTTAAGGTGAGGAAATACAAGAAATCTATCACTAGTAGCTGTTTTTTACAGAGAAGCAAATCAGGCAGAGAATGAGCTAACTGCCACACCTCAGATGGAAAACGTAGTTATTCCCAGCTCTGTGTAGTACATGAAGTCAGACAGGCTATCTCATCTTAAGCATACTTCTTAGAGGCAGCTTTTCAAAGATATCAATCTCTCTTCTGTATCTCTACCAGAGCCCAAAAAAATTTGAAAGTGCAACTGAAGTATTTCTACACTTTCCTTGACCCACATATTCAAAGAAGTTCTAGGATTACCACAACATCTGAAAAAAACCTGTATGCTCATAATTCAATCCACATTTTTTCTTCCTTATACGAATATTACTAAAATGGGTAGGTAGTCTCTTCAAGTTAAACTTCAGACACTATCACTGCATCTGTACTGTCAAAAGCAAAAATAAAGCACTCAGAAAAACAAGATCCTAAATATAAAAATATTCCTGAATGCTTAAGTCCTTTAAAGGAGAGAGCACTCTAGACTTCACTTATGCATACTTTTCCTGTTTGAAATGTTGCCTTTTACAGCTGGTGTAGGGAATTTGTCTTTATGTGACTAAATCAGTCATTTTTCCCTAATGCTATATTAAAAATATGTTTACTCTTTATATAAAAGAGCACTTTTATGTTTATACATGCCTTCAAATTCTGGAATTATAAATGTATTCTACCTTTTTTCCCTATTGTTAACCAGGTCTCAGACTTCTGAGTAGTCAATGCCGAAATTGTTTACCTTAGCTAATTACAAAATTAGCAACTCCACTCCCAAATCCTTCCTAAGTAGCTAATACTAGCAGGAAAATCAGGAAGCGGTAAGTTTGGGTGGGGTTTTTTTCATATCAACAGAATAAATTGATCAATTATATCTATATATTAGATAATCCTGCTTCTCTACTAAAGAGCTGGGCAGTAAGTCATTAAAGAAAGATAACAAGACATTCTATAGAGAAAATACAACAGTGATGTACTAATATTGCAACTTTCCAAACATTCTGGATAAAATTTTATCCTGTTGTATCTTCCACGTTTGCCAAAATACTTTTCTGACAGAAAAGATTTCTTCCAGCTGCAGCTATGTCATGTTCTCTGTTGAGAATCTGAGAATATCTGATATCTACAGCTGATACTAAGCTTCAAAATGTTACCTTGCAATAACAAAAAAAGAGAACAGACTGGAATCTGAGGAAAGTTTTAGGGCAGAGATTTGGAAAATTTTAGTCAGTAAAGTATCCCAATGTATAATAAAGGATGATAATGAGTAGGAGAGAATCTTTTACATTTCCATGCTTCAGTTAGATTTTAATGAGAACTTTTCTTCCTCTCTTTGCACTTTTTCAGATACCTGCTTTTCCTTTGTACTTTTCAATGGAAATTCACTTGACATGCCTTTAATATTCTAAGGAACAGAGAGATACAGAGAAAAGGCATTTTCTAGAAAGTACTTTGTTTTACACAGTGGGACTTGCAATCCTTCTGAATCCCAGTAAGAAAAACACTGTGCAGAAACGCTTTATAACTTTCCAAGAGCAACTGATAGCACATTATAAAATTTTACATCTATTCTGATGTTGGTAAACCTGAAGTGATAGAGTATTGGATGGACCACTAGTAAGGGCACAACATGCTGAACAGCTCTGCTATTCATAGTGAAGCCTGAGGGAGCCATGGTTGAGTTTTTATAGAATTTTCTTAGCAATGAGCAACTTTATTCAACTTTTGTATTTTGATCAAAATTATGTTTATATGGAAACACTTTGCTTCACTTTATGACAAACACATGCTACTGGCATCACCAAGTGGGTGCCACCTGGAAAGCCTTCCTTAATGGTTATCCAGCCAAGCTTAGCCCACATCAAGAGGTATGTGTAGCAGAGTGCAATCCTGAAGGCAAAGTAATGTGTGCAATACAACGTGGCACTGTACAGAATACTGCAGACCAACATGTCTGCTGAGGTGGATCACTGATGCTTGAATGTACAACAAACTTCCACTTGGGACCACTAAATATTGAGTTGTCCATAGAGTTGTCTATTCCACTTTGAAGAGCCCATCTAGATTTTTGTATTCCTTGTGTAAGTATAAAAACTTCAGGCTCAGCATTATCACCAAGATCTCCAACCCATTTCCTGAAGGTATAGAAAGGATAACAAATATGGGGTTCTTCAAAAATAAGCTAGTCCAGAGTAAAAAAAAAATCTCAGATTTGTATGATTGAGGAAAGTATTGCACAGAGCAGTACTTTGGGGAGAGCTGGAGAGAAAATGCTCCCTCTCCCAGTGGCACCTCTAAAGTCTGTTGGCTGTTGAGGATCTCAACAGAAAATCTACAACAATGCAAAGGCAAAAGGAGATGCACACAGTGCTACGAAAGTTTAAGGATTTCATTTTTTTAAGATAAAAGAAAAGCTTTTCATTATTAGGATAATCCTAACGGACAAGAATCTTTAGTTCTTAGAAAAAGGCAAAGACATCAAATGACCACTGCTGTCCAAATGTACAACTGCCTCCTTTGTGTCCCTTTTCTACTTGAGTTGCCTGTCCATGCTAGTTTTGAAAAAGGCAAAATCATTTCCCCTGCTAGCTACTGCACAAACTATCAAAAGACTAAACACTGTAATGCCCTTAAATGTTTGTTACAAAAAATGAGCTAAAATTAAATATATTTTTAAAAGGTGCAAATTCTACCTTTCTACAAATTTGTACAGGGTACAAAGCCACCATGGTTGCACCCTGCTGGCACTGAATGTCACCGTTAAGTCAGAAAAAAAAAATTTAGAGAGGTTTATAAAGCTCCAGTGGGAATGGCCCAGTTTACCTCCGTCTTCCTTCTGCTGTCCCACTTAGGAAGAGATAAAATCTCTTTGGACAAGCAGCTATGTATTTTTTGTTTTCTGCTGTCCACAGGTAGACCATGCCTACTTCATGATGCTACAGTGTCCAGTCAGCAGTTTCTCTCAGCTGAACCCTAGAGCAAGGACAATGATATAAAAGAAAGTTTGGCTTGCTGTATCTTTTTTAGCTGACAATGTGTAACAATCTTAGAAAAACACATGGTAAGACAACAGATGTGATCTGGTTGTCACCACAGAGAAAGCACAGCAGAATCACAACTAGCAATCTCTGTGTAATAGCAAGATAAAGAAGAAACTTGAATGAGTTTTATAACCTGATCTGGCTCGTAAAATGCAAAACAAAACAAAAAATCCATGGTATCTTCTTACCAGTAGCAGCCAAATGAAAAAAATAAAAGTTTTTCCAGACTCAGCTTTCAGAACTGAATTTTTACAACAAATAATGTGTGCAGAGCCAGCTATATATATTCTAAACTAAATACCACCAAAACAAGGCCTCGAATTCAAGCAAAGCATTTCAATAAACAATTGAAAAGTCAGCATTCTCCATGTCAGTGTTACGATCTGGTTTTTAAAGCTATTAGAAATGCCTCTGCACTAATTAAGATGCAAATGAGACCATATGCCAAAGTCAATAGTACAGGGGTTTTTTAATAGTAAATATATGAGAGAGAGAGGAAGGAAGAGAAAGAAATCAAAAAGAGGTGGTGGGACAGAAAGAGAGTGACAGAAATAGAATACAGAAAATATCACCCCTCCATGGATCCCACCAGCATCCCAATGATCCTCTCCAGCTGGTCTTCTTGGTGGTGAAGTTCCCCCCCAAAAAGCATAGACTCCAGTAGATTAATATATACTTAGGACAGGTGGGAATGCCCAGGTGCCTCCCCAGGGGGGAGGGGGCAGTTTGACACAGTCTCTTGCAAGAAATTCTGGGTCTGTTCCATCAGTTTGAGTCACATGCAGTCCTGTGATGCAAGGCTTCAGGAATGACTCTGGGGAGCACTTTGAGGGGTGTTTGATGGATTATGACACCCCCTCAGCTGCCTCTCACAGGAATGTCCCATGGATGTGGCCTTCCTGGGGTTGGGGTTTCACAGCTGAGCTGGTTTGTGTAAGGGAGGATGGGTGTTCAGTGCCTCTGACCAGAGGTTACACCACACACCCAAAACCTCCTCCTCCCACCCTCAGTTGTGGGCGGAGTCTGTGTAAACTCGGCCTCTGTGGGCTGTGGTTTCCCCCATCCCAAACCCAGCCAGGGATGATTCTCAGAGCAGCTGCTGGCTTTGGCTTTCTTGTGGATGCATTCTTCTCCCTCAGCCTGAGATGATCGAATATTCATGTCCCCTTTATCTCATCTAGGCGGCTTAAATCACAGTAAAAAGTTCCTGTCAGGCATCTTCAGGGAGGGATGGGTTTCTGTTTTGTAGCTTCTTTATACAGTTTTTGCTATAATGGGCAAAACTCCTTCATAACAATATTTAAGGCATGAACCATTTCAGTCCCTGACAGTCGAAACTTGTATTGCTGTCCAGGCTCCGTTTCTTAGTAGTGGCTATTATGCGCCTTTTTGCTAGTTCAGTAACACTAGCTCAATCTCATATTTCCCTTAAGCAGTGGTGCCATTTAATTTTAAATATAGTTCACTGGAGGATTCAAAGGAAAATGTGGAAATTATGTATATATATAGCCTAGTTTTAGGTGAACAATAATGAAGAAATGTACATTGGAATAAAATATCTATAAATCAAAAACCATTTCATTTTCTGTGGTCATGTAAAAGGTAGCACATATGTTTGAATCCATAATTCAGATGGCATAATCTCTTAGAGATATCACTGAACTTCCCTGCAAACTTCTGTCACATAGAGAACAGTTCTGAAGGGATCACATTAAATCATACTGCAATGGTGACAGCCAGTCACTTGCAGATAATTTAGCCCACTTTAACAAGTACTTAATCATGAATTGTACTTTTCCATATTCTTATTCGTCACACATTAATATAGCAAAATTGACATCTCTGTGCATTATACGTGTGTAAAAATCTATGCAAAAATGCATACCTCAACCATGTTTCACATGTTTCACTGAGTGTCATCTCCCAATAGAACTATTAGGATTCTCTTACAGAGATTTAGATACACATTTTCAATCAGTAGTGAACAGAATGGACTAATGCTTCCACAGAGTAACTTAGATCGGTACTTTTTATTGGCATACCTTTGACATATTTGGGAATAAAAAATTCCTTTTAAAATAATAATTGTCAATAAATAATGTAAAAATCACTTAGTCAGCGACCACTCTAAAATTATTTATCCCTACAAAGTGGTGAATTTTAGCATTGGAATGAGAATGAAGAGTGGAATATGTTCTAAATAGACAATAAGTATTGCGAGATCTAAGAAAGTAATACTAAAAAATTTTCCACTTGTCTTGGGGTGACCGTGTCATGTGTATCCCCTACCATCGCTCTATGCCCAAACATGAGTCCTGTGCCTTTAAACTGAGCCTGGGAGAGCAGAGAGAAGCGGCCGGGCGAACTTTTCAAAACAATCTGTGCTTCAAGGTCGCTCTGCTCTGCGTTCAGCTGTGTGGGGAGAAGTGTGGAGGAAGCACCCTGCCTGCTTTTTCCACCCGGCTTTTTGGCTCCTTTTTCCTCGGAGAGAGACGGAGAGAAAATTTGCCTTTGTTTTCTTCTCCTCGGGACTTGCTCAGATCACCGGAGCGACTGGACTCCAC
>VZTH01003229.1:75536-116031 GCA_013397815.1 Aleadryas rufinucha | reverse complement strand
TGTTTCACATGTTTCACTGAGTGTCATCTCCCAATAGAACTATTAGGATTCTCTTACAGAGATTTAGATACACATTTTCAATCAGTAGTGAACAGAATGGACTAATGCTTCCACAGAGTAACTTAGATCGGTACTTTTTATTGGCATACCTTTGACATATTTGGGAATAAAAAATTCCTTTTAAAATAATAATTGTCAATAAATAATGTAAAAATCACTTAGTCAGCGACCACTCTAAAATTATTTATCCCTACAAAGTGGTGAATTTTAGCATTGGAATGAGAATGAAGAGTGGAATATGTTCTAAATAGACAATAAGTATTGCGAGATCTAAGAAAGTAATACTAAAAAATTTTCCACTAGAAAAGGCTTGTTACCGCAGTTTGGACATTTAGAATACAGTCAATACTTTAAAAAGGATTCCTGCCTATCTAAGCATTGTCTAAAGGTTCATCTCTGACAAAGGATGGAGGAAAACAATATAAACACAGGAAATCAGAATGCCTACCTTCTTCTTTCCTCACTAAGAAAACTTTATGTGGAGTCTTGCCTGCACATAAACAATAGTCCATGTGTAGACAGTTGCCTCTTGCATCTAAAATTTTATTTTACAGCTACAACAAGAATCACAGCTGCCAGAAGTTTTCATGGTAGGAGATGGATCTTACAGTTTTTCATAGTCACACAGATGCTACAATGTGATTCGCAGAATCACAGACTGAGGAATGTTGGAAGAGACCAGAGTGGGTAATCTAGTACAACCTCCCTGCTCCAGCAGGATAAGCCCAGAGCACAGAACTGTGTCCAGATGGTTCTGGAATATCTCCAATGAGGGAGACTCCACAACCTCTCTGGACAATCTGTTCCAGTGCTCAGTCACTTCCCAGTAAAACATGGAACTTCCTGTGCCTCAGTTTTTGCCCATTGCCTCTTGTCCTATTGTTGGGTACCACCAAGCAGAGCCTTGTCCATCCTCTGACACCTCCCTTCAGATAATCATATACATTGATGAGATCTCTTCTCACTCATCTCTTCCCCAGCCTGCACAGTCCTAGCTCCCTCAGCCTTCCTTGCAAGAGAGATGCTCCAGCCCCTTAATCATCTTCTTTGCCCTTCAGTGAACCCACTCTAGGAGCTTCATATCTCTGTTCCACTGAGGAGCCCAGAACTGAGAAGAGTACTCAACTACTACTCTACTTTGCAGAACTACTTTTTATTGCTCTTCATTAAACCATCATGGGTTTTCTACTTTAACTGAGAAAATTTCATTTTATTTTGTAAATTAAGGTAGAAGAAAAAGGGAGTCGAGCAATGCATTTTTATTTGTCTCTCTTTTATCATCTTTTACAGATGCACAGTCTTCCACATTGTCTTATTTAGCAAGTAAGAACAGAAGAAACTCAAAATATTTTGGGGCTTTCTGGGAAAAGCACATGAATCGCCTTTTAGTCTATTTTGATTCTTAAGAAAAATAAACACTGAGTTATTTTTAGAATCATTTAGATTCTATGGATCATTCTGGACTACAATAAGCAGAAATTCCTGTGGAATTTTGTCACTTCACCTTCATTTTTTTTTTTTAATATCTTTTGGCAATAATGATACAAATAAAATGTCTTTATTTACCTGTCAATGCAGGACATGGTGTAGAAACCCAAATATTGAAATATTGCACATCATCCAAGACAAAAAATTTATTTTAAAGGTATTATATGGTTGTGACTGGTTCTTTTGGGCTTGAGGACATGACTTTTTATGCATTTAGGCGTGATAAATGCAGATGATTTGAATTGCAGCTGACTTCTAATTTTTCATGTTTCCTTAGCATGTTTTTGGGGAAAGCTGGACTGCCAATGTTAGCATTTCTCAAGTAATCATTTGCTGGCTGAATCTGGGTTCAACCAACAATGCAAGGTTCAAGGAAATCTCAAGGATAACTGCATTTTGTCCTGATTATTAAACAGCTTTACAGAGAAGTGAGGACCATTGAACCAATACGATTACTTACGCTGCAGGGGGGAAAATGGAAGACCATTAAGAGCAAGCTATGAAAAATGTGGAATGAAAAAAATAAATGCCACTGATATATTTGATTTTAAAAATCTTTTGACAAGCTTCTCTGTTGCCTCTAATTCATTTTTTGCAAAGTTTAAGCAAAAGGTGAATAAAACTTGGTCTTTGGTGCCATTCATCGTAGTTAAATAGCATCATTCACTACGATAGCTTTGTAGTGCACTTGATGCTTCAAGAATATGTAAAAACAGAGGAGAAAAGAACCCTTCAAAATTCAAGCATTTTAAAGTCCTTCGTCATTTGAAAGATGCTATCAAAGGAACTCCTAGAAAAGAGAGCTGAAAGTGATGTAGGCAAAAATTATTTGCAAAATAAATTTTTCACATTTACCTAGCACTTTGCACATATAGTCTGTTGTGCACGAGGTCTATCCACAGCAACCCCAAAGAGATATTCGTGCTTTATAAGAAGATTGTAATGATAACCTCTTTAGTCTGCTTTATCTTGAGAATAGGCTGTAGCAAAGAAGTGGAAAAAAATACTGAGATTACAAAAAAAGATGGGGTTTTATTATAACTTTAGTGCAATTTATGCTGACTGACTGACTACGCTGAAATTTTTAGGCTAAAGAACCAAGATCTTCTGAAGATCTCAGTATCTATCACTATGCCCAGGCTTTTAGTATAGCCCAACTCACATTCAGAGCCTCATAAAGTTTTATCAAGAAAAGCATACAGCCCCAGCACAATTCCAATTTAAGTACCTAGATCTTCATACAATAGCTGCAGAGGTCCTGGCATCTCTGAAATGGAAAAAGTAACAAAAGCATAGAAAGCATCGCAGTATCAGAAAACTGAGCCACTTTATTTCCATGTAACACAGATGCAGAGCAGGCCTATCTGTTTTCCACAGATATGGCAACATCTATATCACTATCTTTTTTGTTGTTACATTTCTTCCCCATACTATTTTTGTTTCATTTTTATTGACTTATGAGTACTTCAGGATATATTTATGTTGTATGTACAAATATTCCCATTTTGTAAAGATTCTTATTGTGTAGTAAAGACTGGGAGCAAGCATTTCTCATTATCATTTTATATTTTCATTAATGTTTGAAGACTAAGATCTACTCCCAGAAAAAAGGCAAAATACCAGAGGATTCCTGCCAGCATTCTTCAGGATAATCAATTCTTCTGTGAATTTCTAATGGCAAGAGAATTTCATGAGAACAGCACTTTTTCAACAACGAGGCTTTAAAACATGCTTGTGTTATTAAAACTTAATGTTTATTAAAAACAAACAAAACGTTTTCTTCATTACTTGAAATTCATAGTGTGAGAACTGCAAAAACAACCTACTTCTTATTTCATTTACAATGTTTTATCTACTCATAGTAACCAGAAGCATTCATTTCTCTGTGACAAACTCTGTTTATCAAGGTTGTTTCACTTATATGAAATAATCTTTGGCACAGTTTAAATCCCTAGAAATAGCCAGTTTGAACAAATAAACATCTAAATAATTCTTTTTTAAAAATCAAGCTAGAATAAACTCCTGCTGTGTTACGTTTCTCTTAGTTGTTTTCTAATGGACTCTAGAAGACTAGAAGTTTGACATGACAGTCTCTATATTCTGATGGTGTCAAAATGTCAAAGGAAAATCCATCTCTTTTCACAGGAAAGTAATACATTTTCAAAAATGCAACATAGCAGCTGGCCTTCTGCCTAGTACCCAGAAAACAGAGAAAATCCTTTGTTGTCCTAACCTGGAATTAGTATTTACGCATCCTGAGGAGGGGAGGGAGAATAAACAGAATAAACTGATATACCTGTGGTCTTAATCAGTAAAATATCATACTTTTCCCTCCCTAATAATGCTTAAACCCAACTTCATTAAACTGGATATTATTATTCTTCATTAACTCCAAATTGCCACTTTCAAGCTTGATACCTTGAAATAAAAATTCTCCTGGTGATATATTTTATTTCTTCTCACCATCCCTAACCAGGAAACTTTAAAAAACTAAAAGACTTCAAGGAAAATATGAAACAGAACTTCCATGTGTTGTTAGTGTATTTTGTTCAAACTTGGTACAAATATTAACTTTTCTTCTTTTGTTCTCCAGACCCTTAAACCAGGAGCCTATATCAAAGCTTAGATAGGCAAATCAGTGCCAATTTACTGCAATTTCGGTACATGTAATTTTGTGTTCTAGAATACAAGTCAAGACTACTGTCATTTACATTGCAACTATTCTATTTGTTTCACACAGGAGTTTACTGGTTTGTGGTTTCAAAAGGAATTTTTTTTTTTTTAATTTAGTATAGGTTGCTAGTTAAATGGAATGGAAAAAAGCTTTCGTTTTGTGGCTATTTGTTGGAAAACACTTTTTCTTTCAGAGGAAACAGTACCAGGAGCTATCCAAGTTTATATATTTCCTTCATCAAAATAGAATCATAGACTCACAGAACAGGTAAGGTTGGAAGGTTTCATAGCAGGCCATCAGGTCCAACATCCCTGCTCAGACAGGGTTGTCCTAGAACACGTTGCACAGGATTTCATTCAGGTCCAGTAATATCTCCAGTGAGGGAGACTCCACACCCTCTCTGGACAATCTGACCCAGTGCTCAGGCACTGCAAATTAAAGTTCTTCTTCATGTTCAGGTGGAACTTCCTGTGCATCAGTTTCTGCCCATGGCCTCTTGTCCTATTGCTGGGCACCACCACATAGAGCCTGCTCCATCCTCAAACACCTTCACTTCAAATAGTTTTAGACATTGATAAGGTCCCATCTCAGGCATCTCTTCTGGAGGCTTAACAGCCCACCTTTCTCAGTGCTTCCTTGCGAAAGAGATGCTCCAGTCCCTTAATCTAAATTCATAGACCTTTGCTGGACCCGCTCCAGGAGTTACATGTTTTTTGCACTCAGGAGTCCAGCATGGGACACAGCACTCCAGATGTGCCTCACCAGGACTGAGTCGAGGGGCAGCATCACCTCCCTCACCTGCTGTCAATGCTCTTCCTAATGCACTCCAGGATACTATTGTCCTTCTTGGCCCCAGGGGCACTGCTGACTCATGGACACTTTGTTGTCCACCAGGTCCTCTAAATCTCTTCTGCAGGGCTGCTTTCCAGCCCGTCAATCCCCAGCCTGTCCTGGTGCCTGGAGCTGCACATGCCTTTGTTGAAATGCAAACTCTTTTTCCCTTCCCATACCTCCAACCTGTTGAGGTCCTTCTGAAGGGCGGCACAGCTCTCTGGGGTATCAGCCACTGCTCCCAGTCTCAGCTTTGTGTCATCAGTGAACGTGCTGAGGAGGCACCTGCCCCTTCATCCAAGTTATTGATGAATAAGTTAAGCAATACTGGGGCCAATGTTGACCCCTGGGGAACACCACTATTGACAGGTGTGAAAAACGAGCACAACTCTCTTGCTGCGAGGTAGAAGATGTTTATTGAGAGCAGCAAACGTCCGAGGAATGTCCAAAATAAAAGCCGAAAATAAAAAGAGCAAAAAGAAGCCAGGAATGTGGCGATCGGGCACCCGGGCCACCACACAGCTGCCCTAGGACAGGGAGCTGTATGGTGCTGGGGTGAACTCCGGCTAGTCCGAGGTTCAAAGCAATTATAAGAGCCTCTCTTTAAGAGATGAGAGGCCGAACTCCCAACACCAGGCTTCACCACCACTAATTGGAGGAGAAGAGAGTGTTTGCTGCCTGCGCAGCCCATTTTATGTGGTGGTGTCTCCACCCCTGCCTGCCCCTGTCCTGCCCCCATGGTACCGGTGGATTGGTTAAGGTGTTTGATTGAGGGGAGGCCTTCCCACCAATGGGCTCGTGCTGCTAGGGGATAGCAGACCAATGATGTAATTTCGGTTAAAAAAGGCGGGAAGGCTCCTCATTAGTATTCCGGGTTACCATGGAGCCAAGTTACAGGGCAGCAGAGAGGAGCTATTTTTAGAAACCGGCAGTTAGAAAGCCTGGTATGGGGAACTTAGAAATCAAGTTTAGAGAACTTAGATTTCTAAGAGAAATCAAGTTAAATATACAAAATAAACTTTTAAAACACAAAAGAGTGATAACAATACAAAGAACAACATAAATCTACATGAATTGGGGAAATTGGTTGCTTCTAGGGGGTGTGTGGGGTTGACTTGGCTCTGTTAGAAGCAACTAATTTTGATAACTTTTAATTATAAAACATGAAACTGTGGGAGAAAGTGGCTATTCCTTTGGGAATGTCCGGGGTCGACTAGGGCTCTAGGAATAGCCTCAACAACTTCAACTATAATTAACCAATTAGCAATTATGCAATTAGCAAATAACAATTAACAATTAACAAATATGCAGCTAACTTCAACTTATGCAACTAATCCTCGTCACAGATAGGGCCAAATGACTATGCAAAAGATCAGCCATGATGTCCATATATGACAACAGGCCTCCAACTAGACCCTGTGCCACATATTAGAATCTTCTGGAATCTACCATTGAGCCAGTTCTCAATCCACCTCACTGTTCACTCATCCAGTCCACACTCCCTGAGTTTGCCTATGAGGAAGTTGTAAGAGACAGTGTTGAAAGCCTTTCTAAAGACGAGGTAGAAAATATCCCCCTCATCCATCCAGGTGGTTGTCTCACTGTAGAAGGCAATCAGGTTGGTCGAGCATGCTTTACTTTTAGTGAATCCTTGCTGACCCCTCCTGATCACCTTCTTTTCATCTGCATGGATGAGATGGCCTCCAGAACGAGGCACTCCATCACCTTTCCAGGGACTGAGGTGAGGCTGCCTGGCCGGTTGTTCCCTGGGTCTTTCTTCTTGCCCTTTTTAAAGATAGGGGTAACCTTTGGTTCTGTCCAGTCCTCAAGCACCTCTCCTGATGGCCACAACCTTTCAAAGATATTATGACTTGTCTAGCTGTTGTTTCAGCCAGCATTCTCAGCACTCATGGATGCTGAGAATCAGGGCCCATTCACTTGTGGATGTCTCTAGGCGTTCTCTAACCCAGTCCTTTTTGACCAAAGGAAAGTCCTACCTCCTTTACTCTTTACAAAAATAATAATGATCCATCTAGGATTTGATAATGATGATGCACATAGTATAAAAGATTCTACAGGATTATATGTCTCAAAAAAAATTGTAAATAATAATAATATATATAATAGATACTCATTTTCCTCTCACTGCAATTCTAAAACCTCTGATCTCACAACCAGCCAAGTTACATATTAGGCAGTCAAAAAAGCACAAAAAAGATCATTTTTCTGTGAGTTAAGGTTATTAAAATCCCCCTGAACTGACTTCTTTTGTCAGTGCTCCCAGTTTAACTTTGTTTTGTTCTTTACAATGCAACCTATGTCTCCTTCTGCTTTAAACTATTTTATCTTACTTTACTGAAAGAGGCAAGGGATGGAGAATGGTGACAGACTTGACAGCCTCTCTGTTTCTTCAGAAAGCATCTCTGTACTTCTTTTGATGGGGTCACATATGTCAGCTACCTTCATGACTTGGTGGACATGAGTGTTATGTGCTCTGCAGCTTCTCCACATTTCTACAGAAATGCTCTAAAATAAATACTCATAACTTATTATGATATGTGGGAATTCCTGAAAATGGTTCATTTATCCTTTTTTCTGTATTGTCATGAGATAGTTGATCACCATGCAGCTTGGAGACATACCCTTTATTTATTAGGATTTCTGTTTATTGTTCTTGTTTGAGGTTCAGGTTTCTCTTCCGGATGCAACTTTCGTGGTTCCAGAGGGCCCATCACAATACAGATGCCACCAAAATGAAATCATTTAAAGAGCTCCAAGCCAAATCCAAAAATAACTGTACCTGTTGGGGTTTGGGGATTGGGCATTTTTTAATTTACTATAGATCTTATTTTGACCTCTTTTTTTTTTTACTAGAACTCTCACTAGGAGAGAAAGGAAAGGAAGTTTCTTATGGAACTATGATAGTATTGTGTCTTTAATTATCCTGGAAAAAAAATAAGGCAAGCAGTTTCTCTGCCAGAGGTTGTAAGTTAAAATAAAAATATGTTTGCTGTAGAATCCAGTCAGAGTTTTACCTCAAAAAAGAGAGTGGGATTTAGTGCCATAAGCAGCAAAGAGCTTTGTAAATCAAATAAAATAACACTTTTTTTTATTGCCCAGGGAAACTGTTTGGTTTTTATTCTATAAGGACAGAATTTATTAGCTAAATCCCTAGGTTCAAATGGAGTTGTTCTGAGTAATATTTATGGTAGAATTTATTAGCTAAATCTCTAGGTTCAAATGGAGTTGTTCTGAGTAATATTTATGGTGACAGCGATAACAGTTCTTTCAGTATCTCAATCTTTTAACCTGGACATACCTTCTGAATTATTTCCACTTTCTAGAGTAATTTTCCCATTGCAGTTCAGTTGAACAATGTTTCAACTTTACGTGAAACCAGGGAGAATTTCACTAGTCCTATTACTTCTGTGTATCATTTTCAGATATTCAGGAACTGTCTGGATGCAATTCTGTGCCAGGA
The DNA here is from genome assembly GCA_013397815.1 of Aleadryas rufinucha. NCBI lineage: Eukaryota > Metazoa > Chordata > Aves > Passeriformes > Aleadryas > Aleadryas rufinucha. The sequence goes on along the minus strand of VZTH01003229.1, from coordinate 107,497 downwards.
GCTCCAGGAAGACCCTACTCAAACAGGGAGGTTGGACTAGACAACCCACTGTGTCATTGACCTATGTCCCTCCCAATCCTAAACATGGTGATCTTTTTACCTTTGCCCTTTTTAAAACAGCCTTTCCCAAAATCTCAGTCAAGTGGCTCATCCACCATGCTTTTAGTGGATCTTCTTGTTTTTAATGTAGGAAGAGTGGAGTCACAAATGAGAAATGACATGGGTATGATTAAGAGAGCATTCATTTTCTTACAATTCTAGTGCAGAGTTAAGTCTTTGAGTCTCTCTTAAGTAGGATGTCACATAACCTCCCTAAATCTCAATTTATCCAGAAAAGAAATGGAGTTTTCACTTCTTTGCTTGGCAGAAGTACTCCTAGCCACACATATAATTAGGTACATGCAAATGTATAGCAAGTATTATTAATTTGAATTCGAATCTGTGAGATTTATAATCAAAAGCAGAGTGAGGCATTGTGGATGAGCCACTTGAATGAGATTTTGGGAAAGGCTGTTTTAAAGAGATACTTCATGGGAAAGTTCTTAAGCTTCCAAGCTAAAGAACATGTTTTTTGAATTATTCCACTGATAGGAATAATGCAGACCTATAAAACAGTTTCTCAGAAGTTACTAAATAATAACACCATACTGGATAAAATGAAATTAAATTAATTTTCCTAACTAGGTTCACAGAACTCAATTCTCTTATTTCCTTTGTAAAATAAGCATTTATGAAAAAAAAAAATTGTTTAGAGTATTCTAGTAGTACATATATTACTGTGAGGGTAAACCAGTTATATGACAGGAATTGCAAGCCACTGTAAAGAAAGTCTTGCAAAAATATCCAAGCCCATTTCTCTGACTGCCATAATTCCTGTTTTGATTAGCAATACTTAGTTTCCCTTAGGCCCAATTAATTCTTGCCGTTTGGGAGGTAAAATTATTATTTTAATCAGTTACTAGTGGCTAGCCATTTATTCAATGCAGTTCTTTTCTCTCTATACCATGAAGTAAAACCATAAACTCTTTTATAGCATGTGAGTTGACACTTGACAGAAGTTTCCTGTTATTAAAGCCTGAAAAGATAATTCCAAGCGTCTCCTCTGCATAGGGTTTGCCTCTACCAATTTCCCCGTCATCTATCAGAAGGATCATTCAGATTCAGCCCCAGGTCACGAACACCCGATGCAGATTACAGACGGCATTTCAGTACATTAATAAGGCAACTCATAAAAGTTTCAGTTTATGGTCTGTAGGTAGCTGACTAATTTTTTTGTATTAGTCTCCTAATATAAGAAAAGGTAGTTTTCTCTGCCCACGTAGCACACAGCACACATAAATGTACAGGGTATACTTTTAGATCACTGTCTCAATAGAATTTCCCTCCAACATAGTGTAGTTATATCTTCTGCTTATATTACAAATCTTCCTCTTTCATAATGTGAGGTGGTTGTAACCATATTGTTATCAATTTCACGTTTTTCATCTTTATGCAGAATCTACAGTTCTTCTTGACATCCTTAAATTTTCTGCAACTGACATCTGTCTTAAAGTTACATATAAGTCTAACTTCATATCTAATAGGTGCAGTTAACAAATTAGGAAAATCTTTTTCTTGTTTCACTGTCAGACCCTGAAGATTTGCTTCCTCACTTTTTTCTCGCCACATCAGTATCAACAGACCAAATCATTTGGTGTAAATGTAGGTGAATCATCATCTCCCCATGAATATAGTCATAACAAAAAACACGTTCCCAAGGAATATGTACAGATTTTTATATTTCTGGTTCTCACTGAGAAGAGAGCTTGCTTGAATTCTGCAAAGTTAAAGTTCAAAAGTCTGTTGAATTTTCCAAAAGTGTCTTTTTCTTTCACATCTATTAATTTTTTTAAAGTGTTTTTCAATAGATTCTTTAATTTTGTGTATGATTCACAGTTTGTAGGACACTATGCCTCCTTCCTTTCTTTTCAGAGGCTTGTTTTGATGGATGAAAAGGTGCCTGGATGTGGTATATGCTGGATTCTTTACAGTTGGCTTCTCTAGATCAGGTACACACACAAGAATATTTCCCTTTCTGTCATTTAATTTAGTCCTTTTTTATCTCAAAGTATTTGTGAATGTCACAGTTGCCAGTGGGTGTCATTACTCTCAGTGGACACTGTTACCACCTCACAGTAAAAGAGGGTCACCACCTCACAGTAAAAGAGATTCCCTCAGTTCATCCAAAAAATAGATCAGAACTGTAATGCCTAATGCCAAAGCACACTAGCTGCTGCTTCCAGAGCTGCTAGTATGCCAGCGTGTGAATGTTCATTAATCAGATACTTTTGATAACTCCATAATATGCTTCTGATCCCAATTGGCTTGATTCACCTAGGTATGCTTAGCCCCAAAGCTTAAGTTACGGTCAGATTGACTGCTTAAGTGTTTGAATTTCTTAAGGGACAATGACACATAGCAATATTCTTACAGAAAATCAAGTACCATATACATGTGGAATAACTAATGCACTTAAACTCTTTAAACTGTATCACACTTAAATCCAATTTTTCCCTATATGCATTTCTTGTTTCCCAAATGATAGTATCATTTAATCTTATCAGCTATCAGCCTTCTACTGAGCATCCAGCATGTACTATCTATCTAGCTAATTAACTCATCTAAGCATGTTCTCAGACTCCGACCATTATTAATAGCCTGCATTCGAAGGCCTTATCTACACATTCCCTAGCCTTTACACCCTCACATCCTCCTGCACTCTTCATGGCTAATCTACCTCAGACCACAGGTACCCTGTTTCAATTAACCCAGGTTCAGCTCCCTGCAGTACTCATTGCCTCACACAGGCATTGCTCAATCATTCATATCGAGAGCAGCTCAGCTTTTTCAGACCCACGCTTCATATACTGCTACTAGGCAGCAGCTGAGGTAAACTTTCCTACTTGCCAAACCTGCCTGAACAACAAAATTAACATACTGCCGTTTGATAAAAGCTGGCATGCTTCAAATGCACAGGAGTGCATGAAGCCCCATCGTTTCCTTTTCCCCATCCCTGACCCCCAATTTCATCAGGTCAGCAGCAATTCTGTCAGTCCCTTGACAGGTACAGCAGAGGAGCTAATAGGAGAAGCTAGTCTGTCTGACTCCTCTGAACCTAGTCAACGAATAGGAAATCTTATTCCCAACATCTGTTCCTATCCACAAAAGAGTAGGCATGCAGGGAGGAAGTGGAACAGTCTCTCCTGTGAACGTGTGGTTCCTAGGCTCAGGCACAACAAAGCAAACTCCTGTCTAATTCACTGACCATCACTACAGAATCAGATATTTAAACATGGAAAACAGTCGACGGTTCCCACAAATTTTCAAAATATGGATTGACTGCAACCAACGGAAAAGATGATGTCTTAATATGTGAACCATATCCCACTGGTTCCATGGATCTTGTACCTTTACTTCCATTAACTCTTCAGTGAAACTTCATCCTTTTCATGCTAATATAGTTCCAAGTGCAGACTGTATCCAGAATGATTTTTTTATCCTCAAGGCTGTTACTAAAAAAAAAAAACAAACCAAAAATATAACCCAACACACATTTTTAGAAGTCAAACCGGTCTAGGTAAAAAAAATGGCTTCTTTTAAGTAATTACTCATTTTTTTCTTGAAACCTTCATCTATAGACACGCTTACAATACACATAAAAAGCAAGAAATTGTATCAATCATGGTAGATGCTTTTGTCTTGCTTTTTTTAGAGGAGGGAAAAAAATTATAGCACTTACCAGTCTCCTGTTTTTGCAAATGCATTTATTTATTTTTCATTGATGTAGATAAAGATGCCAGTCATGTTCCATTTATGTTGCCATTAAGAAACCTTAAGCCAGTTTCCTGTGTCTTGAATTAAAAAGAGCTACCTGTCACATTTTGAATCCTACTTGACAACTGTAAAAATTGCCAGGTTACATAGGAGATGTTGCTGAAGAAATTCACACACAAATCTCACATCTCCTATTGTTTTGTTACTGTCTAATTTTTGTTTAGATGTCGCAATTAGGTAATATATTAAATATTCATCAATTCTGCTTAAAATTAATGTCAGAAGCAGAAAAAAGAAAAGACAGACTGTATCTTATATTTAGTGTCTCATCTGAACATCTCTCCAGCTGTCAGGAATACTTTTTAATCCTTATTGCTGTCCTATGCCATCGATTAAAATACGGTGTAGAGGCCACTACTCAGGCATGGATGCAGAACCTTACAGTTCAGTAAGCAGGTAAAGCAATTTCAAAATTCCTGATATGTCAGGAATTAAAAGTAACTTAAAGTTACTTAACTTAAAAGTAACTTAAAAGTAACTTCATTACAAGCATTTACTAATAATGTACTGGCTCAGTTAAAAGTGTTAATACAGATTTTGAGGTTAATTCTTTTTTTCAATAAAAACCTTCTTTCTAACAATAATTTTCAAAATTTTCAAAAAAGCTTTCTTCAAAATGCAAGCTCTGCTAGACTGTAGTTATACTATATGTTTTACATCTTCCACTAAGTTGCGAATATTCTCCCTTTTTTTTTTGCTAAAGTTGATGTATTTATGTAAATCTCAGAACTTTATTAATAGTTTTGATTCCATTACCTGAAGGAGGTCACTGCAGTGGTCAGCCAGAAAAACACAGAAGTGTGTCATGCAATATTATGTTTGACAAGCCCTTCTATCACTTCAGTCTTAGATTTAAGTCCAAGGTTAGATGATAATACAATTTGAATTTCAAGCCATGAAAATTAATACTAAGAGAATTCTCAGTAAGCCTTGATTAATAAAGTCAGAAGAACTCAGAATCTACAAGTTATTTTTTGGACATAATGCATATAAGAAACAATGATCTTTTAATACAAGTTGTTTGAAGTTCTAAGAGCTGAACACTGAATTGATAATGTGTGTTCTTTAAAGGTTCCAATGTTCATAAGTATTTAACAACTGCCCTATTTAGAAATTATTTGCCTTTGGCATAAAAATTTTAGTTGATATTTCATTATTTTCCAGAACAATTGTTTTGTTTTGTTTGATTTTTTTTTAACAGTGGGGTTTTCTATCTATGTACAATGGCATCACATTTGTCCTTAGAATATTTTTCCTGATTACATTTCTCTTAAGCAGTTGAGCCTGAAAACTCCTGTTAATAGACGTGGGAACCTAACCAATGTCTCAGATGGGAAGTTTTTCCTCCTTTATGGTGCTTTTTCAAATTACAGGTTGACCCAGGCCTTGGAGCAGGAAACCAGCATTATCAGCAATTCTCTGACATGAACATGTGCACAATCATAACAAAGACCCAACAAATGATAGCATGACACCAATATTTGCTGAGCAAAGAAACACAACCAGACTCAGCAGACTGGTCTCTGTTGGAACACCACTCTGTTACTGAATGTAGAACGTATTTGAGATTTTTTTACTGGTGTTGAGATCATCAGTGAGGAGCACATTCTAAAGTAAATTTGGATGCCTTGAACTCCCACATGACATTAGCAGGAAGTAGGGAGCCTCTCTCTCTTTGCAGATCATTCATTTATCAGTAAACGTTCATTAGACCCTTGTTGTCACCTGATCTACGAATATTTTTACGTACTATTAAAACACTCTTATTCATACTTGTAAATTCATATTTGTATAACACCTGTAAATTCTTATTCATGCTTGTAAATGCAGTATGGTTTCAGTTCTTTCACTAGATGACTAACCTTGTTGAAAAGGAGCATTACTTCAAGAAATCATTAGGGCATTGAATCTTGCCAAACAATGACAGCAGAGTGTTCTAAGAGGAAGGAGAACTTACCTGGAATTTTATCACATTAAAGATCTTTTCGCACTTGCATCTGTATATGCAAAAGATAGACTCATTTGTGAAGATGTTTTTCTGGATTTTAAAGATCCATATACACCAGAATTTTGATACACAGAAGGCTTTCTTGAATCATATTAGCATGATTAAAAAAAATAATAAGGCAAAACTAGAACTGAATATGTGTTTAAACATAAATCCTAATAATTTCAGTCAAATCAATAATCTAGTGATATTTGCCTGAATGGCATTCTGTTCATAATGAATCAGAGCCTGAGGGAAAAGACAGACAAAGGTTTAATTGGCTGCCAACTAAGTTCTACATTTAATTTTTTCTTGACTTCATGGCAGTACTACAAAAGGTAATGTCTTCATCTCATTTCATTTAGTACCCTGAGGTCAACAGGAGCTAGCTCCATAAAAGTACAGGAAAATATTTTAACAGGATGTGAGTGCAATAAAAACCAAATACTGTATGAAATCCTGAAGCACAAGATTCTACTTTCCATCCTGTAATAAAATCTGAGAGTTTGAGTTGAAAGCTAATTCACTTCAAACCTTCTGCAAGGGAGGGATGAATTGAGGTTACTGAGAGCCCCAGACAGCCTGACTTTGAATGTTCCAGGGATGAGGCATCCATCAGCTCTCTGGGCAGCTTGTGCAAGTTTCACCACCCCCATCGTAAAAAATTTCTTCCTCACACCACCTTCTGAATCTCTTCTCTTTGAATTTAAAGCCTTGTCCTGTTGCAACAGACCTTATTAAAAGGTCTGTTTCCATCTTTCTAACAAGTCCCCTTTTGGTACTGAATGGCCATAATAAGATGTTCCCAGAGCCTTCTCTTCTTCCTGCTGAACAATTCCAATTCTCTCAGTTTATCCCCACAGAGTATGTGCTCCAGCTTGCTGATCATTTTTGTGCCTCTCCTCTGGACTGTCTCCGTAACTTCTGCATATTTCCTGAACCAGGCAAGCCACTGTTTGCTCATGTCCAGTTTAACATCCACCAGTGCCCCCAAGGGCAGGGTGCTCCAGTGCAGGAGCTCCAGTGCAGGAGCTCTGTGCAGGGCTGCTCTCAATCCCTTCTGTCCCCAACCTGTTTTGATAACAGGGGTTGCTCCAGTCCATGTACAGGACCTACATTTGCCTTTGCTGGTCCTCATGAAATTCCCAGGGGCCACTTCTCAAACTTATCCAAGTCCCTCTGGATGGCATCCTGTCCTTCAGTGTGTGAGCTGCACCACTCAGTTTGGTGTCATCCACAAACTTGCTGAGGGTGCACTCAATTTCTTCATCTGTGTCATTGATGAAGATAAACAGTACTGGTCTAATATGATGTTACATCATCTACCATTCCAGATAGTGCATTTATCTATATGTACAGATGAAGCCTTACTCACTGTGAAAAAAGACAGTGCAGAAATTCTGACCTACCCATTTTAAATAATTTCTTTTTCCTGTACTTTTATCATGGCTGTTATATTACTTAACATTACATTTTCTAGGGTAATCAGTTGTACAAATAGTCACATTATAAGAAGTACTTTAATGCCTAAATAGACACTTGTAACTTTAACAGGTCTGCATCTGTAATCAGACCATTTTTGTAATTCTTGGGGGGTTTTGAACTTTCTCTACACTTTTCCCAGTTGTTTTTTTTCAAAGTTGATTGAGAAAATTCCTAAAAGTATATTGGCATTTACCCACCCACTGAGATATTTCTTCCCCCATAAAATCATCTTTGATAAAGATACTTACATTTTGCATCATACAGAATACAGGTAGATTTGCCAACGGAAACTCTCTACTTGCCTTTATGTTTATTCATCACTGGCAACGCCTTTGGCTCCTTACTATACTGGAGCCTAGAGAGTGGTTGGGTGGTATGGTAATGTTAATCATCATACCTATATAGCATCCAAATTCCTCCATCTGGAGCAATTTTCCAAAGCAATCTGCTCTTTGACCACCAGAAACCTGGTAGCTGCCTCAAACATAAGGGTTTCACAGCCTCCGAATTGCCACATGAGCTTCCTGTCTTTAGAGGTAGCTGACTCCTGAGGCAATCCAATTTACAGATGCTGGTGACATGGTCTGGAAGTCCAGGATCTTCTTGAGCTTTAGACACACAGCTTCCCAGAATACCTCCAGGATCACCATAAAGACAGAGATTCAGTATTTTTGCCTTTATATCAAAAGGAGATCAAGTAATGTGTCTGTTCATGGAGTCTCGAATATTGGAAAGCAGCATGCCCTATCAAAATATTTTTATCTCCTTAAGTGATGTGATCTCCCAGATTGCCGACAGATTTTCAGTCTCTTAGGGTTTAGGTCCCAGCTGAAATTAAACCAGCTACAGAAATCTCAAAATTCTTCACAGTGGACAGCCCCACTGTCCACCCAGTTCTCTCTTACTTCCTCTTTTTTCCCCTTTCATGTAATGCTTCTTGGCTACAGCTTGATTAGCTTTTACAGCTTTTGTCTGATAGCACAACTTTTTTGCTGTGTGTAACATCATCATCACTCAGTTTGGACTTACATCTATATCCACTAAATGTCATTCTGATACCTTAAATATTGTATGGAAACAATATTAATTATGTTTAATAAAGAATTTCTAGAGATGCTCTATCAAAATACAGTTTGGACTAAAGAAAACCTTTATGGCATATGGACTCCTTATCTCCTGCAAAATACAATAAAATCCCTTATGGGGAGGGTATATCTAAAATGTAACAGGCTAAATAATGAAGTATTTTCTTAATCTGGAAGAAATATTACCTGTGGAATTTTTTTTTAGTTACAAGGAGATATGTGCCTGAAAAATCTTAAACTTGTAGGATAACAAAATGATTGTAGGCTGCCTAACACTTCAACAGTGTAAATTATCTGTCATTTAGTGCAGACCCAGATATTTAGCTAATGTAATCTCTCTTCATAAAAAATGCATGCCACCAATCCCTACCTTAGGCATCTTTTTATTTCCTGGTATGCACTTCTACAACTAAATAAAAACATGGCCTTTCTCTCTCATTGTAGCAATATTATTATAAAATATTTTCCTGAAAATGCAAAGAAAAGAACTCTAGCAGTTGATATGGAGGCTCATTGCTGCTTTACATATTCTTTTCAATAAAGTCTTCAGATAGGTATACAGAAGTCTTTTACTCATTAATGACTTGCTATCTAGCACAAGCTAAAGCAGAGTTATCTGCATAATACTAGTAATATTTGCTTCAGTTTTCATGTTGTTTCTTGACATTTGCTCTCTATCAGGAAAACTCAGCCTTTAAGGTTTGCCAGGAACCTGCAACAATCAAATAATGAAAAAACATATTGAACCATAAATCAAATATTGGGCTAAAGCCACTTCCTTATCAGTTCCCAGAATTCCAAAATCAACTTATGTGGTTAAAACCAGACCTCCAATTTGTTCCAGTTGCATTTTACTACAATACAATATGGTAAAGGCGGTAATTGCTGCAAGGGATAGCTAGATATTTAATAGTAGGTATCTTCCTAAACACCTTTTTGAGCTGCTATTTGTGACATGCATACAGATTTCTACTAAACAGAAATTTCTTTTCAATGTGAAATTGAGATAAAAACTTGAAAGACAAATTTCTGATGTATAATTAAAAACGTCCACTCACTAGCACACCCAAACAGCACTTTTAGCACACCCAAACAGCACTTTAGTCAAGAAGGTGTGAAAGATCAAGAAATTACCTACCTGTTAGTGGTCTTGCTACACAGTTTGACTCCCTACTCACACCATTCATGCAGTCAGACACTCTCAGTTTCCCATTTTAGAGGCTCAAACCTCTGCATCATTAAATAAATTTAATCATGGTGCCACAATATCTTGAGCTGATGCCTCTGGAGGGAGGAAATCCTGGGGTTTTATACCCTCATAATCCAAATGCATGGAAGTCTAGGCTGTTTCTGCTGAGTCCTCATCTCCTGCTGTGTATCTGAGTGTCCCTCACCTGGCTGTGCCACAGGTCTCTGTGCCCTTTGTTGTGCAAAGGGTCAGTGCCAGTTGATGGCCTCTTGTCTCAGGCTCTGCCACCCAGAGCTCAACCTGCAATTCCACTGCAGCTGTACCCCAAGCTATCAGCACTTAATGTGTTCCTGGAGTATGGAGCTAAATTAAATTAGAAGTTATGAAAAAGGACACCTCCTCTGCCATTCTGACAAATGCTAATTGCCTTTTAGCAATTTTCTTCACTTTGTAGAACATTCTAGAGCAGCTCATTCTTCCATGGTTCCCATCTTTCCCATCACAGCTTTCTGTATTAAGGTTCTATTGAAAAATGAACACAATGTTTTCAAAATTCTTGTTTGAATGCAACAAAGTTTCTCACAGCAGGGGCTATAAACACTGAACAGATTGAAAAAGCCATAAGAAGACAGGGCATATTCAATTCATATTCCTCTGGATGTCACAGTACTCCAGGAATTATTACAGGCAATATGTCTGTATCATAATTTAAAACAGACCATCCAGTTCTTGTAAAGACAAGCAGAGTTCCCTTTACTTAAATAATAAGGATTCTTTTAGCATTGGAAAATGAAATTTAGTGTTGGCTTTCACTGAAAGAAATAGCTGTTCCATTGTGTTCAAAATTATTTGAGATTGGATTTAATGCTTTCAATATCAGGTGTTGCGGTGGCTAAGTCCACATTACACCCCCCATGTTGCTACTAAAGTGGTCTCTCCCCACATCACTGTGCCAGAAAGTTCTCCTGCCCTTGGTACCCCACTGGCCCCTGGTTCCCTCTCCCCTCCTCTCCCCTCTTCCATTGGCCCCTGTTTTGTCATTCAGCCTTACCTCCCCCCCCAGCTCTCAGATTATTGGTTACTGATGCTCTGCCCACCCCTGGTACCCCTCGGGGTAAAACCACACGCGCTCGACTGTTCGGGGTTCTTTGCCTCTGTTCTCATTTGGGTGCAGTTGTTCTCGGTCCAAGTTGCAGACCCAATAAACGCCTTGGAATTGCACGCAAAGAATCCCTCCTTCTTCTTCGTCTCCAGAATGCACAGAGACTTTGTGTGTGAGTCGCTGCTTGTGTCCAACCTGCAAGGCTGAGACTGGGTGCTTGCGTGGGTGCTAACGTGGCACTGCCAACGCATCGCCACGAGGGACACTGTGGGAAAAACGCGGCATCGGTCCATGGACCCCACACACTGTGTTAATCAGGCTATTCACTTTCACTAACTTCAAATCTGAACAGTATTCTTCCCCCTTTACTTGACATGCAATTAAAAAATTGTAAAACAGTGTGACTTAGAAGATTACAACTTTACCATGATTTCAACACTCACACTTTCTAACACCTCTCCTGTACACATATATTTGCACTGCGAAGAGGTGAATACATGCTAACAAGCTCCATGCAGCCATATGGAAACAAAACCAAGTATCTTTTGCTTAGAACCAAAAATTTTGTGGAGGATCTAAAAAACCACAACTGGAGAAAGAAACTTAAGGAGGTCATCTGGGAATACCTGGAAAGGTATTGCTTTAATATTTATGCAATATCACAGAATGCTCAGATTTTCTCATGAGAAATGTAAATGTGATGTGATAAATATATTGCAGTGTTAAAAACCTGACAGAAGAGAAGGGGGTTTGGGTTGCAAGTGTGTTTGTGTTTACAAAATAAGGTACAAAATGTGGAGTCTGTGTGTAAAGCATGATTATGCCTTTTTTTTTTAGTGTATTTCCACTTTTTCTACTGTAGATTGCTTTTCCCATTCAGTAAACACTAATTTTATCCTTGTCCCCAGTCAACAACTAAGCACCATGCAGATACTCACCCACTCCTGCCCAAACCCTGAGTGTAAATTTAAAAATTAAAAACACATGTGTTAAGATAAGAACAGCTTAATAACTGAGAAACCAGGAAACCTGGATTTGATTTGAATGTTTTATTAGGCACACTTTGTAACTATTGAAAGAAGAAGAAGAAGAAGAAGAAGAAGAAGGCTCTGAAACGCAGATTTTGTAACAGTAGACATTCAAAATTAACTTTTCACAATAATTTTGTCTACAGAGTAAAAGCTATCAATCTGATTAATTACTCACCTCTTCTATGACATTTTCTGCTCTGGAAACTAATTTATATCGTTCTCTCTATAAGAGAATTGAGAATTTACCACAGTTTATCATCACACACACACTTTCACGCACATATGCACACACGTGTGTGGTACATGGAACAAATGGGTTGAAAGAATCATACAGCTTTAACCCTGTAAACATCTAAATTACATTTTAAGTACCTTGGTCTCTCTAGAGCATGAAAAATTGCTCAAAATCACTTTAGCTTTATTTGAGCACTTTTCAATTGCTCAATATCACATGCTAAATACATTATATAATGCTTATCTAGCTTATTTGTGCTCACTGCTTCACAAAAAAAAAGCATACTAAATACTGTGAACACTGATAAACTCTCTAAAAAGTGTAATTTAATGATGAAACTGTATGTTTTTTCCATTATTAATAATAAGTATTTATAGCCAGTTTGTGTAGACAGAAAATTTCAATAAAATACCCTTCAATATTTTATTACACAAATTAAATGGGAAATAGATGAGGAAAGGTGACAGCCATAAGACACAATCATAAGAGAGACAAAGCCACAGCATCAAACACTGGTGAAATTTTCATGAATGCCAGCCATGATGCCCCTGAAAAGCCTTACAACTGTATACTGATATCTGCCTTGTGTCAAAGCAGACCACAAATGTTCTACATACCAAGTGTGAGGTCATGTTTTTAAAATCAGTCAAAGCAAAAAGAAGCTCAAAAGAAGCAGGGAGAGAGAGATGGAGGAGTGATGTTGTTGTTTGTATTGACATTAATCTGTCCCAGGAAAGGCATAACTTTGATTACTCTGTGTGCTGAAATAGTAGAAAAAATTAGGAAGTTCATCCAAGACTTCACTATATGAGTGGAAAAACTGAAAGAAGCCAGACACTGTACTAATTTGCACACATTAAAAAAACCACCAAAACTTGAAGTGGCATTTGTCACAGTCTCTGGGACTCTACCTGAGGTCCTGAAGGACTATATCCATGTCTTCAACATTACCACAGTCTTCAGAAAAGGTCTTTCTCTCAGAGTTTCTTAAATACCATGACAACCATGGATTCTGTGCATCTGACTTATGCCAAATGGCTGTTCAGTACAAGTTTTCCCTAGCCTGATTTTAGCTTTCAAAAAGTTAGTGGATATAATCTAAANTGTGGCTCCCGGGGCAAACGTCTGCGGTTTGAGCTGCATAGAACCCTGCTCCGTGCCGTCACACCGGGACCTCCCGGAGTGTCCAGAGCAAGAGGACAGCAGACGCCGCCTGCCACGCCACCGGGCGGCTAGTGGTCAGCGCGGCATACCTGCTATGTCACCTCTCTCTAAGATTCCTACCCTGTGACAGAATGAAAGATCCTTGAAGGTGACTCTTTTTCTTACAGCAAGATGACCGGCTTAGGATAAAAGGCCCAACTTTTGAACAGCTTATTTTCACCCTCAGAAGGAACAAGATGCAAGCCTGCTTTGAGAATAGCATAATTATCTAACAGATGTTACAGTTTTATGTGACTTTTCATGTGAAGAACCCTAATAACTTGAATTACCATTTTTCCCTAGAGAGTGGGGTGATGCAAGACTCAGATACTGCCTTTGCCTGTACTTGGCTTTACCAACAATTTTTACTGATAAACAAAAAGTACCTGTAGGATTCAGTTCAAGGACAGATAGATAAATCAATATTCCCATCCAGTCCGTGACTTCTACACTGAAACTACCTGTAAAAAGGCTCACTAACGTCAGTTCCAGAGGTGATCTCTCTTGGCAATATCTTGTCCACTGGAAGATCACATTATTTAGCTGTACTGTGTACAAGTGCTCAGGTCCTGTCAGTGTGGGTCTGCAGGGGACGCCTTTGTGAGAAGAAGCTGGGGCTGCTCTGTACCAAAACAGACAGTTCAGGAGGACTCCAACACACCCACCCAAGGTGATGGTAGGTCCAAGACGGTATTTTTAAAAAAGCATAAAAATGCCTCACAGCAGAGGGCAAGAGAGGAGTAAGGGAAACAGTGTGTAAGAAGCAGCCTCACAGACACCAGTAGTGGCGAAGAAGGTGGGGGAAGAGGTGGTCTAGGCATTGGAGCAGATTCCACGGCAGGCCTGTGGTGAAGACCGCGGTGAAGCAGACTGTCTCTGTGCACATGGAGAACTGCAATGGAGCTGATAACCACACCGGATCTGTGGAGGATGCCACACCAGAGCACGTGAAGATGCCATGAAGGAACCTCTAGTCCGTGGAGAGTCCACCAGCACCATGTTCCTGTGAGGAACAGTGGCCCATGGAGAAGAGCTGATACAGGAGTAGTTTTTGTGGTAGGAAAGTATAAAGGGCTGTTGAAGAGCCTTCCTAGCCTTTGTTGGGTATCACTTTGAAATTGTGCAGCTAAGAATTTTATACATTAAGAAAATTCAGCTGCCATTGGTCAGAGAACACCAGTGGGTTTGGGTTTTGACCCAAACTGTCTGACAATAACAACAGATTCAGCAGCTGAACCTCCCTTTCTTGGTCAGTGCTAGCAAAACTGAAGTTTCTAAGTATTTATATATTTTAAAGTATGACTAATATTGTGTACAATCTCTTAATTTTACATACAGTCTTTTAATTTTTCTTAATTTCTTCAATACTTTGACTGCTGGTGACAGTGGTGACATGGTGACAAAAAATCCTGACCAAAAGTTAATTGCCTCACATATCACTGCCTTGTCTCATACATATCCCAAATTAAGTCTCTGAAGATTCCAAATGTGAAGCTATTCTTTTCTAGTAAACTACAGGAATAATTAAAGATATTTTCCATGTAAGACAACTGCATTTAGCAGACGCACATATCTTTTAGTATTAGGATGTATCAAACAATCCTCGTTTTCTAAAAATCTGACATGATACTACAGAAAACTAGCTCCTAAAACTCTCTCATGCATCAGCCATGAATATCTAGAACCCTTGTTAACAGAAAGATACATCCAAATTCCATGAAAAAAGAAAAAGGATCTGCTTAGAAAAACATCTACCCTGCCACTAGAGATGACAATATGATGTGGACTGAAATCCACTGATCTATTTTTCTTATCACAGTTACTCTGCACCAAGACTCTGAGAGCAAAGTGCACGAGATCTTTTCTGTACTAACTCTATGTCTTTGTACCTGTCTTTGGCTGAGAAGCTCTGGGAAAACAAGACCTGATATTTTTTCCTGTAAATATGAAAGCATCCACTGCTTCAGAGGAAATCCACATAAGATCTAGTGCTTTCCAGCACTAATGCACCATACGTGCAACCTATATTCAAGCAGTAACTTTCCATATTAAAGTATATGTAAGCAGAGTTCTGTCAGCACTTTCCTTTCCTGGTCTTTCCTAAAAAACACAAGTGTACTCTGAGTGTGTTCTGCCAACCATATCGTAATTACTTTTCGTAAGTTAATGGCACAATTTTTAATTTATGAACAAACACTGGTCAAAGAGTTAGCATGACAGCAGTAAATAACTAGACTAAAAAAATTTTTTGCCACAGAAAGTAAGTGATATAAAAAATTGACCTTAAAGAAATGCATACAGATCAGAAGTTTAAGGGAATCTTTTTTAGACTAGATTCAATATATTTACTACAGCATTTCTTGGTTAGTCCTGCTTTACAACACAGAATACCACTCAGAAAGGATGCTAGATTTAGTAGCATTCCTAAATTGTTGGTTCCTTTGCTCTTTTTTTTCTAGTAGATTTCTGCCAGCAGAACACTGACTACCACAGGGATATCTGAATATGTCCCCTGAAAAAGAACTATTTAATTCCCAAAATTTTTATTACCTCATAATCAGTTAAAAGGACTCTAAATGTCTTTGACGGAAAGGTCAAAAGCTTGCCTGAAAATGTGGAGTAGCAGTTGCATCATGCTGTGTTTGTTACATGACTCACTTCACCTTTTGTTTAGTTAAAAACTACCTAATGATATTGGGATTCATATTAGAAATTTTTTTAAAGAGCTGGAATGTCACTCTTGATTTTTTTTATTATTATTATTGTCAGGCTGTATATTCTTCTTTACACTACAATTTAAATCATTTTGATTCAGAGATTCTTTGGCTTTCAGGAGCCCTCATTCAGAAAATTGTTGAACACTAAACCTTGAAATAAGGCACACAGACTTCTGTGTGCTAACAGAATTATTTGTGTAATACAATTGACCTGTTAAAATACAATTAAACTAAAGTGGTCCGCAAGTGGCCTCTGACTTTAGGACAACTGGCACATAATATCTAATGTGCATAGTATCAAAACCCTCCAAGTTTTCAGTGCAGGCGGACTATGTGCAAATGTCCAGGAATGGGTCCTGGATTATGCTAACTCTTGAAGACTAGCCTCAAGTTCCTGTAAGTATGCTGACTAGTAAAGCAAAACACGTGCCATCCCAGAAGCTTAAAAGTATAAGCACATGGGGTTTGGTAACTGCAGATGTTCTCTGCCATTGTCCTGTTTGAGAAGATTGATGTTGATATAGTGAAGAGACTGGAATGTCGTTCTGCTCTACAACAAGTTTCTCTGAAGTGTCAAAAAAACCCATAGACAAAGAGTGAGAATATCCATTGATGTTAAATTGAAACACAAGGATGAAGGTGCATTTATATTGGACAAACCAAGTTGGTTTAGTTCTGATTATTATCCAACATGTTAAAAGCAGATTTTTTCCATATCAAAACTGGTGGGGGTAGGGGTTGGTGTTGCTGCTGCTGTTGTTGTTGTTGTTATTATTATTTTGAGACAGAAGAGGCATCAAAACTGGTGATAAGCTTTTAAATGTTTTCATTTCTACACATATGTATTTTGCAACAAAAAAACAAATCTATAATTAAAAAAAAATCTCATCCAGCATAGTGGGACTCAGAGGCAAAGAAGAAAGTGAAGTATAATGTCATCCACTAAACAGTTTATGAACACTGAGAAAAGTGCCATAATTTAGTAATCACTATGCCAACAGGGTACAATGCATGCTGCTGTGTAATGTTTATGTGGAGAAACGTGTCAAGGGATTACCTCTGTAATACATAGCATCTGATCTAAGTTTCTCAAAATCTGTGTTAAATAAGAAAACAGCCACTCTAATTCTAAAATATGAGCAAAAACATCCTTTCCAGCATGAGAGAGGATGCCAGTGGGCCCTAGAAATCCTCTTTAGTTAAAACAACAAGCTGTGAAGCATCTCCCCATCCTCAGGCAAAAGAAATCCACCAACATGTAATGGAGAAAAGAAGCTTTACAGACAGCAGCAAAACTCAGAATCAGTGTGTCACCTAACTGTCAGCCAGCACAAGAAATGAAGGGGCCAAGTCACAGATTTGATTTACTGTCCCTGCTTCAGTGTTTTACGCTGACTGAAACCTGAGAAATGGTGTGTTAAGCTCCTGCAAAAAAATAATAGTGAGAGAGACAGGCATCTCAGAAATCAGTATAGGAAGTAGCAAAAGTACCTTCAGCTTAGTGCTATTTTGCAAACAAAAATAAAATATATAAATGGTACTTCTGAAATAACTGACAGCACATATTGTCAATGTAACCTCCTTATCAGCATGTTTATAAGGTTTTAGTGGAATTCTTTTACTCAGTGCTGAGTCTTTGTACTACCATGCTTTGCAAGATACTGCTACAGATCAGTTGTCGTCACAGCAGTAATTTCAATGCAATGAATAGTTCAGGTTAGGTTCAGGGAATGACCTACACACTTTTAGCACAGGTTTCATAACACCTAACTTTCAAGCTCTCTGACTTAAAGCAAAATCCGTGACATTTTATTAAGTTTCTACACCCTCTTTATAGCGCATAGGACATCAAGCGTACCAAGATTAAATCCAAAATTGCAAACACTTTGTCTAGTGTTTGCCAAACAAGTCATGTCAATACACTGAAAAGTAATGTGTCTAAACAACTATCACATAAGAAAACATGGAGGCCAAAATTTCCTAGATCTCAAATTTTCTAATTTTAGAATGTCTTCATAAGCAAGCTGTTTTAAAAGAAGGTGCCTACCCCTATTGTTCAAAGAACTTTAAAAATCCTGTTGACACTGACATACTTTCAAATATTTTAGTGGTTGTGACATTTATGGGAACTTTAAGGATCAGGGATCATTAGAAGAGAGAAAGCTTCTTATATGATGACCGAGTTACAGAGATTATACAAAAGGAGGCACCAGCACCATTATTTATTCCTTTGGCCATCCTTTTAAAACACAGGCATAGTTATAAGCGTAATGTCTGAGGAGTTGAATTTTGACAGAATCTACATACATTCTGTAGACCAAAATGTTTAATCCCACATTTGCCACCCCAAAGGAAATTTCCCTTGGCTAGATGGGGGCATCCTCCAATGAAATAAAAAGCCAAAACCAGTATGATTTTAGATTTTAAGGCATAGTTACAGGTGTTTATAATTTTTTCCCATCTTCTCTTTGCTACTGCAAAATTTGTACCTTTGTGGCACATATGAATATGTAAATAGATAGTCAACTGCAACTGGAAATTATCTGCCTCAAGAGTATATAGATTATTTTGTACTTACATGAATATATTTACCCGCTTAAGCAGTCACTTTATGTCCTTATTTTTCTGTTAATTTAAATAAATATATGCACTAATTCATAACTTTGCATTCAGTGTTTTTCAACTGTAAATCTCAAACTTCTGAACTTAGGTCCAATTACTTGTAAATGACACAATATTGCTGCTGAAAAATTAGGAATCCTAGGGCAGAAGAAGCCACATATTCAGAGCCTGCATGGAGAACAAACCTCAGGCTTCAGTCTTGCTAACAGAAAAGTATCTGCAATTGAAAACTGACAATAAATACACAGAAGGCAAAATTACATTAATTGATTGCTGTTATTAACATCAGAGCTTTAAATAACTGTATGGAACATCTATTTAAAATGAAGCCTTCAAGCTAAGCAACAAAGCAGAAGTAAAAATTAAAACCAAGACATCATCTGTTATGATACTGCTGTGGATCATCAAGTAGCCCCTTCTCCCCTTGGAATATGTGCAATGTAGATTGGAAATGATGTGGACTCACCTCTTGTTTTTGCAAACTGCCCGTCTAGTGGAGAGTAACAGTAGGTAATTAGTTTGAATTCAGTCTCACTGGGCAAATCATATCACTCTCCATAAACCTTCTTGTTAGATGCAACAAATAGGATTACGTCTGCAATATCCATGACATATGGACTTGAACTAGTCAAGCTGAATTATGACAGTGAAAGCTAGAGCCATTTTGAAGTGTAAAATTTGAAAGAATCCATTAGGAAACACCCAGTATCATCTAAAAGGGCAAGCTGACAAAAACTTACTTCATCTCTTGAAAGAACAATCTGATATGTGGCAAAATGCCACTTGTACTGTCATCAAGGCATAGGTGCATACCATGTGAGCAGGTGAAAATGTGTCTGTAAGGAGACTGATGTTCACCCTGCAATCCTCATACATTCTTCTGGTGTAGACTCTCATTGCAACTCTCTCATACATAGTAAAAACAGTATGAAATATATGTTTGGGTAAATTTAAAGTTGTTTCCACTAAAACTGAGAAATATTCACTATTGTTTCAACTTGTGTTTCAAAGCAGTTTTAGAAACACAGTCACAAAAACCACATGGATAATGCTGCAGTAGTGGTTGGCAAATCTCGGACAAAAGCCTAATGGCAGTGTGGAATACAATGTACTTGCATGAAAGAGGTCCTATTTACTAGAAGAGGCATTGTTATAAAATCTTTCTTTCTGTCTTTNCGACGCTCTTCCGATCTTTTTTCCTTCCCCTTCCCCTTCCCCTTCCCCTTCCCCTTCCCTATTCCTTTTCCCCTTTTCTTTTTCCTCTTCCTTTTCCTCTTTTCTGTTCTTTTACTTTCTTTCTTTCTTCCCCACTTAAAGAAGCCTCAGCTTCATGTGAAAGACTTCATGTGAAAATAAATCAATAGTTTAAATATTGATAAAGCCTACTTTTGCCAGCAAGATAATTATGGTAACTGCAGTGTGGTACACAGAACATCAACATACCCTATGTGAGAAATTTTTTTTAATAATTCTCTTTATCTTAGCATTTAGGATGTTTTTCTGTTATACAGAAAATCCAGATTTTTTCTCAGCTCTCTTTGAAAGAGAATTCTTGTATTTCCCAGGTTTCATCCCAATGTCTTCCTGCTATAAAGGGTTACAGTGCCACTGTCTCTGCTAATAGCTTCAAGTTTGTCTCTGCCTTAAAAATATCCCAAAAATTAGGCAATTATTTTATTCTTGACACATTCAGAGATAATTTAAATTTGGATAACTTGGAAAACAGTAGGAGGCAGCTTCCAGTGTCATCACTCAATGAGGGAAACTACTGTATGTTGTTTGATCCAGTGCCTATGTAATTAAGTGGACTTCTATGTCCCTTTTCTGTGTTAATGTCTGAAACTAGAAGACACAAATGTGGCCAAACAGTCTAGATGGAAGATCCTGGCCTGATTTAACTGCCACTCCCACAGTTCTTTAAATCAAAGTAAAGTCCCCCGTGTGCAGAAGTCAGTGTATCAGGATATGGCTGTGTATCACATCAGCCAAAGATTGTTACGTTTTAATCTAAAACAAGTATTAAAATTCCCTAAAACTACAACAAAGAATTCCTTACACTTCCTTAACTTCCAAGTATAGGTATGAATTTTTTAGGTTTACTTGATTAAATACAAGCCAAAGCATTCAACCATATATGTTCTTCAGGTCTATTTACTCTAGGGAAACGCAGCCACTGAAATTTAATGGCAGTGAACCAAAACATGATGAACTGAGGCAATTTCAGTTGTGTTGACCATTGCTCCAGGTCATTGTAATTTAATGAGTAGTAATCCTATTTAAAATATGTTACAGGCAGCAAGGTGCCTGCTGGGAGAAAGCTGCTACGCATGAACAGATCGATATGCACTGTGTGCATTCGACCATTCAATAATCGATTCACCCTTGTTATGAGAAAATAAATGCTAAGTCCTAAAAGTTAATGTCTATAGAAAGCATTTACAAGGCTATCAAATTATTAAAAGTTTTTATGGGTTCTTGTTTCTTGCTTTTTGTTTTTAAATCTTTGTGCAGTACAAAGCATATCTCACAGCAACACCCAGTTAGCACTAGCTACTTGACTCCCAGTTTCATCCTAGGCTTGAAGAATGAAGTTTTGATTCGAAGACTGCTATTACTTTGAGTGAGGAAACCTGGAGATGAAATAAACTTCTTCTAGTTTAAAGAATTTTAATGCAAACTGCTACAACCACCTTGCCAGAGGTTTTTGTTTGGTTTGGTTTTTTTAATCAGCATCTTTTTTTTAAGACAGTTCTCTTTGGATCTGATTCTTAAAAAGAAAAGAAATTGGTATGATATTTTTAAAGTTAGCATCAGAGGCTCAAAAAGTATAATTTTAATTTTTGGTCTTTTTTTTTTCAATTATTATAAAATTGTATGTTAGTAGAGTACCTGTTCAGTGTGTTTCGATTCCTTGGCTCCACTTGACTGATACTGAGGCTCGATCTAAGGGCAAATTTGCTATCTACAGTCAGTAGATTCCTTCTTGCAGGGCTCTCCTGACTCTGTCTTTCTGCCAACCTTCCTTGTAATAAAAGTTAAAATTGCAAGGACATGCAATACAGAAATGGCCCCAAAATCTTTGTGCTCTGCATGTCTTACATAGGTTTCTGACAGTCCTTTGCAATGACCTTCATTAACACAAAAAATATGGACTGTGTACTTCTGTTAACAGTGCAGGCATTGCTGATACAAGAACAGAAAAATATTGTAGCCAGTATAGAGACAAACTTTAAGTGATGTTCACACCACACGCTTCAATTTCAAAGGTGTTCACACTCTGAACACCTAATTTCAGGTCTTGTGCTACCATGGGTTTCAAGTCATTGACAAAGACTAACATTTCAGCTACAGCATTAATCTATCTGAAATGCCCAGATCCAGCTTTTCACATGTTATTTGTTTCAGTTTTAATAACCAAAATATTTTGTGATACTTCTACTAGTTAGCACTTCCAAAAAGTGGTGATTGAACTACCTCTTCACATGGCATCATGAAAGTATTTGTAACAGATTGACTCTTTCATAGCCAAAACCACAAATATTAAACTGTCAATTTCACATGTCCCAGCTTATCCTGCCCACAACCAGTTGCTAAGAGTGTTTTTATGGCTATATTGTAGTAGAATAATTCCCTTTCTAAATGTTTAATATTACACTTTTAGTCTGAACTGGCTTTCTGAAGGCCCTCTCTGATAGCTTTACTCTCAGTCCGCTTCTCAGTGTGTATTTTCTCTCTCAGATGAAAGCATTTTTAAAGTCTGTCAGGAAAACAACATAAACCTGCAAGTAGCAGAGGTATTTCTGCAGAATGATTTCTGCTCCCTCATTTTGAATGTGTAAGAAGCCTTTCACATGCTTATAATTCTGTTCCCAGACAAATGTGTGCCAGACATTCCCCAATCCTGACAGCCCATTTACTGGGACAAGCAAAGACTTATTTTAGTGACCTGTTACCAATCACTCAAAGACAGAACAGCTTTAAGACTTACTCTATTTTCTCTCCAGAGGATGAACCAAGTTTTCACTGTCTTTTCGACTGAAAGCAAATGTGAAATAAAGTCTATCACAAGATTTGGGCTTATATATTGACAGCATATCCTTTTAGAGTTTCCTGCTACCTTGTGACAGAACACTGACAGTATCCAAGAAGGTACTAATCACCATATAGTCTTTATTCCTTTTAGCCTTCTCTTCTGCTTAAAATTCCCTAATGTTCTACTCTAATGTTATAAAAGTTGCATTCTGAATCCCAACAGACAAGGATAACAGCTGTTCTTTTCTACCCTGTAATTCTACTGAAGTTAATTAAGTTCTTTCTCATAACTAAAAAATGTAGAGACCTAAAATTAACAGCTACTTTAATTCTTCTGTGTATCATGTTTCATTGTAATTTGCCTTCTGGACAGACATTTGTCAGTGACACCACTCCAGCCTAGAAGACACACTGGTTTTTTGTTGTCTTTTTTTGTTTGTTTGTTTGTTGGTTTTTTGGTTTTGGGTTTTTTTTGTTGTTGTTGGTTGGTTGATTTGGTTTTTGGTTTTGTTTTTTTTTGTTTGTTTTTGTTTCTTTTTTTGTGCAGGTGTCAGTGTTACTTCTGTGCATGCAAAGGTCAAGACTCTCTTTTGAATGCTGAGGAGAGACTTCACTCATTCTCACCAGACAAAATGTCCAAATACATTAACCAAAATGATCAAATGCTACAAATTTTTGGTCCTTAACCATTCATAAGACTCCACAAATCTGGGGACACCTGGACTTACAGATATATTTGGTAGATTGAAGCTTGAATCCTCAGTGTCCCCATAATGCGGTTAAAGGAGGTGTTAGCTTCAGATATACATTCAAAACGTAGGAATTCACCCTCATGCACAAAACATTTGCAAGATTTAAGTCTAATTTCGAAGACTTGCATAATATTTAATATTTAATATTTATTTACACCTAGACCCCATGATGTGCCTGAACAGGAAGATAATTTCTAGTAAGTATTTGCTACATCCAAATGGTTGCTCAATGTGACAACAAGAGTGATCTTTTTTAAAATTTGCTTCCACATATGTAAATTAAACAAACTCATGAAGCTGTAGCTAAAAGAGATGATGCCAGTGTTAAGTGGGAAAAAAAAGGCTTTAGTGAATCTATTTAACTGTATTTAATGCATTCTGTTTTAGAAGACACAGGATGAACTCCACCAGAAAATACAAGTTTCATTATTG
Organism: Aleadryas rufinucha; assembly: GCA_013397815.1. NCBI lineage: Eukaryota > Metazoa > Chordata > Aves > Passeriformes > Aleadryas > Aleadryas rufinucha. The sequence goes on along the minus strand of VZTH01003229.1, from coordinate 83,752 downwards.
TAAAATTAGAAAAGTCATAAATCTAAAAATCTTTTCTAGAATCATGTGGAATATTCTGTTTTTATCCAGAGGCACATCTAGGAAGAATTTAGAAGTAATCTATACAAATCTGAGAACTGGTGAGTGAAAAAACCTCACTATTATTATAAAAAATACTTTCCCATCTGTCCATGAATAAGGACCCTTTATTTCATAGTAAGCCAGCAAATGCAGAAATAGAGAACAGTAATCAGGAATTTTAAAGAGTCAATTAAGAAATAACATGCATGAAGAAAGGGAAGATAATAAAAAAATAGAAATTTTCCTCTCATAGACACAAATTTCATGCATCTTCTAGTCTCATGGGCATCTGGTTTTTCAACAGAACAGGAGACAAAATAATAACAGCAAACTGGTGAAAGTATGATCCTTTTTATTCTCATCCCTCTGTAGCTTTTATTATGGATTTGGGTTGCTAATGGCAATTTATGATTTGGAACATTTTTTGTCAATTTCAGAAAGCAGAAATCCGAGGCACTAGTCTTGCCAGACAAACTAGAAGGTGTCATGTAGATATTTAACAAAATAGAAAATTAATTTAAAATAATAAATAATTAAATCCGATATGTGGGTGATGCTAAGGAGTAAGAAACTGATGGAACAATAGTATTTTCAAAGGTAAAGGCTTAGGCAGACTTGGGAGAATTTGGCATGATATTACACCACTGGGCTTTTTGACTGACAGAGTTTTCTCAGACACCAGAAAACAGCACCATTTGACAAAACAAACCACCACCTCTTGTAAGTGATTGTACTTCATCTAGAGAAGATCCACACACGAAAAGACCATTCAGGCTGTACAGCTTTAAGAAAGAAGTACAGAAAGGTGAAGATTTTCAGGAGGTCTGAGGGCATTGTCTTCCTTTTTTAAAAAAAACAAATATGTAAATATCCTTATAATATAATTAACAAATTATCCATAACACATTTCAATATTTCTTCTGTGATTGCTTTTGCTAGACATTGGGGTCACATTTGAGGATGGGAAAAGCAGAAAAACTTCATGAGAAGTTCATCAAGAAGTTCATCCTGAAAGATAACTTCTGCAGATCAGGACTTCTGGAGCTCTGAATGAGATTATCAATAATGCCAACACATTTTAAATTCAATTATCACTGAATTTTTAGTGTAAATTAGAAATTTGCAATTCCAAGTCAAAGAAACTAAAGACTTCAAATAAAGACATACTTACGCCTTACTAGATTGCAATTCTGATCATTGATATTTCTCTGTATATTTATTGATACTGTAACTTCTACTGATTCAGCCATAATCTTTCTCAAGTGTTTTCTTCTCCAGTAGTTTATTTACAATTCCTGGAAAGTATCTGGGCTTTAATAAAGATTTGCAGAGAAAAGAACTGTTCCCCTTTTTTTTGCCATTTTACTTCTACTTTTTTGCTTGAACAAGACGAAAATATCACAGAAAACGTCTCGTCTTCATTTCAGCACTGAATCCATCTCAGTAGCAGCAGCATTTAACTACTTTTTGTACTATAAAACCAATTAGCAATCAAGGCAGTTTTTCTCCAGAGAATACAATGCTAGTGAACAAAATCTGTGTGTCCTCGGGTGCTTTTCTCTATAATGTCTGGTACCAGCCACCAGTAAAAAAAAAACTGGTCTGTTCCCATACAAAAATTTCTGTGTGTTTAAATTCCAGTTTGCTTTTTGAGGTAACCACTACAATTAGCTAATTAAGGATTACCTCAGGTGGTGCAAAAACTAGAAGAGAGACTCAAGAGGTGTTGCCACAAGGCTTTCAGTTTGCAAGACGCTGCAGCAATAATAATGCCCTCAGGCACACTTGCAGGAAGGCAGGACTGCCTTGTAGTGCTCACTGCATTTTATTCCAAGCAGTATGCATTTGATCAGGCCACCAAGGGCTATTTGATAGACCACAGACAGTTGAATGTGGTGTTTCTCAGATTGAGAGAGCATAATGGGCAGAAGAAATTCAAAATCTTCTTTGCAGATTCTGTGTAAACAAAGCTAGTAGAGAATAATACAAATCTAGAAAGTTGTAGGAAAGTGGGAGAACTAATAATAGTTCCACCCTTTCTAGTCATTTACTGTCTCTGTGGATATTCAGTAAGTGGCCTCATTTCACCTAGTCTAAAATCGTAGCTTGAGATCAAATGCAATTATGGGTTCCATGATTTTTTGATGCTTCACCAGAATTTATGAACATTTTATTTTATTAGAATTTTGTTACTTGTTACTATGGATGAAAGGGATATCTGATTTATCTGACTAGGATAAGGGATTCTTAAAACAGGATTCTTATCCTCTCTCCTCAGCCTGCAGTGACACTGGACTTTTTTTAAACCACATTTTGTAAGTGATAAACACAGTGTTTAGCTTTGAAAATCTGTAATTTGACATTTCTTCCATTGTGGCTGCTGACCTATGCAAATATATTTTATTCTGAGGCTGATAATTTGATTTTACTTCTATAGTGTGGTAGAAGAGATAAAGCAGGTCTTGAAATTGCCAGAATAACATCAGATTGGAACATATGATTTCACACAAAATGTCCTAGTTAGCTTCCTGTGTATAGAATTGATGGGTATATCTCAAGAGACTGACATTCAAAAGCATTCATATTTAATATAAATTTGTCTGGAATAGGTCTATCAACATCTTGTTGTAAGCATTTGATAAATTAAATTTGTATTGTTTTTATTGGACACAAGATGTGGTTTTCTGAGCATTCCAGTTATATCAGCATTGCTCTGAAATTTAAGTTTCTGGAATGAGTAATAGTATTTAAGATTTTGATTACTATGTGTTCTGACTATAACTTTCATATTGAAAGATGCAGAACAATTAATGACATCTTAATTTTCTTTATAGATACCTATTATTCACAGGTGCTAGCTGTGTTTTCTATGCACAAATAGCTAAATTTGTAGGTAGTCTTTGAGCTGTTCACTCTTCGTACTATTCATGCTGGTTAGCTATCTGTTCATTGGACTCCACAATTTTTTAGCAACAGAACTATCAACAATTAGCATGTCACAGAAATATGTTTTCTTAAAACGTCTGATAGTATTTGGCATTTCTAAATATTGTAGAGTCATAACCAAAACATATGTGGGGACCGGTTGGGCATTGGTCAGGGCCTGGTGAACAACTCTATCATGCATCACTTTTTTCTCTTGAGGTTTATTCTTCTCTCTTTTCCTTTATTGTTTTTATTGTTGCTACTATTATTATAATATTTTACTTTATTTCAATTATTAAGGGGTTCTTATTTCAACCCCCAGGCTTTAGCTTTTTCTGATTCTCCTCCTCATCCAAACAGGGCTGGAGGAGACAGGAGCAAGAGCAGCTGCACTGAACTTAATTGCTGTCTGGGATTAAACCATGCACTCTGTTAGAAAAGGCTACACATTTAAAATGCATAAATTATGGGTTATGAATATACCATATAATTAATTTGTAGTGCTTGATACCTCCAGATATTACTGAAGATTGTAAGATAAAAAAATGATTTAACATTCATGAATAAAAATACCATATACAGGTAGACTAAGTCAGCTAGAATAAAACTAAAAGGGCAATCAATCTACATGTTTCAGTGTGTAAAATAATTACTGGGTTTTTCTGGAGGAAATTTAATCTCCTATATAGATGCATCGGACAATAGGTATAATGGATATATTACATTCTTCAGAAAAATCTTATGTTGAACTCATAGAGACAAGACACTAAGATAGGAAAGCTATTGATTCTTTTCCATATAAAAAATGCTCAAGAGTCTTAAGAAATAGGAAAAAAAAATTATGCAATTTCACTGAGTCTGGAATGTTCAAAAGTTCTAGCCTGATATTTTTCCAGGATAAATTAATCTTTACAGAAACGATATTCACTCAAGTCTCCTCAATAATTTATTACCACTTGTCTCGGGGTGATTTTATGATAATACTGTATTTTCCTATTGTCTTCTTTATGCCCAGAAAGAGGTCCCACAGCTTTAAGGTGGGTCCAGGAGAGCGGGGAGAGAAGCCGGGCGAATTATTCAGCGCAGTCTGTGTTCAAGGACTCGCACACTCCCCCACGGTCTCACCGCTGCAGAGCCCAGGAAGCACCTTCCTGCTTTTAGCCAGCCTGCGAGCTGAGGCAAGAGGTTTTTTCCCAGGACTGCGTACCGGCACACCGAAATCCTCCGGTAACAATTTCTTCCTCTTCTGGAGCTCTTGGGCCCAGCTGTGATCCGAGAACCAGAGCATCGGACCCCATGGACCGGAGGGGAGGCGGCGGGGAGGCCGCATCCGGGCCTCGGACCTCGGAAGGGGCCGAGCCAGCTACAGAGGGAACTTTAAATCCACCGGCTTTCTCTGCATCGAGGAGATTTAATATTTTAACCGTTATTCATTTTTCCTGTGCCCTGCCAGCACTTTGTTAAATAAATAGGTTTTTTCACTTTCATCCAAGAAATTCCTTTCGCATCGGTGGAAGAGGGAGTGCCAAAAACCCGTCTTTGGGGCAGATGTGAATTCTAGATAGNTAAAATGCATAAATTATGGGTTATGAATATACCATATAATTAATTTGTAGTGCTTGATACCTCCAGATATTACTGAAAATTGTAAGATAAAAAAATGATTTAACATTCATGAATAAAAATACCATATACAGGTAGACTAAGTCAGCTAGAATAAAACTAAAAGGGCAATCAATCTACATGTTTCAGTGTGTAAAATAATTACTGGGTTTTTCTGGAGGAAATTTAATCTCCTATATAGATGCATCGGACAATAGGTATAATGGATATATTACATTCTTCAGAAAAATCTTATGTTGAACTCATAGAGACAAGACACTAAGATAGGAAAGCTATTGATTCTTTTCCATATAAAAAATGCTCAAGAGTCTTAAGAAATAGGAAAAAAAAATTATGCAATTTCACTGAGTCTGGAATGTTCAAAAGTTCTAGCCTGATATTTTTCCAGGATAAATTAATCTTTACAGAAACGATATTCACTCAAGTCTCCTCAATAATTTATTACCACTTGTCTTGGGGTGATTTTATGATAATACTGTATTTTCCTATTGTCTTCTTTATGCCCAGAAAGAGGTCCCACAGCTTTAAGGTGGGTCCAGGAGAGCGGGGAGAGAAGCCGGGCGAATTATTCAGCGCAGTCTGTGTTCAAGGACTCGCACACTCCCCCACGGTCTCACCGCTGCAGAGCCCAGGAAGCACCTTCCTGCTTTTAGCCAGCCTGCGAGCTGAGGCAAGAGGTTTTTTCCCAGGACTGCGTACCGGCACACCGAAATCCTCCGGTAACAATTTCTTCCTCTTCTGGAGCTCTTGGGCCCAGCTGTGATCCGAGAACCAGAGCATCGGACCCCATGGACCGGAGGGGAGGCGGCGGGGAGGCCGCATCCGGGCCTCGGACCTCGGAAGGGGCCGAGCCAGCTACAGAGGGAACTTTAATCCACCGGCTTTCTCTGCATCGAGGAGATTTAATATTTTAACCGTTATTCATTTTTCCTGTGCCCTGCCAGCACTTTGTTAAATAAATAGGTTTTTTCACTTTCATCCAAGAAATTCCTTTCGCATCGGTGGAAGAGGGAGTGCCAAAAACCCGTCTTTGGGGCAGATGTGAATTCTAGATAGTTTTCCTCCCAAACTTGTCTCAAACCGAGACACCACTTTAATTTTTTTAATGCATTTTATTTAAATTTGTCCACCGTCTAATGCTGTATCTTTTACGTAAAACTCTGAAGGAAAGCCACAATGGAGGTCAAACAAGTCAGAACCAAAGCTTTCGCCATCCCAGCTGTGAAGCAGCTAGATCACCACTCTAGTACATTTGCAGGAAAAAAGTGTGTAACATAGGCACTGCTCTTAGAAGTACCTAACTCCACCTTGTAAACCACAAAGGTGTGTGGTTACTTTTTAATTACGGGATACCTCTTTCTCTCACAGCAGCTTCACTCACCTGTAAATACACGTATACAGATGACAAGGGAGGAAGAAAGAGGAAGAATAGATCTAAAGTAGAGAGTCAAAATTTTGATCGTGTTCATCTACCAGAAACAACAGACACATGACAAAGCAATTTTCACAACTTCTTAATGAGATCCCAAGGCAGTTTTCTTGAGCTGCAAACTGAAAATGTCAAATAGATTAATTCAAACTCATACAGCTCACCAAGAACATTCTTGGCTATTTTTTTCTATTATAAAGAAAGAGCTAAACAAAATGTGGGGCAGCACTACATGTAGCGATACTAGACCCCCATAGTAGCATAAAGATTGTTACAGAGCAGCTTTGATTACTAGCAACATAATAAATACCACAAGAGCATACAGTAATTCACCACTTACTTAAAAATTTATTTCTTTAGAAGTATTTCAGCATGTTCAACAAAATTAAGCATTTTTTTCTTGGAATACTAGTTATCAAATATTAATGAAGGAGGGGTTTTATGCATCAAACCATTCTGATTATGATCTTACATATGCAGTTTGTCACAGAAAATGAGTAAAATATGTGGCTTTTAAAAAGATTAACCTAGCTGAGAAAATCGTTCCCATAAACTTCCTGGCAATCTTGCTTCTCATTTATAACTGGCAGTTCTTCTATTGTACAGTTCTGCCAGGTCAAAGCCTGGCCTATGCTGTAGAATGTCTTACTCCATCTTGGGCAGATGATCAACAATATCACCCCACTCTGAAAATGTAAGGAAATAAAGAGAGCACGCATTCCTCTTTCCCTATCTCCTTCCCCACAGGGCACAGAGATCAGACATGTCAGTTTACTGAGCGATCAGGTTATTGCAAGCCTATAATGCAAGGTTGTATAATGCATCTGTTGTGAGCATTACAGCAGGACATAGTCAAAAGCATGATCTCTGTGTCAAGAAAAAAAAAACAAGTATAAATTCAGACTTCCCAACATGAAAAGTCAAGAGGATCAATCTGATGTCTTAAGACTTACTTTGGGGTGAAAGAATAGAAGAACCTCCATAAATTTCGACATACCATGATTCACAACTATCCACATCTACAGAAGAGATTTCTGGGTTTAAGGAGGTGATTTGATACCTAAAGATTTAGTTTAACAGTGACGTCTATTAAATGAAGTTCTGTGATTCCTCTGTATTCTGCTTTGTTAAGCTTTTAACATCCTTGTTTGCTCCCAACATGTTCTGTTTGACTTTACAGCTGTTCGATCTGCTTTGTATCGCTTTTGGGTTTGGTTGTTTTTTTTTTCTCTGTGGTTACCTCCAGTTCTTTTTTGATTTTTAGTTCTGAATGCCTTCCCATTACCCCTACATTCACTAGATTTTCAGGTTATTTCAAGGAAGGATGCTTTCAAATATATCCTGTTCTACTCTAAGCACACCAAGAGGAAAATTTTCAGTAAAATGCAGTCATTTAGATGCACAACGCTTATTAACATTAATAGGACTCATGCAGCTAAATTCATTCACACCATGCTGAAAATAAAATCACAACTCTTCTCATCAATGAAAATTTCGTAAGGATGTTTTGCTCAGGAACTGTGGCCACACGTAACTACTCAGAAAGCAACAGGGCTGTAGTGGGTTTGGTTCTAAACTGGGCGGAAACACCATTGTTGTAATGGTTTCAGTTCGCCTTTCTTATCTTTTGTGAGATAGGAGATTTGGAGGAATGCAAAGCAGGCTCAAAACTTAAAGAATATGAAAAGTTTATTAACAGAACTAAAAGAGAAAAGGAAAAAAAGAAATCAAAGCAAAACCCTCCCTTTGTTCCAGCAACCCCCCTCCCTTTTCTCCTTCCCAAACCAGCACAAAGGGCAACAAACCATGATTCTTGGTCAGCATATACAGTCCTTAAAGATCTCTCCACTGTTGGGGCGCATTGGGCAACCTTGGGCACTCCCTCAATCCCTAATGCCCTGCCCGTCACCTGGGTGGACAAATCAGAAAGTGAAGGGTCTTCAGTGGGCGAGGTTAACACCTCTCTCCGCCTTGTAGGCGTGCCCTGAAACATAGTCCCTCCTCTGGTTCCAGAGGATTCTCTCTCCCCTGGTTTATGATTGGTCCCTAAGGTTGATGTTTAATAAGTGCCCTATTGCCTATTCAATTGTGTTCTAGAAAGTTCGGTTAAGTTCTGTATTCTATTGGATGTTTACTGTTGGCCCCTCCTTTACTTATCTCCTATTGGTTATGTGTGTCC
>VZTH01003229.1:45989-74716 GCA_013397815.1 Aleadryas rufinucha | reverse complement strand
GATTAAAGAGAAAAACAGTTTGGGATTATTACAGTTCTCACCACAATCTGCAAAAAGCAGTTTTAAGCTCCGCGCTGCAAGCGCGACTCCGCCCTTTTCTTCCCTATCACCATCTTTAGCTCCACTCACTTTCTCTTTCTCTCTGACCTTGGAGATGCCACAATGAAGAATAGTCTCCATTGTACAGGCTTTATGATGAAGAAAAACCTCACTTTCTTTGTGCTGCTGGCTTCTTTGATGTTAGTCTCTCAGCTCCATCGGCCTCTGCCAAGGTCTCTGCGGGCCACGTGGAGGCGGGGAGGGCAGTCCTCAGAAGCCGGGTAGTCTTAGCTAATTGCAGCAATTATGGCTGTTCCTCCGCTGCCGAGGCTCTGGGGGGGGAGTTCTCCCGCCGATGCTCCGCCAGCACCCAGGGCCTTGCCCCGGCACCGGCAGTGGTGGGGAGAGGCCCGAGGCTGCTCCAAGAAGCTGCCCCAGCACCCATCTCCTCCCCTCTCCCGCAGGAGCGGCAAAACCAAAACAGAGACACTTCCTGTGTCCTCCAGATTTTAATATGGAAATTCCAAAAAGCGCTACTGGTCAGACGAGCTGTCTACCAGCTCAGATCCAACCTACCACAAGGGCTCAAGGCCCCTAATTGCTGACTACACAACATAAATAAGTCCATGACACACTAAATCCTCTGTTCTACCAAGTGCAGAATTAGAGCCTAGGAAAGATAATATATATCCTTTATTAAGATACTTCAAAATACTACATGACTTCATATAGACACAAAAGCCACAGAGAAACACCCTAACACAAAATTTTATATATTTCAAGCCAATTTTCTTTACTTAAATCCTGAAATAACAAAGAGATCTCTTTGGCTGAACAGTATCTGAACAATGCCCTTTCATGCTGAGTGAACCCAGTATGAACACGCACATCAGAATCAGTTTTGCCTGCACTTAACCATAGCGCACTGGAATCTTCAAAATTTGGATACTGAGCATTGGAAGAAAAGTGCCTTCCACCCACAACTTTTCCCTGACTATACTACATTTCAGTTAACTTATATGACATTAAATAGCAGTTTTGAGTTTAACTCCAGTTAATTAAGAAATTGCATTTTAACCTTCACTCTTTTTTTTTTTTTTAATTTTTCAAGAAAATATGTGTGTACCTAAAAGGCCATTGCTAATGAAGTTTTTAAAATATTTTAAGATATTTACTTTTCTTCAATGCCTTTATTTTTAAATCTATTTCAGTTAAACCAGTCAGGCTCTGTAAGCATCTGTTACTCAGTCCTATTGCTACCTTCCTTCTAATTTCCATCTTAAAGCCCAAAAAGAATCCAGTTTCAGAAAGACAATTTAATAATGGCTCATTTTTTTCAGTTCTACACTACATTCAGTATAATTGCGGCATCATATAGTTGCCTAGAATATGATCTTTAGAGATACTGATCTTTATAAAAAGCCAAAAATAAAAAAGGAAATCCAGATAAGCACATTTAACAGAAGCATATCCATATCTAATTCATTACACACTACACATTTTCTGCAATAATGATTACATCCCCAGCTTCAGCTGAAAAAAACAGGAATCCTTCTTTCCTGCTCAGAGTTCCATGAGACTTCTCTGTGCAGTGCAGAGGTAAATGAGAAACCAGACCCAATGCTTCTCGTTAGAAATAGCAGCACTTCAGAAGTATATAAAATATTAAAGCATAGGCACTATACATCCAATTTTGTTTTGCCAGCTGTCCCCCACTCCTTATATGCTCAAAACTAAAGGACTGAGTAGCCACAGTTGTGTCTGAAATTGGTAAGAATTTGCAACACTTCAATTCCCTGCCCATCCACATATCTGTGTGTCTTAGAGTTATTTTGAAAAAGCAATGAATAAAGTGTTTCAACATCGTTGAGATGAATATACAATAGTCCTGTTAGCTGGTATTAGTAAGGATTCATCTCTCCACTACTATTTGTTTTGTTTGGTCTGTTTTTTTTTAATTTCTAATGTGATTTATGGGCACTTGTAAGAGCCTTGATGAGAGCCTCTTTCACAAAGTACTTTCCACATTCAAACTTTGAGGTTTAAATAAATTATTAATAAATTAAGTTTAATAATTTATATACTAGCCCTCTCATCAAGTTCTAAAAACACGTGAGGCCCAGACTCATGGCTAGTATCATTTTTTGGAATGGACACAGCACAGTCCAGCTGCCTACATCTCTATAGTGAAAACCAGTCATCCCAAATTTAACTTCTAACTAAACTATGCTTTTCAAGCTGACCAGACATTCTGTATGATGCAACACTTTTAAAATAAATACAAATCTCTTTTTCTAAGTCAAAAGTGGGCAGTCAGCACTTAATCTGAATTTTTGCTCATTTGAACTCTTTTTCAACTCTCTACATATATATTCTCAGTGCCATGGCAGAAACACAGACAACAGCAGTCTATAAGCCCTACTTTCCATTCTCTCACTGCCCAGGTTGAACTCAGGACAACTGAGTGTCCTGATAAAGTAAAAATAATGAATGTTTAAGTGCTTGATGTAAGTCTCTGCAGGTATCTACCTGGAAATATTGTGGAAAGTTTGAAAAGCACAAGTCTAGCTGGCACTAGCACATATAATTTCCGATTCTAGAATCTGAAATCAGAAAGGTGGCTAGGCAGAGGGCACCATAGAGTGGTTGGAACCTCTGTCATTCTGATGCATATAAAAGCCTGGATGAAATCTGTGCCTCAGGGAAATATTTCAATGAGATCACAAATTGAGTAAGGAAGAGCTTTATGGTACACTACAAGTAATAAAAAAGTACAGAACAGAAACAATTTCTTTCACAAACAGAAAAATAATCTGCAGAATATAGATAATATAATTTACCTTCCCAAATTTCTCAACTGACACACTATCCTTTTAATTATTTCTACTTCCCATCCCTTTCCAACTCCTCCCCCAATATCCTGCTGATAAACTTTACAGAACATTTGATGAACAAAGATCCGTGGAAAGACTGGAGTTTTCTGTGTCTAAAAACACAAGAATAAAGGGTAGCAATTTGCCATTTTTCACATGTGTGTATGTGGGTCTCCTAAAAACCAGGAGTTTGCTATTCCATTATCTGGGCACAAGTTGTAACCATATTAACAGGTCTTAATAAGATTAATTTGACATTGTAATTTCAAGGACAACACTGCAAATAACTGTAAAGAGGTGTGTGCCACAAACTCAGTATCTGACTTTTTTTGACAATACATGCCTTCGTGCCCTTAGAGCTCCAAAAGGAATACAGCCGTTGCCAGTAAAACTGCCAAATAGTTCAGGTGCTGTTCCTGCTACCTCTGAAATGATTCTAGAACCCATATTTTATAAAGACTGTCCTCGCTTTCTGCATGAAGAAGCTCAGACAATATCAGGCATCATGCAATACCAAGGTAAAGAATACAGAGGGGGTGTTCTCATCTTAGCAGTTAGCTGCTGGTCTCCAGTCTTGCAACAAAGAAGCCTGATCAGGTAGTAATACACATGAGAAAGAGTTTTTATCAATAGCTGTTTTAATTGAATGTTGCATATTCTGTTGCTACACATTTTCTCTGTCAAGTCCCATGGACCTCATATCACTCATTGTGAGAATTTAGCTCAGTATATAAGAAACATACTTCAACAATGAAACTGTAGATAGGTTACCATGCATGATGGCTTCTCCTAATGTTTTAAAATTGTTTATGTGACCACTTCTGTGCCTGCCATTCCATCCTCTTGAATGTCGTTGGTAGCAGCAAAATAACTGAATGACAGAATGTCTAAAATTTCAGAACTGAATATAGTACACATAAATTATTGATATTTAGCTGCTTCCTCCCTTACTACCCACTCTAAACTACTGAGGATTACTAGAAGAAAGATTTCAGGGTAAAGTGGGAGTTAAGGGGGCATTTTAACCTTCACTCTTTTTAGTCTGTAACCACAGACTGGAGACAGTTATGACCCGATGAGCAGTCGCAAACATTTTCATATCTGAATCATTATTTCCTCTTTACTATTCCTTGCTTAGTCCTTCATCATAGGGGAAGGGAAATAATAGAATAAATGTGATTTGATAAATTCTGTCAAATGCTTAATGCAGGGATCATGAATCTCAAGTTTCATGACTCAGGGCAACCATAAAAACAACTATGATGAAAGAAAGGTAGGATGTTGAAAATTAAAACTGAAACAGCAAGGGTCTGGGCATAGAAGATGATTGCTGTCTAAAAAGGAGGGTACAATTACCCGAAAGATATGAATACTATATAAATGGTAATTGTCAGAAATAAGAGACAATTCTTAAAGTTTAATTAAAAACAAAAATAGTTTCTTGAAAAAGAAAGGGGGTCGGAGCAAGCTCCGAAAGGGAAAACGCAAAAAGCGGTAAAAATCAAAGTTCCGGAACCCCAAATAAAACCAAAGATTCAATGATCGAGGGAAAAACAAAATAAAATAGAACACCCGGGAACACAGGTGACAGAGAGCCAGAAAATGAGCCAGTACGGCTATGCAATACCAAGCCAGAGTCCCTCAGCGCTGCAAAGAGCTGACAGGAATGGCCTGTGAACAGTGCTGGGCTCTGCTGGGGCTAGTCCGGTGGCAAAAAGTGTCTCTGTCGCTCTGCAGCCTCTTTTTATAGGGTTTGGTCCCTGCCCTGTAACGCCCTGGAACACCTACAGTCCTTCCCCCAGTGTCACTGTTCATTGGCGGTCCTCTGGATTGACATCCTCCCTCTTGACCAATGGCTTGTCATTGTCTAGGGGCTGCTGTCAGGGTGATGTCATCTCTGGTCTTGGCGGGAACATCTTGGAAAGTCCCTTAATTGAAATGCAAGGTTGCCATGGCTGCAGTCGACAGATCCCCCTTCTTTTGCTAAATATAGCGACTGGTCCGTTAGAAATACGGCTTAACTGCACCTGGAAAAGACTAGGCTCAGAGTTAAAACATTTAAATCCAAGTGAATAAAAGCTTTTAAACACACAACTTTCATGTAACACTCAACTTCAAACTGCCTCATTAACTTTAGTAACCTTTAACCCTGTTAACCACCCTTAACTGAACCCTATTAGCTAAGTAAAAGCCAATTAACACAATTTTATTTATAACAGTAATTATAGGAATTATAAATAGTTTTTGAAAATGGACAAAAAAGAGTTAAGAGTTGCTGAATAACTAGAAAACACCTAATTCAGCGTTCTGCTGAAACTCAGCAAAATTTTGCAAGTACATCACTTTCATCATATTCAAGCGAGCCAGCAAAGGCAACCGTGAGAGTACTAGAGAGTGGAATTCTGGTCTGGCAGGAGACAAAGCCGGATGACCACGGAGGGTTTTTCCATCTACATTTCTCCATGACTATACAGTACAACAGTTTTGACATTTAGAGAGCCAAGTAAAACTTAACTGAAGTTAAATTAGCCTTCATCCTAAGTTTCAGAAACACACAAATGAAAGATATTTGCCAAAGTGATGTAATACAAACTGTACTGCTTAACTTGGTTATTTAAGGGATTAATCTTTGATGTTAAACAGCTCTGATTACTCATTATTATTCTTTTATGAGTCTATCATATTAATTAGAGTTTTTTGGTCTATTCACAGGCTTATAGCAAATAGATTGGTGAGATTTAAAATTCTGAAAATTTGTTATGAATGGATGATGAGGGTTTAAATAAGTCCCTGCCTTTTGCCCAGGCCTCTGGCAGCAGGCAGTCGTGTTATTGAGGTGGCCAGCACACCAAGACCCACTCTTATTTTCAAGTTCTTTAATAATGGTTGATTCAGTCTATTATAGAATGAGTTATTTATTAATAGACACAAAACTAACAGACATAAGACTTAAAACAGACTATTACTACACAGGAATAAGACAAAAGGAAATACTAATATTATACACACGGGGTTAAAGGTACCATTACATTTACAGCTAGCTAAGAAATAGTATAACTTAAGATCCAATGGTTCTTACCACCAAATTGTTGAGGGAACACACTTCAAAATCCTTTCCCTCAATTTCCGGAAAAGTAACCACAAAGTTGCATCCAAGCTTCAGGGAGAAATCGTCTTGCACGTTCCCAGGGAGTGTATAAGAGACTTCTGCCTCTGTGTTAAACTGTAGCACTTTTATAGTGCAAAAAAGGCCTTTTGGTCACCTGTGGGTTTTTTATGTCTTCCCACATCTGTTAAGCTGGCAGACCTTTTGGTACACACTGGGCCTTGCCCACCTGGGTTATCTCTCCTATCTGCACTGGCCACCCGTGGTGGGGAGAGGGGTGATATGCCCTGCCACAAACTTGAAGCAAATTTTTTTGCTTCTCAGCAAAAGTCATTATTTCACGCAAGTAAGACTAGACATTTTAAACAGTATTTTCTTTTGTTCTCTGAAAGAGAGTGAGGACTGCCTATTAAGACTTTTATAGAGCACACTTTTTGCACAGCATTTTCACACTAATGCATTTTCAAATCCGTTCAATTTTTAAAACAGGAAAAAATGAATAATTAAGCAACATATTTAACATTTACTATTATACACCTGCCAGCAACTGAGTACTTTAAATAAAAACCACAGGAGAATGTACAGAAAGGCAACTTTACAGCATGGATGGGAGAGAAAATTTTGTCATTGTATTTGTTTACATCCATTTGTAACAACATTTAAAAACAGATGAGTAAACTAAAAATAATACAATACTCTCATTATATTTGACTTCTGTGGCTTTTAGTGTTTAAGAAAAAAGTTTATTGTATTGAACACAAAATTAGCAAGGAGCGTTTCAGTGAAAAATGCAGAGTGTATAATATGAAATCTGGTATTACACAGAACATATTCAAAACTGACATTAATAACAAGGACAGACTACAAGATCATCTATCACTTTGGTTTCATGTCTTGAGAGGTGGTTAAACAGTGGTAAAAAGGTTATATGGATTAGACAGTGTACTAAATGAGGAAAGGAGTTCACTTGAGAGAACTGGATTTCCTTTCCTGAACCTGGTGGGGGAGGGGCAGCTATACACTGCCTTCCTTTGGAAAGACGTTCCTTTCGGACGTTTCCTTGAATTTGGCCCAAACTGAGACAGCAATGAAAGAAAATGCATCTATATAGGGGATTAAATTTCCTCCAGAAAACCCCAGCAATTATTTTATACACTGAAGCATGTAGATTGATTGCCCTTTTAGTTTTATTCTAGCTGACTTAGTCTACCTGTATATGGTATTTTTATTCATGAATGTTAAATCATTTTTTTATCTTACAATTTTCAGTAATATCTGGAGGTATCAAGCAGCACAAATTAATTATATGGCATATTGTCATTGAGCTTTTAATTAATGTAGAAAGTTGTTGATAATTCTGTGCCAAGAACTGGCCTACACCATGTAACTGTTTGTTTGACTAAGCTAATTTTCCCAGACATCTTCTGGCCAGCAACACAGACTGAATGAAGGATTGCAGAGCTGTACACTATGTTTTATGTCCATACACTGCTGCTTCATTTTAACTGTGGCTGTATGGAATAAATTCATTCACATAAAAATAGTTTTAAACAAAAAAAAAAGAAGAACGGATGTAGCATAACAGTAAGTATGCTTCTTGTAGGTATCTACGGATGACTAACTACCTCTGAAAATAGAGCCACTAAAGCAGAGTCTTTATGTTCTCTGTAGGGACAGAAATAGTGTTTCTGTTTTATGATACTGCAAAAGTAGTTAAAATACCTGGACATATTTCACATTTGGTAGTAGGAAAGAATCAGTCTGCTCCTAAAATGTAATAGGTTCTGGCCATCTGTGTCACACTGTTCTGGGGGAAATGGAAATGGTGTGAACAACACCATTAAAACTGGGTTACTATCACAGGCAGAAGTGATCAATGAATACACTGATATGTTATAGTTTCTCCAGAAATCATCATCCTTTATTACTCAGATCATATAAGGACTGCATAAGAAAGTACAGTATAGCATGTCAAGAAAATAGTAGAGATAAGTGATTGTGCATGCAGAGAGAAAATTTACTTTCTCACTTCTGTTACACTGCCAGTGTGATACATGATGAGCCTCATCAACTACTGTGCAGCATGTACCTGGAATATCACCTACAGTTCTGCTTCTAATACAGAAACATTGTGTTCGTCCTCTCACCTCTTCTGTTGTCCCATCTTTCCTTACAATCTTTGAATTTGGTCTTGTGCCCAAGGAGTTCAACTCTTCACATCGTCAAAATCTGTTTTCACATGAAACTCATCTAAAGTAATAGCACATTTATTTCTTTAACTCTGTTCATATGTGAAGCTTCAACTGGCTACTAACTTGATATAGCTGTACTACAATGGTGTAATTAGGAATAGCATGCAATTATTTTGTAATACTAAGATGATGTAACTAGACACAACCTCATATATATAACATATATAACAGTGTGATCATCAGTGAAGCAGAGAAAGATGATTGAAGTTGCAAACAGGTGGCATCCAGGGAACAAAAAGTTACCAGACAGAAAAAGTACAAGGAACTTCAAATTGGCAGGGCAGCTTCCCAAGTGCACAAGACACATAACCAGCTACAAAAAATTATATGAGATGGGCAACATCAGGAGTAAAGAAGAACTCCCTTCATGGAAACAATTTACCAGCATAAGAATCACAGTTTCAAGCAAGGAATACTACAGAAGATGATAAACCCACTTCTCTCATAAAAGACCTGTCAGGGTTGACTAATTTGACATTTGCAACTAAGAAACCCTTGAGACCATAGCTATCAGTACTAACTATATTGCAGTAGATCTGTGGGTTTGTATGCCCATAGCTCTTTTAGAATATGACTGCTAAAGACTATATGCACCAGTTTATATATTATATGCACTGCTTTATATATGCACCAGTTATGTATGATTTGGAAGAACTGACCACTAGGACAAAGTATATTATTAATGAATTAATCTAATAAAGCATTATTTTTAAAATGTGAAATTGCCCTGATTTGTCACTTACATTATCATCAAAGTGATCTCTTTACAAATACAGGTTATTTTCAAGACAGTGGGACTATTTCACTCAACAGAAACACCCCTTGCTTTCACATTTTAACAGTTAAACAAAAAGGTGTAACCATGGAGATGATTTAAAAACATTTTCCTCCAAACGCCTGGCCAGAAGGATGCATAGTGAACATCATGATTCAATATGCTGATGCACAGGTTAGGAGATCATTTTGCAGGTCTTTTTCTACTGTAAGCTGCACACCTTTGGCCCTTATATCTTCTCCTTTTCTCCACACTTTTTATATAAAGTATTAGTTGCAGCTCAGTTCACTACCAATTGTTCGCTTTTATTGGATTTGACTACTTTTCTTTTTGTGGTACTTAATTTATTGTACTTCAAATCTTCCTCCCAGCAGAGTGAGGATGTCACAAAAAGTACCAATAAATACAAAAAACATGAGCACTCTGTTGATTCCTCTGCTACTCAGACCATGCCTGGACTGTTTCTTTCCCATTTGCTCCTCAAAGTACTTACCTTGAAGAGAAAAAGAAGAATGAGTTTATATTGCTCTTCAAAGCTTATATATGCTTGAAGTGAGAAGACTCCAGCAGTGACAACAACATAGACCTTTAGAAAGACACCAGTTGGCCAGCAACAGCTGAAAAAGTCTTATCAAGATCTCTCCCTGTGGAGATCTGAAAGTGCAAGTCATGATGGATTTGGCAGAGGACAATACTCAACAAGTCATTAAGAGGCCAAACTGCTAGTCTTTTTCCCTGTCTTCACATATTTCATTTACAACTCACTCAATGTTAATGTAGCAGAGAAATCATTAATCTAGAGAGACACCAAGACAAAATATTACATCTTGGAAATGAAAAAATGTTCTTTACCAGCATATTCAAATATTTACAAATGACCATGACATATATTTCCGCACATGCATTTTTTATCAGCCATCAAGTCTGTTACTCTTAAAGTAATATTATATTTTAAGCTATTATTGAAATAACCGTAAAGGAATACTTGGAATTTAAGGGTATCACCAATCTTCAGAAACATAGTATTTCAACACCCAGAGAACTGATAAAAAACTGCTGCTAACAAAAGTTACACAACTCTCAAATGCATCAACCTCAATTAGATAGATTGCACTTCTTATGATGTAAGATTCTGGGATCACTTTCTACCTGAGATCACTTGTTGTGGTGGTTTGATGCTGGTTAAGCACCAACCACCAGGAAAGCCTATTCACTTATTTGCCTCTACTACAGCTGAGCAGAGATGGAGAACTTAAAATTTCATTTTCATGAGGTGAAATAAGGATTATTGAGGGAAAAGGAAAACTTCAAGGCAAAACAGGTCCAAACCTAAACCGTATGAAGAAGATTTATTACTAACAGAATTAAACGTAAAAAGAGTAATGACAAACCAAAGCAAGCTTTCAGAACACCTTTCTTCCCCAATCCTCATTCTTTCCACTAACCGGTCAAGGAAACAAATATGGGGTTTTGGTCAGTATTTCATTTCTTAAGAGTCTTTCTTTATGTTTAAGGAAAAGAGTTTCTTCTGCTGTGCTGTGCGATTCTTCTCACGGGAGAGAGCTCTCTATGAACTTTTCTAGCGTGGTTTTAACTTTCACAAACAACAGCCCATCCAAATCTGCTGCAGTGAAAATCCTTCCCATGAATCTCACAGTCTTCCCACAACTGCCAGTGTGGATCATAACAGTTCAGGGGTTTTAGTCTTTTAAGGATGAGCTGTTCTAGCCTGGAAACAAAGGTTCTCTTCTACAATCTTTAAAAGCCTCTCAGCATCTGTGCACACAAGCGTGAGCACTCCTCTTCACAGGCTGCGCATGGAGCTCTGCACTCATGAATTACAGGGAAAACAATTTGCTGTATTATAGTCTCACCAAGACTTTCAGGAGAATCTGAGCACTGGCGCTGGGAGCGCCTCCACCCTCTCCCTTCCCCCATTGACCTTGGTGCCGCCATGCTGGCCTTCCTCACATGACATTACTTTTCCTTTTTCTCTGACTTGGAAGGAAGTTGGTGTCTGTACATTTCAGCTGAGAAGTTGATTTCGTCTGGGCTCTGCATCTAGGAAAGACCCGCCCTGTCTCTCGCTGCCGGCTGCATGCTGTTTTTTGCTCAGTTCAGTGTGAGCCACGCCAGCCTCAAGAGCCTGCCTGCACCGCACGGGCCGCGGCAGCCCCAGAAGAATTTCGGCTGTGCGGTCCCGGCCTCAGTCAGGGAGAGGGGGGTTTCCTGCCGCACGGCTGCTCGCGGCACCGGGGTGGCTCCTCTCGGTGGCGTGGCCCCAGCCACTGTGCCAGGAGGTCCCGGGGTCCCTCTCCCTCTCCCAAAAGGGGCCTGGGGGGGTCCCCCCTCACCACCCCTCACCGGGGAAGCAGGAGAAGGGACATTTTCCAGTTCCTCTTTTCTTAAAATATGTCATCACAGAGGTGTTTCCAGCTTGTTCAGTCTGGTAACCTGCTGTGAAAAACACATAATACTGGCTTTTCTCAAATATTAAAATGAATACTATATGTCTAATGTTAAAGTAACTAATGCTTTCATTTCTGTTAACTAGTTATGCCTGTGGTAACAGGACTGTCTGCTCAGTTGGATAACATCCAATGAACATATGGTGAGGACCCCGGCTACGGACATGCCAGCTATCAACAAACACCATCAACGGACTCCACAGACCAGAGCCCAAGCTGGAGGTGATAACAAGAACTGACCAAGACCGCAGCCAAGAAATGCGCATGCTCTAAAAAGGCGGACCTGAGGAGGAGCCATGCTAAACAGTTCCTGGAACATGTAAACTCGTTTGAGGAAAAGTTTGAATATGTATAATTATTTATGAATATGCATTAGGCTGATGCAATAGTAAAGGTAGGTAAAGGGTGTCCCCAAGGTAGCTGGCGTGCTCTTGGCCGAGTGCCAAGCACCCAGCATGCTGGTTTTTTGCTTTATTGTTTTTGTCCCCCATTGTCCTTTATTAAACTTTTAAATTCTAACAGGAGAGTGGACCTCATTTTTCACACCTGCCCATCAGCTATTGGCTCTGTGTCGGTCACAGAAGTTTCGAGCAGCAGGTTTTTTCTCTTTTTTTTTTCTGCCCCTAAAACCAGGTTTGCTAAACCACCACATTTGTCCGCAATGGCTAGATGGATTTTTCTTGAGAACCCTTAAAAACTTAGCCAAACTACTTCAGACATTCACAGCAAGATTTATGAAGCTAAACTGGCTTAGACTATATATTATTTCAACTCTTAATTTCCTATCTGCATTTGTCTCAGAACTCTCTATATAAGCATGGGATTCCAAATGACAACCCATGGAGTTCTTTGACCCTCCTTCATTCATAAAAGGTATCCCGGTCTGAAACACATAACATGTTGTGCCTTTGCTTAGGTTACTGTTCCCAAATGGGAAGTAGGAATTTCACAGTGCAAAGAAGAAAATATTATCTCTGTCTAGTTTCAGATACAAGGCAAAAGTAGAAAGGTGTTAACAGAAGAGAGTTGAAATGTCTATGCAACGAGATCAAAACAGCTCAACATACACAATGCAGAATGGGAACGTTTTAATTTGCTCGCTGTTGCCTTCTACACAAGTTCTGTCAGACCCAGTTGCAATCTGGACAGTCTTCAGAAAAGTACAGTTGTTTTGCCTACATCTTTGCTCAAAGAAAGTATTGAAGCACTCTTTCAGCAGTGAATTAGAGCTCTTGGCATTCACAGTCTTTGACTTCAAAGCAGTAGTTAAAGGTATGAGTTGTTCTTTTCTAGACAAAACTAAGAAGTTTTGCAGACACTCTTAACAAGTGTGGTTACAAAAAATTTGTATTGGGACAGTAAAAGGAAGGAGGCTAATTTGTCATTTATTTTGTTGGGTTTTTTACCACTGAACTGCTTTAGTTTTCTGAAAACACAGAGAACACCCAAAAAAGTCTTTCTGCTCTTTAAGTAGTCAAAGTAGATTTCAGATGAGAAGAAAAGGTAAGAAGCTAAGCTACAGCATAAACTGAAAAAATTTGCAGTTAAATCTGTGATATTTCACTAATTCTGAATATTACTATTGTGGCAAATGTCTGTGTTTAGTCTCAAAGTTTAGTGGAAATGTAACTCATGAACACAAATCCTTTCTGAGTTTTTCGTTCTGCAGACAGCTTGTTGTTGCGGTCCCCCAGCCGCTGAAGTTCAGAAAATGCTAACTGCAGCAAACAGGTCCAAACCTTAATTTTCTTACTTCTCTCTATCAGACATATTTCATTATCTTTTTCATAAAGCTAATCTCAGTTAGAGATCTTGGGAAAAGTTAAAAACAAATCTCCAAAGGTATTTTTAAAAGTAATTGCTAACTTCTCTTTCTCAAAATCCATATTAGAGTAACAGAAATTAATTCAGCCATTTGTGTAAATTTGTTAAATTAGCATGTATGCGAATAACATAAACCTGTAAATTTACATATCACTGACATTTCCACCTTTCTTTTCCGTACCACCATACACAGTTAAGGCAAAGAGAATAATCTGGAAACAGAAAAATTTGGATCTATTATCACCCTTACCTATTTGTATCCCGTCAGTGTCTGTCAACACCCCACACCCTTTCTTTTATGGCACAGTGAATGTCCTTTGACGCAGCCGTGTGGTGTCGATGGAGGAGACAGTGCTGCGCCTTCCCTGAGCGTCCCATGTCCCAGGCGAGGCCACAAAGGCATTCACGCAACCACTCACAGCCACCGGTGTGGTGTAAGCACATATGCACAGGCAAACAGTCTACAGCATCAACTGAAGATAAAGGAGCCGAGAGGGGTCTCCTGTATGGGGTTTCAAGGCTGTATTGGAGTGCACTTGAAGGGTTCCAGGGACAGAAGATCCCCACAATAGAAGGTCCAGGGATTATATAGGGAGAGGTACAAAGGGCGGGGAGAACAATCAATACCAATAGGGTGCAGGCCAGGGGGCGGAGAGGGCATTGAATTACAAGGTACCGGCCAATGGGGAAGGTGTGGGGAGGGACAAGGAAACGGGACCAATGAGGCATCGAGTAGCGTGGAAGGTTCTAGTACTCATACATATTAAGGAAAGACATACATATTGAAAGAGACATACATAAAACAGGGTGGAAGGCCAACGGGCCAACCAAATATAGGGAATCTACATGTGAATGCAAGGTGGGAACTCGCCCTAACCTGGGGAGAGACTCTCCGAGCCTGCCCACGAGCCCCGGGCCCAGCAGCTCCTTGACCAAACATGTTGTGGTTTCATGCACCGCAACAGTCCTTTTCCCTAGATCTGCACAACAACCAGAACAGCCAGGTCTCTGTGTCAGCACCATGTCAATAATACAACACTGTAAACCAGTTTTGCGTGTTTAGAATTTCAAATCCCATAATCTGTGAAGAGTTAATCTTTACTGCTATTTCTATATCAAGAGTCTTTTTCTCTTAGCAATTACTGATATGCTATGCACTAGCAATTCAAAAAGCTGGAAAATCAGAGCACTTTCTCTAGACAACCTGCCATTGATCCATTCATAGCTGGTACTCCATCTGTTGTTACAGAAACATGTTTCAATTTTATGACTTGTCTCTCATCTAGCTAGCTGGTTTAATTACACCTATCACCAGGGTGTCAAAGAGTTTGACAAAGAAAACAACATCAAAAATTCTGGGTCAAGTCAATCAAATCAGCAATAGCCTGAATACAGATGATCTTTTGCCTGTTGCAATGCATCCTTTCCTACGCATTTAGATTACTTCATAGTGCCACCGATCTATTAATTTCAATGCTCTTTTTAAATACTGAAACAAAGCTGTAGCAGACAGGGATGACATGTATTCTGAAAGGTGGTAAGATTAGTGGCCATTTTAATCTCTTGTGGACATATCTCACTCTTGCTGATTACAAAATGTACTAAATGGGGGCATAGTCTCACAGAGAAAGTGGTAGAACCCACATTGTTTAGAACTTATGAAAGTAGGTTGAACAATGAACAAGAAAATGTGCTGTCAAAAACGAGCAGCACTGGCAGAATGATAGACTATGTGACTTAAGATTTGCTAGCTATTTCTAACTTTGGTACATATCATAAACTCCACAGAATTTCCCATATAAAAAAGGGGTAGGAGTTTACTTTGGAAAAGGAGAGAGCAGAGTGAAGGGGAAACAGAAGTCTGGGAAAATAAATACTGAAGAACATATCTTCCCAATTTCCTTATACAATTGATTTATCGTGTCACCAAATATTTTAGATACTTCTAAATAGTACATTATCAGATGGATAAACTAGATCTATATTGTTAAAAACTAAGCAGAGCAAGTGCAAAAGAATTCTGCCATTTTCAGTCTACAAAATGGAAAAGGGATTTCTTTTCATACGTCATCTTGGCTTAATTCTGTACGGAATAAATTTACCTCATAAATACAGCTTAATGCCATTCCCTTTCAATGGCTAAAATATACCAAGGCTATTTCCATTGCAAAATTAGTTCACCCTCCAGGCAAGACACTTGCAAAGTGCTTTTAATTAAAATGAGCAAAATTTGTACAAAATTCTTTTAAGAAAATTCTTTTATTTTTTTTCTTAGAATACAGCTCTAGAGTTTCACTGGTTTTCTTAGCGAGAACTAATTGGATTTTTTCTTTTATTGCTCAGTAAAATGTCCTCAGCTCCAAATACATCAGTTGGTCAGTTTCCTGCTAACTCTTTCTTTTCAGTTTACATATACCTATTGCTAGAAGACTCATGTTTGGCATAATGCATTTCAAAGCTATTTATTTGGTATCTTCTCAGGGAAGGTTTCTAAAGTATCTTTCTGGCAATATTAAATAAGTTAAGCACAGAGCAGAGTAAATAATTTTATACACAAATTCAACATGTATACTTTTAGCAGGTGTGCACAAAGTTCAATAACATGTTAGATGTGTCATTCTCACACTTTGCTATTATTTTCACTAAATGAAACAGTTCACCATGGCAAAGTAAAAAAATTCACTATCCAATTTCTTCTTTAAAGCACATACAAATATTAACTTAAATAAAAGAAGTATCCTGCTGTCTTCAGTATCCATTCTTTTCTTTTCTTGTTCCAGTTTTGCCCCATGTCTCTGGGCTTTTATCTGTAACTTTTTTTAAGTATTTCTGAGAAAACATATCAAAAGCATTTTTGAAAATTCACTATGACATTGCATCTCTTTTATTTATTATTTTATTTACTCTATCAAAGAGCAGCAAAAAATAAGGAACAATTGCTCTTACACTAGTTTTATGTACTGTAACTATGTGATTTTAACTTTTATGTTATATTTTACTATTAACATTAAGAATTTTACAAGACTAATTTGTAGATCTGGCCTATTATTTCCAGATCAGTTTGGTTTGAACAATATTACTTCAGTACACTTGTTACCTTTTTTGTAAATTTGTAAATTAAAAAAGCAAAAGAAATTAAAATCAGTAGCCCTGAAATTGTCTCCCGTTTATGCTTAAAATCAGATTAATACGTAACAAGCTTATGCTAAACATCTACCTGCTTCCATTCAGAAACTTTTCTTCAACAGAGAAGAAAAAATTCAGACATTTACCTAGGTTCCATCAGCCCAGGTGCAATAGCACCATTGTCTATGATCAGGGTGCTTGTTCAAAAGAATGCAACAGATGGCACAAGCAGCCTGCAGCCAAATCATCCACTAGACCTTGCCTTTCTTTTCGCAGGGAACAAGACACCGTATTGCAGGACGGCAAGGAGGCTGAACAGACACAGGACAGATCAAAGACATCTGATTGCCACTGACGCAAGGCCTATAGAGAGCCCTACTCAAATGGACAAAATTTGAAAGGCATAACACTCAGCGGTAAGGAAGCTGTGAGAACTGATGTGCCAGATTGGTTCATCTGTCTCTGTTCCAGCAAGCACAACTTGGAAACACAGCCCTCAAAACTATCTTTTTTTCTAGACTTCAAAAGCTCTTTCTGCAGTCCTTGATAATAACGACCTGTATAATACGTGAAAACTAACCTTGGGCATGAAGCTAAAGAAAAAAAGATGTATTTCCATAGAGAATTAAGCTTTGATTTTCAGGATACATTCATGCAAGTAAAAAGAAGATCCTAGGGTTTGCTGTTGTGTTTCATTGGAGTTTTTCTTTAAGCAAACAAACGGAACACATAGGCACATGTGGAACTTCCTGAAAATGAAAATTTCATGGACAAAGCTCTTGAAAGAAGAGTGAAACTCACATGAAATACTTCTAAAGCCCTATATAATCTGTTTCATGTTATATTTGACTAAATGTTACTTAGGATACAGAAACCATCAGGATCTCCAATGTGATGTTCTGAATTAGACTCCAAACTGATTCTACACATGAGACAGAACCCCTAGATGTCTTCTTCCTCACCTGACTTAACTAAATCATTCTAACTTGTCTTGAATGTGGAAACTGCTGTTGCTCATGACATCAGTAATATCAGGGTCTTCAAACAACCTGTAGTAATCTATTCAGAAGACCACAAGGCAGCAACAAATTTATATTCAACATTCTTGAAGATTTTGTGCTGATGACAATCAGTGATGTAATTAGACTACTGAGCAAGTTATTGTGCTCTCTTTCTAACATGGCAAAGCCTGTATTTTGAAATATTACTTGTCCATTATAAAATATGTTTAGGCTAGTATGATATGAGGCATGATTCAAATCTAAGGGATAAAAACTGCAGTAGAAAGAGATACAATTAATTTTAATTACATCATGTAGTCCTGAGATATTAATCCCATTTAGCTAAACCTATGAATCCAAAGGGAAACATCTGCTCACAAGTGGCTAAGTGGGTAAATGAACTGTATTATGTGCATGTGCGTTTTTTTACGTGTATTGTATGTGTTAAAAATACATCTAGCTGATAGCATCTCCAGCATACTTTTCAAGCAGCAATAGATAATGACATTATAAAAGGGAAACACATGGGGAGAGAGTGTTCCCAGAGACACCATTTGGCAGCAACAATCTCTTATGACCAAGAAGAGTTGCTTAAGGTTATTAGCAAGGTGGATCTGATGAAACCTGATGTGAAGTATAGTGGAAAACACTGCAGAGATAAGATACAACAGGTTCCATTTTATGCATATAAATTGTTCAGAAAAGACATAGCTTGAGAAGAATTGAATTAATGAGAACGCACAATCCCTCTGTAGGGACTCAAAAGGAGTCCAAAATGCAAGGATAGTATTAGTGTGTAAAGCAGAGGACAAAGAAGGACTATTACTTTAAAAAATTTGCTAAAACCTTTGTAGCAATGATTATGCACAATATGGGTGTAAAAAGGCTGAATCTCAACAGCATTAAAAAGAAATTTCCTATACTTGTAGAATTTTATTTCATCTCCAAAAGGTATAGGATATAACTTCATTTGTCTTTGCAGGTCATCACACTACAGAGTTTTAAAATTAGAGTGGTTTTGGGCTGTCAAGCATTAATGAACCAAACACAGTGAGAAAATAATATGCTTCTAGTGCACTGACAAGTCATCCTCTCTTTCCAGTTTTCCTCTGTCTCCTTGGAACTGCACCTTTTAATGTTTTATTTTATGTTCCTCTTGAGATCTTGAAGCCAGTGTCACTTTTGACTCTCCTTCAGGGAAGCCAGGATTTCAGCATACAGAAACATGATAGCATGGAATGTTTTCTGCAAAGGACTTACTGTTTTTAAATGACAAATCAATTACAAGACATACACACAAACTGGACTCACTTTTTTGTACACTGACTTTGTGTAGTGTAATATGAAAATCAATAGGCGTGTATTTTAGGCATCATACCATGTGAGAGGCAGTCTACAAGCTTCCAGACCCACTAGGAATACTAGGAATCATTTCTGTTTTGATAATCCAAGGATTACTTTTACAAAGTCTCTCAAACATAGCCAAGCATTTCTCACTAGTAGAATCTTAGCAGTAGTAGACTCCACCTGAACTCTTGTTCAAGTTAAGAAATAGAGTGCATCTAGTACCTAAGTATGGACATTGAAAGAAGAAAAGGGTTCACTGTTCCTCTGTTCTGTATTTCTATGAGAGCTGGCCTTAACAGAGTCTTCTTTTTTTCCCTCTGAAACTCTTTTTGTTTTGTAAAAAAATAAGACCATCCTATATACTATTGTATACATCTCTATCTCAAACATGTCAATTGCAAGAATGGTAGCTGACTAGTATGTTATCATTCAAACATCTCAGCCTAAAGTAGTCAATAAAATGCAATAAAACACTCTTTGCAACTTTTGCCTTGGTTGCAAAATTAAAGCAAGGTCTATTTGCAGAAAATTTTCCTACCTCTATACATATTCTGCTAACTCTGTCTTCTGTATAATAATAGTTTTTCCACAGATAACACAACTGTATCCTGAGTTGTTTCAAATCTGCAACAAAAAACAAAGCATTCATCAAAAAGGAACCATGCGGAGTTGTACAGCAAAGAACCATGCACAGTTGTACAGCAAACATTCAAGCTTTCTGGTTTAAATTTAAAACAACTCTGTCCAGTTTATCACAATCTTGTAAATTAACCAAATAACACAGGATTTTGATATGAAAAGCTATGTAAATATTTTTTTGACCTATTAATAATTGCTCCACCCCCCAGAGAGATCACACATTGCATTTCAGAAGAGTGGATCAATATCATAAATACACAATGACAAAGAGAAGAAGCCAAGAACTGAAACTTGGAGGACTCCAATAGGTCAAAAAATGTTCTTTGAACACAGTTTTCTGTAAGCATTTGTGTCACATGTTAAGATCAAGTCTATAAAAATATTTTCCTTGGATTTCTTCCCATCTTCTTATACTTATTACCAAATAAATTTTTCACTGATTGTATAACTTCCACTGGTTTTTCATTAGACACAAAGGACAGACACCCCAATTCCACCTTTTGTCTTTTGGTGAAGTCAAAACTAAAAGTTCAGAATACACAAATACTTCTACTCTCTGTTGGCTTCTCAGTCACTCAGAAGTCAAAGTAAAGGTCCCTACATTTGTCTCCAAAGTTCTGAAGTTCTGAAGGTGTTAAAGAGCTCCTAATCCGTATTCTTTCCTTTAGCATTATAGGCATATATTGTCATTTAAAAAAACAAATGCCAGCCTCCAGATCAAAGTCTTTTTTTGTACCAGTGATGTTTTTGACTTTTAGCAACCAAACACTTAGGTCCAGGAAGTCACTGCTGTAACTGAGCAGGTGGGGCCTAAGAATAACATGCCTGCGCTCATGCTTACAGGAATTCTAAAACTGAGAATGAAGAGAGAATGAAAATAAATGTTCAGTAGGACTACTGGCAAGCATAAGTAAACTCATGAAGGTAAGTTCAGGCACTGGAACCAGGTAACATTGGCAGTATATTTTATGAAAATCTTTGAAGCTGCGATTTTTAAACTATTCCAGGAAGAATTACCTGCAATTCTATGACTTTTAGAGAGTAAGCAGTGCAGAAAATTTCATCACAATAAGGAAATACAAACAAAAAATCCTTATTTCTGTTAGGCTACATATGTCAAAAAAAAAAATAAAAAACAAAACAGAAAGAGAATGCTTGCACATTTTTACAAGATAAGTAGCCATTGGGGGTTTATTGATTATTTTGGTCCCTTCTTAAGTCCTCTTCAGAGATAGCTGGCTGCCTAAAAACCATAACAGTTTTGTGCCTCTTGGTTTGAAATCTAAGTGCAGTGGTTTCTTTTCCCATCAAGACTTCCCTTCCACCTTTCTGCGGACTGAGAACAGCTTCTAAGATACTGAGTCTTCAGTGTGGCATATTGTTGCAGTGTGTTGCAGCACAGAGGCCAACAAGACCAAGTGGACCAGCAGGTCCAATGGTTTGATACACACACACAGCCCAAGAGTCCTAAGGTTAGGGTGAGTTCCCAAGGGGCTGTGCAGGGTATGTAGATCTACACCCTCATAATTGGCCACCACCATTTCCTCCCATGCTCCCGTATATATGGTTTCCCCTCTGGAAAGTTCTGTGTTCCTCAGTCCCTTGTTGGTCCATGTTAATTCTCCCCACCTACCCTTATTCCTATTGGTTAAGCACCCTTCTCCCTGCCTCTGTAATGCCCCCTTTCTGTTATATCAATGGTTATTATGTGCTTTCCCCTCCCACTCTGTAGGGGTATAAAGCCCATGTAAAAATAATTTCTCAGGTTCTTTGCACCCATTTTTGGATTTCTTTTGGACCCTTGATCTCATTAAACCTTCTCCTTTTACCCCGAAGAACCCCCTCCGCCTCGTTCCTGCCTCCTCCATGCACCTTTTCCATCGGTCGGCAGGGCAAACCCAAGCCGGAGTTTTGCCTGCCCTCCTGTGCCGTGGCAGTCTCCATCTCCTCCTCTGGTGTGGGTGGGAGCCTGGCGCTTGTGGTCACAGCTAGCCAGCAGACAGCACTGCAGCAGCGTATTAGTCCACTATTTAATAATTTATTTCAGAGGGGTTTGACTGTTAACAGCTCTTTTACAATGCCTTAATTGTAAAGTGAGTTCGTTAGGGTAGGGCTGTGACCTACAATTCACTTTGCTTCCTATTTTTTAATTTTTCATCACCCTTCATTCACAGTTAACTTACATCTTAAGATGTAAAGGTATTTCTACTACCGGGCAAAACAGAATGTTGCTCTAAAGGCTTTTAAAAATCCTGTTTCAGGGTGGTTACCAGCTGAGGTAGAGATACCAGACTGCACGGCATTTTAAGTTGCCAGATAAAATGTTCACCAGGAGATTATGGGACAGCAAGTTCACTGCAGAATTTAAAAGCCATAGAAATACTCAAAAGCTCTGATAACCAACCAGGTTTCACCTACTGCAGTTACAGGTAGTCCCAGACTCTACTTCCTTAAATTATTATGATTGTAGCAATATGATATTTTAGTTCTTGGGTAGCTGAGCATTCAAGCACATAAAACCACAAGTGCCAAAACTTGCTGAAGCACTAAAATGATTGTTAAAAATTCAAAAAGCCTCATAAGACTTTGCTCACCTTAAAAGGATTGATAATACAGTATGAAAAATATATTAAATTTCAAAAAAACCTCTTTGACTGCTGTTCTCCATCAGTTGTTCATCAGTTGTGCATGAGAAAGAATCAGAATATCCGCAGAGTATGATCAGAGACACTTGCACATTTCAAGAGCTTAGTAGCACTTAGAAAACATCAGAAAGATTAAAAAAATCCCACAAAAATATACGAGATGCATGTCCAGATAAGCACAGTTAAAGGATTTAACATTATTGATGTTAGACTGCTTAGATATTAGCGCATTTATTCCTATACAGGAAAGCTTAAAATCCGACCAAAAAAAACACCTTTGAGATTCAAAATTTTATCTCTGCCTAATGTTATGCTGTGTGATGCAGCAAACTGATTTTGTACCTTAGATGTCTCTGTATCACATTGTACTTCAAATTATGGATCTATCCATCATTTTATGCTGAAGCAAACACTAGCATTAACAACAGCATACATGTGCTCACTCAGGCAGTTTTTTTGTGCTAGTGTACATAATGCATCAACTTGTTTGGGATCTTATCATGCCCACATATCCATTTTAGCATACCCTTCATTCTGCACAGGAACTAATAAAAAATTAAGGACATTTTTGGAAATGTATATGAGAAACACAGAGGCTTCACAGGTTAAATAAATACACTGTAGTAACCCAGCATAGGACTATAATAGATCTGTAAAGCACAGAAAAGTTAAATTTCATCAAGTGATACAGAGCAAAGTTTTCTTAAAATCTTTAGGCAGAAACATTACTGGTTGTGTGTAAAAGGGAGGGATTTGCCTATTCTTCAGGCAGTTATTTCTCTAAGTTTTTAAAATGATGGCTTTACAAGAACAGTCTCAGTGTCAGACTGAAGGCCGAATCTTAGTATCATATTTCTTGCCCAGAGTATGCCCCCAAAGGCAGACCTGGTCTGAACTAGTCACATGTCAGAAGGATGTGTTTTCTGTGTCACATCACTGCCCTGTGGATTATTTCCAGCATCTTCCACGTAATTTTTACTCTTACAGCTAGCATTTCCACTCAGACTCCATTTAACTGGAACAGATGCCCATGTTCTGTAAGATATGCATGTTCATAACACAGTTGTATCGGATATGCTCAACCTTACTGTTGATCTTACTTTGATTCAATTCATTGACATGTCAAAAAGATCTTGAAAGTACATACTCTCCTTCCCCCAAGCAGACACCATGCAACACTAAAAAAACCATGCAATTACAATTTTGATTCCACTACAGGAAAAGAAAGGAAGGTTATACTTGATACTTCAAAAGTAACTTTAGAAAGGCATAATGTAATTATTGCAGTTGGAATCTAGCCAAGAACAATAGAATACATAAACCTATTCTTGCAAAATGTACCATGAAATGGCCAAAAGTTATCATGAACACAGTTTTATTACTCAGCTAAAAGGTAGAAAGCACCCTGCAATTCTAGAGTATTTGAGTCAGTATTAACTAATTGAGAAGTATATCATCCTCTGCCTCACAAATCAACAAATCTTTCCACCTTTCTGTTCATTGAAGGACTCTCATACAATAGTAACATAAGTAATTTTGAAGAAATAACCCAAAACATTTCAAATGGCCTCAGCTATTTTTAGGATTTCACTATAAAAGGGTTAGAGAGAGATATACCCTAAAACTGTGCAATTTTATGAGTGTAGTTCACATCTCCATTTTTAATCTTCTTATAGTTCCCAACAAGCACTCAAAAATTTGTAAGTTTACATACAAACTTGTGTGTTTATAAACAAATTTTCTGGAAAAAATAGATGTTAAATCTACTCAGCTACAGGATTGTTATTTTCTTCACTTTCTGGTACCCAGAAAGAGCATTGCTTTAACAATTATTTTTACATTTCAGTTTATTAATTGTTAATCAGTCATATTAGAAAATAATGACTTCTATCTTTGATCGAGGTCATCATAGAGAGGCAACGTAATCATAAACCTGTAAATTGTTTAATACTGCAGGTAGATTATTATATCTTTAAACAAATGCACAGAGAAAAATATACAGAAAATAATTTTCACCAAGTAACAATGGGTGTTCTACGGCTTTTGAAGACTGACAGCACCACTATTGTTAAACTGGAAGCTATGTATTTTCCCTGTCAGCTGTTTAACACTTTTTAAATTTTTTGTGAGCCACAGTTGCATAACAGATTAAGTGGAAGAATTTACCAGCAATATCAGACCACAAGCCATCTCAGAAGAGATTGTTTCTTATATTAGTTAATTGCAGTTATTCTGTGACTTTACTGGAAATTTTAGTTTCTAAAAACAATCACAAGTTCTGAAGTTTTGAAGTTCTGAATTAAAATATTCATTCTGTTTAGTAATATTAAGCAAGATGAGAAGATTAAGCATTTCCTTACCAAGGCAGTATGTAACCTTGAAGCAATGAAATAAGAACTGAAATGATTAAGCATTTATGTTTCCTTGTTAGGGCTCTACTGCTCAGTTCCCGTATACTGTACCACATGTATTTATTTTATCTTACTTCACCCAGTCCAGGATATACAAAATTAATTGTCTTTATCTTGTCTTCTAGTGCTCTGGAGCAAGAATGTGCTAAGGGACACTGAATTGTCACCTGGCCTTCTCGTACACCAGGGGTTCCTTTACAAAGCAGCACTCAGAATATAGCCGCAGTTATAGGATAGGAGATGCATTTCTCTTACCATTGCACAAGACGTCATGGGATAACTGGTATGTATTTATTTTGCTTTTATGTTATTAGACACAAAGCTACATTTTCAGGGAAATAAGCCAGAAACATGAAGGTAAATATGGGGTTTGTGGGGTTCTTTTAATTGCAGAGGTGATGGGATCCTCACATTTTACAGTGAATATGAGCCAATTACACTAGTGAAATTAGGTACTGACAGAATTCTTGGAGATGGCATACTAAGCTTTTTCTATAAATTTGTCTATTGGAACTGTACAACAACAATCTCAGCTTTATATTTGTTTATTTTTAAATTGGATCATTCTTCTGATTCTCAAGTTTTCCAAGAAAAGCTAATAAATAACAATAATAAAAAACATAACCAGCAAGAAAACATTTTTAGGCTTATAATTTCTAAATCAATTGCACTGTTTCAGGCAACCAACTCCACTCATGATTTTTGGGAGTATTTGGAATGAGTTATTTGTGATTCACTTCTTTGATAGCACTGGCAGCTTTGGACTGGTGTATAAAGCACTGTTACCAAAACAGGAAGTAAAAGGGAAGTTTCAAAAAATTAGATATATCCATATTTTTATGTATACAGCTAGGACATACCAAAAATTGTTATTAGTTTATTCAGGATTTGGTTCTTCATTACTGCCAATGCCAAATTAAATGGAAAATTGAGTTTTTAGATGGTACTACCTGTGCTTAGCTAAGTGCTGACTAATTTCTTTGTTAAGTCATTTCTGCCTCCTTGCCATTTATGACTCAATGTTATTGGGATGAAAAAAATCCACAAGATATTTTATGATGAGTGATACCTGCATCCTCTAAACAGAACATTTAAGACCACCAGAAATGCCTTACACTAATGCACAGTGTAGTCAGGATTCAAATACACTAAAGTTGATTAAGACCTACAGCATGGAAGACAAAATAAAAACATTTTGCCCTAAAAAAAGAACAGTGACTTTTAATTATGATATTTTTTCCAGTGAGCATAACATGATAATGATAACAGAGCAGTATGAGCTAAGCTGTGGGAATTAATGAATCATATGAAGTGAAGTTGTGTTTCATTTTACAGGAAGCGTTCATTTCCCCTTGATCAAAATCAGATCTTCTGCCCAGCTTCAGCAACTAAAAGCAGAACCCTGAAAAAACAATTAACACTGCCTCCTGCTGGCACTCAGGTGTTTTTGTTTACATATTCCCCCAGTCTGCAAGATAATACCCTACATGATAATTATAAACAGTGAGAATGGGAAATTGGTTAGGAATATTTGTTTTGCATTTAATTTCTTGGCACTTCAGGAAATTCAGTACTCTGAAAAAATATATTTGGCTCAGAGAACACCATATGAAAACTTTTAATTTTAATTTTATAATCATAGTTCAGCTTCATGCTCTCTCTGACTCATTGTTTAAATCCTACAACTGAAGAAATGTGAGAATAGTTATTGTCTCTAAATTCCCCTAACATTTTTATGTCAGCTCTAGTCAGCGCTGATTTATTTTTTAATCTCTTCAGGAACAAATTTAAGAGATTTCTTTTTGCATCAAGATAATGTAAGGAGATAAAAAAGTATATGTTTTCGTTCCCTGGTTTTTCACGTTTGAGAACTAATAAAATACAATATTAATTTTTTTATGAGTTTTATCACTTAAAGATTCACATTATAATCTGCCTCAGGGTTCGAGGCAAAGGACTGCATCTTATACAAGAAAACAGTAATTATAGCTTTTCTACAGATTATTCAAGTGTGTAATTTCCCACAAATATTTCACCAGGATACATTTAAATAGGCTTAAATGGTTTTTTACTTCTATCAAACACTAATAGGCTGTCTACCAGATCCTGATCTAGTGATACCTAGATCTAACATTAGTTCTCATTTAATTTTATAGGAGTGCAAAGGAATACAGTTACTAAAAATGTGTATTCTTTTGTACTTTTACAATGCTAAGTATTTAATATATTTGCAATTATGTTTGTTTTTTCTACTTGAATTTTCAAAGCATAGTACTGGAGAAGGGAGCACTTTGTTTATATTTCTCATGAGCAAAATTTTAAGTGCTGAATTCACTAGTCACCAGAATTAAATTCCTAGTCTGCATTAGTCTAATAGTATTAAATAGCTGGGCTCCTGAAGCAATTTCTATTCGTGTCAGCTCTGCAGGCTACACATTCAAAATCAGTGAAAGGTAGTTTGGCCTCCCAGCAACTTCTGGACCTCGAACTTTGCTGACACCTCCTGGGTTTTTTTCAAGGTAAATCTTGCGGTGATCTCCACCCACAATCTAGCAAAACATTTCCATGCTGCAGTAAGACACAGAAACTTGTTCCTGTTAAAATACAAGAATTCCCATCTTATATTCCGAATAGAGTTTCCTAGAGTATACAATATTGAAGTTAAAAAGGCTTTATGTATTTTACCTTCAAAAACCTCCTAGCAAAATAGTATTAAGAACAGATCTTTTCACGTCATGAAAAGAGAGAAAAGATAAAAATACAAAAACTTACCTGACTATTTTTTTTTTAATCTGATTGAAATTTGAGATTTAAATCTGATAAAATTTTAGGAGCTGCAGTTCTTTTGCATTAACCCATTGCAACTTAAAAAGAGTCTTTAAATATCTTGTCTTGGAAGTTACACTCAACCTAATTATACTCTGAATGTGGCTCTTTGTCACTAGGCCGCTGCTTACCCATTATAGCCCTCATTTTCATGATGAATCACAATTGGCCAAACAGTAATATAAGTGCAATATATGTTCTACCCTCCCTCTTTATGATTAATTCTACTAGTGGTACACATTTGCATGAATGAATGTCAGTGTGTTTTCTGCCCTGAACATTTCCTGCTGGCTTCAATTCAGCCCTGCTGACATTTATTACAAATAATAGCTAAATATTCTTGATTTAATGGCTGTGGTGGCCCCACATCTGAAGGTGATGTCTGTAATAAAAGCAGACAAGACTAGCTTATAAAAAATACTAATCAGATTGTGTTTGCACATATAATGGAGAGGCCCCACAGACAGAGCAGCAAAATGGAATGACAGCTTTTAAATGCAGCTGCTGAAAGTCAAGGGTTCAAGAACATATAACGTGCATTATTTTTTGTCCCTCTCCATTCTTTTACCACCTCTCTGAAGCACCTGTGACAACAATAAGATCATAGTCAAGTCAAAAGGGTCAAAGTTTCCATTTTCACCGTCTTTCCACAAATAACAATGAAAATCATAAATCACAATGTAGTCACATCTACTGTTGTATTGTTAATTGTATTGTTAATTCTTCTGCCAGAAAAGCATGAGAAATTAGAGGGCCTTGTCACAACTGAGTCAGAGCTACATCTTCAGAGTCACATTTATCTTTGGTTAATATGAATCATATTAAAAACCTCAATCCTCCCCACCACGTCCCCCAAATGCAAAAATATTCCAGTCCTTATACAGGGGAAAAAAATATGTTGCTCACCAGAAGTACAGAGCAGACAAGAAAATAGCTGAAGAAGTTTTACAAGATGTTCACATATATATCATATGGAAAGACTGGAGAAAACATAAAAAGAAGGATACTATACAGGCTTACTATTGAGGACGCAAAGAATTTTCCCTTGATCTGTGAATGAGCAGCTGCTATGCACCAGGAATGACAAAGGTTAACAGGGTCACTTTAGGGTTTAATCAAGCAGTCCTACCATCTTCTCCAGAATATTCTAAAAAGAATCCTAGGGCATCCAAATTAAAATTGGTGAGGACACTGCCTTTAAGGCTCTGATGGAGGGGAGGGGAAAATAAATCATACTCATCATGTTGTTTCGAGGTGCCTCACAGCACTATATCTTTGCTTCCAGTTAATATTATCACCATGCAAATTGTGAAAAAACGAGCACAACTCTCTTGCTGCGAGGTAGAAGATGTTTATTGGTAGCAGCAAGCGTCCGAGGAAAGTCCAAAAGAAAAG
>VZTH01003229.1:0-45679 GCA_013397815.1 Aleadryas rufinucha | reverse complement strand
GACTGTGGTTCTAGGAATAACCTTAACAACTTTAACTATACTTTAACCAATTAATAACTGTGCAATTAATAACCAACAATTAACAAATATGTGATTAACATAACATATGAACTTAATCCTCGTCACAGGTAGGGCAAAATAATTATGCAAAAGATTAGCCATGATGTTTATATATGACACAAATGGTTTAAGAAATTCTCTTCATCACCTTCTCAAGGACTGGAGGTGCAGGACAGGCCTGTAACTTGTCTGGACTTATCCTCTCCAAGGATGTATCCCATGGGATTCTTCCAGGCATATCCCTGAAGAGGCCAACACAGAGCTGGTGTTTGGCTTTGTGCCTTTCTTCCCCTTTTAAGATCATG
This sequence comes from Aleadryas rufinucha, assembly GCA_013397815.1. Classification (NCBI taxonomy): domain Eukaryota; kingdom Metazoa; phylum Chordata; class Aves; order Passeriformes; genus Aleadryas; species Aleadryas rufinucha. The sequence goes on along the minus strand of VZTH01003229.1, from coordinate 45,314 downwards.
AACCTACAACCTTATGGTCACTGTAGCCAAGGCTGTCCCTGACTTTCACATCTATGACCAGTTCTTCCTTGCTTATTAGTAGCAGGATCAGCAGAGCACCCTGCCTGCTTGGCTCCTCAATCACCCATCATCCACACGCTTTAGAAAATCTCCAAGACTGATTGAACCCTTTGGTTTTGTCCCTTCAAAAGATATCAGGGTGGTTGAAGTCTCCCATAATGACCAGGGCCTGTAAATGTGATGTTTCTTCCAGACATCTGAAGAAGGCCTCAGCTACTACTTCTTCTTGCTCAGGAGATCTGTAGCAGATACCCACTGCAGCAGCAACCACGCTGGTCCACCTGCTGACCTTCATCCATCCACAGGTTCCCATCTGGCTCCTTACCCATTTCTGGACCCAGCTCCATGCACTCCAGCTGCTCTCTCACATAAAGGGCAAATCATACTCCTCACTTTCCTCATCTCATTCCTAAGGAGCCTGTATCACTCCTGAACCAACAACCCTCCTCTCTCCTTTTTGTAGAGCCACATCAATGACACTTTTTAACCTTTTAATGAGACTACTCTCTTTTACTAATCACATAAAAAAAATTTTTAGAGAAAGATCCATACCCATGTTATTGTCCTGTCATGTTTTGGGTATCAATAACAAAATATTTATCACTATTTGTCAGTAACAAACAGTACTTATAAGAAAGCATATCTTTACAACAAATTGATGAAAAACTAAATGGTTGTGTTTAAAAGCTCCTTTTTTCCTTTTATTTTATAATGAGGACATTTAAGAATCTATAAGCATCTATTTCTATAAGCATAAATTACACAAATCTATGCATATTTAGAATATTTTTGTATATAGACAACTGATGTATCTAGGTATCAGACATGTACAACATCTAGTATTACCTAACAGCTTTCTCTCATCTATTGTTCATGTCAAAATAGTGTCCTATATCCTGTTTTTTTCTTCCCTTACCAACTTGTGAATTCACAGCAATACTTTGTTCTTAAAGGAAAGTCTTGTGCCCCAATAATTCCTCTTGCAGATAAGAACTTCTAGGAGCAGGGCTTGTTTAATTTATATTTATCTCCTGTCCAATGCAACTGTTTTGTCTTTTCTGACAGGCACCAAATAAGGAATGTCAACATCAGAGATTTTAAATACTTGAAATATTTTTTTTATTGATCACAGGCAGCAAAGCAGCTCTTGTGTTAATCTTTCAAAATGTCAATTTAAGTTATGAATACAGTGATCTTTTTTAGCTCAGTTGTTACAGATGATACATATTGCATTATATTACCGTTACAAAAATTGTGTTTTAATTGTATACCAAAAATGTGCTTAGGAATTGCCATTATCTATGAGAAGACCTGCTTGACTGCTTATAGACAATCTAAGCAGATCAGGACATAAGCTTAGACATTTTGTTGGGGCAGTGCATATCATATTTGTTCAGATTTTTATGCCAGCCCCTCTCAATCAGACTCTGCACGGACCTCACATTTTTATGTAGCAGAGGCCAGAATGAAAGACAGTGGCTGCATATAAAAACATGTCTGCTGAATGGCATTTAGACAGAATACAAGCACCTCGCGTGGCTAACATGAAATTTAACTTCAGATCAGGAAGATACTGGCAGTGTTCTACTACCTCTGTAAATGGCTTCACATCATTCCCACTTCATCAGGGAAGAGTGACCTGTACCTCACTGGACATGCAGTAGTTTGACATTACATAATTTGTTTACATGGCATAGTAAAGAGGAAGCAGAGATCGTGAATTGTTATTTCCTCAGAGTTTTGATAGCTTACAGGCAGTGACAGCTAACAAGAAGCTTCAGAACGTATATTCCTTGACACAAGGTGCATACAACCTTTCTCTCAGGATTTACAAAAATAAGGATTCTGGTGGATGCATGACAACATTCTGAAACATTTCTACAGAAAGCAGTGCCACTGATGCACTCGCTTAGTATATAAGAACTATCAAATGAAAAAAAACCTGGCAACTTGATGTGTTGGGGTTTTTTATTGTTCAAGCAACATATTTTCCAGATTCTAAATCAAGTTCAAATCAAAGGAGAGAAAGATTACCTTCTGGCTACTGGCCGAGTGACCTATCCTGAACACCATTTGTCCTCCTTTGTGTTTCATCATCAAAAGCAGAACAGATTAGGTTTATTCTCCATGGAATTTCCACAATAAACAATCAAATTTATAATAATTTGAATGATCTGTGATATTATTCATGTTCTTAAGGCTTTGTGGGATTAAGGCTTAATTCCATATTACTTCAAGGTTATATAAGGTCCTTAGCTAATTTCATTAGCACTTTAATGAAGGATTTCATTTTTTATTCTCTATTTTCTATTTTTTTTCTTGTATTTTGTGGAACACTTCTGCAACAACTGTGCAGTTGAGATCTGAAAGAAACGCTTCTATAGAAGTCTTCAGAAAGTCAAAGTCAAATAAAGAACACTAAATACTTCAGTGAAATCCACAAAGGAAAAGAAAAATCAAAATCAAAATCAAAAAATGCCAACATTTTCTTTAAACAAAAATATTGACATTTTTATTTCAACTAAACACAATTGCAAGTTAAGAATATTTTCTATTTGTTCTTGGACTGGGAATTAAATGTCTACATTCTTCCTCATAACATTGCCAAAGGCAAATAATTTACTAACAAACAAAACCTTGTGATGTGTTCTTAAGTAGCTTGTCATTATGTCTATTGTTATATTAGGTACAACATAATGCCTGTGTGTTCATTAAGTCTCCATTTTACAATATGGCACATATGTTATTTCTCTCCAAAAACCTGCAAGCCAGGTGGGAAAAGTCAATAGCTTTCATGACATTGAACATTCCTACCACAATATGCCAGCTTTGTGTTTTGCATTGTCTGCCTATTATGCAGAAAATCAAATTGCCAATACATCCTTTTGCTTAAAACTGTAAACACATAGAAGATCACAGTAAACACTAGCTCTGTCACCAGTGATGCACATGTAGCAGGTGTCTACAAATGTCTTCATAAGATTTTTATTCTGAAAGGCCCTTCAAATAAAAACAGTCGTCTATATGAATTAGAGTCACTGCTTGCCAAGCTCTGCAAACATATGCCACTCCTGAGGCAATAAGACTTTTGCCCATTGTGCTGACTATGTCTAGTTCTTCTCTGACATATTTCAGACCATTTACCTAAAAAAATTATGAAAGTAGTGGAAAGGAGGGCATTTCTGCCAACTCATTTACTCAATTTAAGTATCAGAGTATGTAAAATTTTCAGTACAGATCACAGTTCAAAATCTCTGCAAATATCTCTCCCAGACCAGGTCCAGAAGGGCTGGTGCTACTGAATCTAAATGAATCAATTATCTGTAACACATCTGAAGATGGCAAACTTGAGCATAAGGAAAGACTTGGAAATAAGCTAACTGGTATAACTAGACAGCATCAGGTCTCAAGCATTAAATTACAAGAAAATATTTCCTAGTGAAATTCTTAAAGCCTAAAGATGAGATAAGCTCTATGAGATCTCTTTTTTTCAAGGTTTGCCAGTCTACATGTTTGAAAGTAATATCAGGAAAAGTTTTTTCTGTTGAGACTGACAATTTTGAAGGACAAAAACATCACAGCAAGAATTGACTCTTCATCACTACTTCTACCTTTGAAATCAGAAGTCACTGAAGGTTATTTTAAAACAAGTGGATGCAGGGAAGAGATAAATTAGAGAACTGGCATTTAAAATACACATTCTAGAAGTAAAACTTGTGTTTTCATCTCAGTAAGGTGGTGTCAGATGTGCAGTAAGGTGTGTCAGTTTTTACACAATAGAACTCTGAGAGAGCAAAAATGTATGAACAGAGAAAAGAGTATCATTCTTGAAAGTTTATTCTACTTCAAATGCATGTAACACAGAAACCACAAGTGTGATATCACACATGCACACACAACAGTTTAGTCAGTACACTATTGGTCTCTATTTGACAGAGTAAAAGCCATCATTCTCAGGAAGGAGTATTTCCAGTCTTGATCTGCATCTTTAACATCAGTTGCAATGAAATTCACTTCAGTCCTTTTTATTTATATTTAACGTTATTGGTACAAAGACTGGTAGTTCTTTTTCAGGTCAGCGCCACATTAGCCTAGTGTTACTTCAGTCCATGGATCAATAGCTATACACCAGCCAAGAGCTATGCAACACAATTTCCTTGCCAGCAAAATCAGTGAAAGTGCAAATGTGTGAGGGCTTTACTCTACTTTAATAGCATAAGTAGAATTAAACAGATATAAATCACAGTCTTTCTGTTAACTTCCTATTAATAAAGAAACAGCTACAACTTCACAATAAACCACACTGCAAATCATTCTTAATATCCTTGGACAAATTCTCCAATAATGCCATTAGCTGTTGAGAGCCACTCAAAGCAGCCATGAAATAAGAAACAAGATTCCCAGAAATCCTAAATACAATTCCTCTCTAATATGTCTTAGTTAGGGCCACTGCTGCCATTCTTTAAAATGCTTTAAAAAGCAAAGCAGAGAAGCAAAAATTCCTTTAAAAGCAAAACTTTATGATGCAAAGCCATGTTAAGAGAAATTTTCCTGTAAATCTAGATGGAGGTTCTCTTAGCTGAAACAATTCTATTCTGTTTCTCTGGAGCTTCAACAACTAAATAAGAAACATATTCAAAGAAAACACAGACAATAAAACATACCTACACCTAACAATCAGCTGATTTTTAGCTGGTAGATGGAACCTAATGCTTAATGAATGCAAAGTTCCTGGTTCAGTGTTCCAGTGGCTAAACTGCATAGACTGTTTCACAATAAAAAGTATGTCATGTCTTTTGGTGATCAGGCTTCCACTTTAAAACTAAGCAGCTGTGATAAAAAGCTGATAATGACTCAAAGAATGAGGACACTGAAGACTGAGAGGATAAGCCTTTTCTCTGCTTTTTCCCCTTTACCATCTTCACGTCTTACCTTTTGAGGCCTTTTTCCTGAATGGGCATGCAATCCATATACAGAATTTTGGGAAAATGGAGTAAACAGAATACCTATAACTATTTTCTTTCACCATTGTGGCACAATGACTTAATGTTATTGCATTGAATTGCTGTATATATTCAATGGTATTAGTGACTCTGTAAAGATACTGCAATAGTTAATGAAAATATTATCCTTATTCAATGGGATTATAGTAAGGTTAGTAGTTTTCTAAATCTGGATGAATCTTCCCCTTTATTAGCAGAAGGACAAGAACAAGAACCTTGACATTCTACACATCAAACTCCACTGGGAGGGTTTACCTACAGCTGTTAATGTCTTATACTTATCCTAACACAGTTATTCATTTCCACAGCACCTTTTTAGAAATTAACATTCTGTACAGTTCAGCCAATATTTTAGGAAATAACATTTTTCGATGACAACACATTGTACATGAATCATTCTGTACGATTTGATGAGGCTGACAGCTGGTCTGACAGCCTCACAGAGTTCAACTTAAAATCAGTAAAAATCTACCCGTGAGAAACTGCAGTGAGAAACTGCAGTCACAGTGGAAGCCACAGTGATAACCTAAAGGATAATCAAGGAAAGAAGATGTTCGGCACACAAAGAGAAGATGTTTTTGTTATGGAACATCAAGATGTATAAGAAGGAACTTGCATATAATATGTAGCAATTGCTTGTATGGCTAATTGTATTGCTGTTATATGGTCATTGTTTTGCAGACAGCTTTGTCATTGTCTATTAAGCAGCCAATCATAATAAGCCACAGTAATTGTGAAAAGGTATAAGCGTAGTAGCCAAGAACAATAAAGATTCCCTTCCTTTTTTGGATCCTATGGCTTTGGATTACAACATGTGTGTGTTGTGTGTCTGTCTCTACCGCAACATCATTCCATCTCCCACATTTGCTGCATTTGTGATCAGTCTATTTTGCATCAATTAGCTCAATTCAAAAACATTCAGCAACAGGTTGATTGTACCTTTAAATCAGTCAAAAGAACTTATTGGTTTTCCTCGCTAAGCGACAAATCCAGTTACCATTATTAGTTTACTTACAGTCAGTCTTCAATACATATCAATAGTTTCTTGGCCTTATCAGCAGCATCCAATTAACACGGCAGCATACATTAATACAATTTTAAATCACCAAATTACTATCAGCTAAGTAAGTAGTGGCAAAATATAGCTATTGTAGAATTTTGTGCCATTAGATAATGACTGTTTACAGAGGGCTGTGTACCTAATAAATCATTATGTGGGATTGTGATGCAGCATATTATTAAGAATAACCACTCTGCTCCACAACACCATTTTTAATTCACTTCAGCAGACAAGGTTAGAATTCCAAGATGTCTAAGCTCCGTGTTTAGCATGGGTACCACTGTTGAGCTTAAAAACTAACTCCAGCAGCTAATACTCACAGAAAACCAACCATGACCCAGGTAATGGCAAGGTAATAACAAGATAGAGATAGCCTAAGTCCTTTGGTTAAGAATGACATAATGTTTGCTGTCTTGTTCTCACTCTCTCTGTCCTTCCCATCCACCACATCTTCAAACAAATTGAAGCTTCATCACCTATAAATCTGACTATCACTCCATTGCTTTCAAACACTGAATGGGCAATAATGGTAACAACTCAACAGCTATGCTATGCTTCTCTTTCCATCTTTCAGCAGTACAAAAAGACTGAATCCAGAGTTCTCAGTCCAGTCTCACTTACCATTCCTTATCCTTGAAACTACATTTTATTGATTGTCATCTTATGTATTCTTTTTCAAAACCCTTCTAAGTTTAATGTCTTCCTGATTAGTCATTCCTGAAAGAAACTACATTCAAATATACCTCCACTGTGCTAGGCCAATTTACCTCAGGTCAAATTCTGCACTATTTATACACAGTTCACATATGTGTTTTATTGTAGTTCTGCTGGAGAAAAAAAGAAGAAAAGAAAAGAGGCAGGTTTTAAAAATACTGCAAGTTGTTAGATACTACTTAGCCTTCTTCACTCAGGGCATATAAAGCACAAGTCTTTTTTAACAGAAATATTTCAAATTCCTTCTTTGAAGTGGTGTTTTCTGTCATCATACAGGAATGCAGTTTACAATACTTACAGGTAGAAAAGAAGCCTTTTCTTTCATAAGGAGGAAAAAATATGGCATAAGGCTCAGTAGTTCACATGGCTCCTGGACTCTGCATGGTACAATTTCCACTAAGAACTGAACACATAAAAAAGCAAATCATGTGTCAGACACTTTGACAACTTCTATTTGAACTGATCATAGAATGATCTGACATAGATTGATGCAGTGTGCTATGCTTACAGTATGTTGAGGTTCAGTTGGTCTACACCACACAAGGGCAACAACATTCAGTTAACTTGTGGATATGTGGTGCTCCACTAAACTGAAGCACGGGGACATTTGCTGCAGCTGTATGCCACTGAAGAAGGTTCCTATCATGGAAAGAATCTGGACGTAATGCAGCAGTGGTGCCTGTCAACACTGCAGAAAAGCAACCTGCTGCTTACCCACATACCTGTAGAAAAAGCTGGTGATGCAACTCCAAGAATTGAGCTGAGGTATTTTTACCTTTTTTTTTCTTAACAGTGACAACATAATAACTGGTCTGTTTACAGACCAGTTTTAGCATCACAGAAGTGATTAACACACAGGACAAGAGCAGAAGCTAAGCACAGGGAGGTTAGCTAACCAATAATCTGTTTCCATCCATACCTTTGTATGTATGAAGGTACCTCTTGTACCTTCCAGTATGAGAGATACACAGTCTTGCATTGCCTGAGAAATTACCAGGCAGTTTTGTAGTGGTGGTTTTCTAAGATGCAGGTGAGAATACTCTTGGGAGACTTGCACGCTGCAGGAGAACAGCTTGCACTTGGCCAGCTGCACAAATAAGAACAAGTGGAACAGAAAAGGGAAGATTCATTCTGGTGTGATAGGTTGGTTACTCTAAAATCCTTAGTTATATTCAGTACTAAAGGCTGAAATTAATATCTTAAGAAAAAATTCAGTTTTCATTACATTTGTGTAGCTACCCAGATACACAAACAAAAAAGACCATTACATCCTATATTAGGCATAAACAGCAAGGTTTTGGTACTGACAAGGGGTGGTACTGCAGAGGTGGCCTCTGCAAGAAGAGGTTGGGGCTGTTTTGTGCTGGACACAGCCAATTCCAGCTGGCTACAGTAGACTCACTGCAGGGCCATGACGGTGGTGCCTCTGTGAAAGTGTATTTAAGACAGAGGAAAAATACCATGGACAGGCAGAGGGAGGAAAAAGCTAGAAACAGCATGTCAGAAAAGAATGAAAGGGAGGAGATACTCCATCACAGAGATGAGATTTTCCTGCAGCTCATGGAGCAGACAGTGGTAGAACATACTTGCTTCCTGAAGTAACCCACCCTGAATCAGGGGAAACGTATGAGGAGCAGCAGCACAGAGAAACTGCCAAGTACAGAATACAGCCCCATTCCCATGCTCAACCCCCTCTCCTGTGCCACGAGAGGGGATGGGTAGAGGTGTTGGGAGTGAAGGAGTGAAGTTGAATGTGCAAAAAGGAGATGCAATACATTAAAACTTGTCTTCTTGTTTCCCGCTACCTGAATCTATTGAATTATGAGTACACTGAAATAATTCTTTCCAAGTCGAGTCTGGTTTGCCTGTGCCAATAATTGTTAAATGATCTCTCTATCTCAATTTGTAATTTTTCTCATCCTAGTTTCCCCTCTCATCTCACAGAGCAGGAAGTGAGAGAGGGGTTGGGTGCACGGCCCTTAGCCAGAGCTAACTCTCCACACATCCATGGACTGAAACACAGGCTGAAACACAGGCTAAGGTTTGGGCTCTTGTCTTGTGTCTGAGACAGTAAGTCTGGGCAAAGTCCTAGTAGAAACTGATGCTTGACTGAAAGACAGTGAATTACTAGTTGAATTTTAGGCTAACCTTGAAAAAGAAGCCTCTGAATCTTTCATTGTTGGTAATCCTGATAATTTCTAGGTTTATTTTTAGTTATTTATTATTACAGCATTAGCACTTAGCCTCTTGATACTTAGTTCCAGTATTTGTGTGCACAATGACTGCATTTTCCCTTTATTTGTCTTTCTTTGCTAAATTCATTAACAGTGCACTAGGATAGATCCACGTTATTGACAGACACACATTCAAAACACATTTCTACCAGGCACACTCTTGCACCTTACCTTATGTTCACTATTGAAATTCAAGGTATTAATCAGAATATGTTTACAATAATAAGGGGTGAGGGAACTAATCCAAGAAGAGGGGAGAAATACTGAGAGTCAGGAGAATATACTTCTGATAAACTCAGGAGAAGCATTCTTTGACTTAATTTCTTGCTGTAGTATTTTCCCTCTACTAACAGTAGCTGGCAATTGCCATGTGCTTTTCAAATTAGCTTCACAGCCAGAAGGTATCTCACCATGTTAGAGATACATCGTACATCTCTCAGACTCCAAGTACACTGACACCCAAAGTTTGTTGTTTCGGAAAGGGTACATGAGCAGGAAACACTAACATGGCTAGGACTGAGACATGACAATAAGACATTACAATTTTTGCATTGCAAATAAATTTATTACACTTGTTAATGGCTCACTGAACTTCCAGGGTTTTCTCTTTTCTTTTGTTTAATTCCCTGAAGCTGGAATGTCCCTGAGAAGTCTAAGAAGTTCAGGATGGACATTCTGGTGAATATCAGAAAGAATGCCATCCTCTTCCCTATGATATAAGTATTGATATTGAAGAGTCCAGAGGTGGGAAAAATCTCACTTGTGGCAGGTAACAAAATGACTGGAGTAAAAAAGACAACATGTCAAGTTGAGGTGAAAATATCCACACCCTGAACAAAAGGGTATCCATTTTCATGATGGCAAGTTGCAAGAAAGTAACAGAAATTCAGCACATGTGGTGTTTTATCCTAGAGCAACCCACCCTGAGCACCTTCAATAACCACAATTCAACAAGAAAACAAAACACATAGATGAATTGCACCAGACATTTTCAAGGCAATCAAACCACATACTTATCTGAAAGACTGAATTACCTTCCCTTCTACTTTAACAAAAAAAAGAATGTAACATAATTTATAAAGCTCACTGAGGTCTGTATAACTCCTTCAGGAATTAACGGCTCTGAAGGTTCCCAGGTTTTGAAAAAGAATTTTCACTGCCAAAACCAAGTACCTGGAGGTGACAATAAAATTCTCAAAATTAGTTTGTCATTTTATCTCTGGGCATGCTTTCAAATATACTACATATAATTTATTATATCATTTGAAAGGAATGTTTCCTTATACTTCATTACAGCTTCTTGCTGAAGTACGCAGAAGAATTCCAAGTGAACCAGCAATACAGCTGACAGATATGCTAAAAGAGGTATGGAGAATGCAAGTAGGAGAGGATTTCATTACTCAGTGTTCACTTCTTCACAGATCATGATAGGGGAAAATAAGTAACTCCGATTTGCATCAGGGAACACTCTACTCAAAATCACAATATTAAGACTGCATTAACACAGGATATCCCGTAACTTCATCATTGTGGCATCTTTCTATCTGATCCTTACAGATTTATCCTTACAGATTTTTTATTGTTAGAAAAAAAATCCCATTTTTAAGTCTTCTAATAAAATCTTAATTCCTGCTGTTCAGTCTTATCAAAAAGAAGAACACATTACTCCTTGGCAGGAGCCTTTGCAGTAGTTGAAGACTGTCAGCCCATATTCACCACTCTACTCATCCCTAAGCTAAACATCTTCAAGCTGTTCAGTCTTTTACTGATAGTTAAGGTTTCTTCTTGACCCCTTGAAGGAAGAGTTCAGTTTTTCAGAATGACTTTGAATTTCACTTCATATTCCAGTGTGCTTGTAGCCACTCCTAAACTAATGACATTGGCAAATAGATACACTCTTCACCATCTTTTAGAACAGTTTGCAGATTTATCACCTAACCCCTATGTTGGGATTCAATTCTGTTTGTATAATCCTGAAATAAATAAGACTTCTTGTCTTTGAGAATACAGTATGGGTTTCAAAGACTATAAAATGACAAATATATGTGGGAAACAGCTAAGTAGCAATGGATAGCCCCCTAGAAGCTGTAATTTTACTTGGAATGTACACAGATGTTAGCTAAACAGTGAATAGGTGCCCTATTGTTAACCTAACAATAAACATAACATATAAATTAACATAAACTCATTTGCTAGATTTATAACTGTATATTCACATATTAAACTTCCTGAATTATTTTTGGAGTAAAATAAAAATCAATATTACCATCTATTAAATATTAAAAGAAATCTGGCCAGGATATTAATAGCCATTTCCTGATTTTTAATATATAAAAACTGCCAGCACTTAATCATAGAATCATAGAATGGTTTGGGTTGAAAGGAACCTTAAAGATCATCTAGTCTCAATCTCCCATCCACTAGAGCAGGATGCTCAAAGCCCCATCCAACCTGGCCGGGAACACTTCCAGGGATGGGGCATCCACAGCTTCTCCAGGCAGCCTGTTTCAGTGCCTCACCATCCTTAATCACCTCAACCTCATTATTTCTGTTCTATGTTAAACACTATCATGTCTCTATTCTTTAAAGTAATTATTCAGCTATTTGCTAGCTTAAGCACTGATCCTCATTTTCAGTTGTATTACCTATAAAACTTATGTCTTTATCATTAATGAAGTAATACAACTGTCTTAATTCATCTATTGCTTTATCTAAATATGGTCACACTTTTAGAAATCACTGATTTATGGATTTATACAGTTTGGATTGTTGATGGAAAAAATTACTGTTTTCTAAATCACTGGGGATCCAAATTAATCAGGTTACTACAAATATGCATGTAGAAAGTCTCACTAGACATTGTTTGCTCAATAAGTACTACCTACTGTGAACAAAATTAAATTCACAGAGAAATGTAAAGCCCTGTCTACTGTCAGCTAGAATATCATTTAAATGTTAATAATTAATTTTACGCTTCGTATTTAATGATAGCGGGACAATCCCCACCCCTGCCTGGCTGGTGATGCTGTGCCTGATGCACCCCAGGACTCGCTTGGCCCTCCTGGCTGCCAGGGCGCTTCTGACTCATGCTCAGCTTGCCATCAACCAGGACCCCCAGGTCCCTTTCTGCGGTCCCTTTCACCAGCCTTTCCTTCCCCAGTCTGTCCATACATCCAGGACTGCGCCATCCCAGGTGCAGAATGAGGAACTTTGCCATGTTAAACTCCATACACTTAGTGATTGCCTAGTCCCCTGATTTGTTAAGGCATCTCTGCAGGGCCTCTCTGACCTTCAGAGTGTCAATAGCTCCTCTCAATGTAGTATCATCAGCAAACTTACTTACTATCTTTTAATGCCATAAGTATTATGAAACAAATGCCATTTCATTTCCATTTATGAGATGCAATGACATTTTTGTAAAGACCTACTGCTTTAAATCTCTGGTCAACAATGCTGTTAAATTCTCTGTATTACCATTAGGACCAAGAAAGACAAAAGAAAACGACATTGACTCAATCTACTAAAAAGTTTCCTTAGCAATATTTCTTCCTTTGAAGAAACTAAAGGAAGAGTGTGTACTTCTTAAATAGGAAAAAAAAAAAAGGTTGGCAATTTGTTCTATGTTACTGTGAATCAGAAAATCCTATAGGCTGTTTGATTGTCTTAGGACCCAAATCTATGCTGTAGACAAGAAACAAGTACACAAGAAGGAAGTCCTTCTTTTTCTTTGCCTCGGCACTCTTTTGGGTTGGATTCATACTTCATTTCATCAGTTTTCTGAAGTCTAACAACAAGCTATGATTCTGTGTCTCACCATCACTCCTCCTTCAGCATACAATCTCATTCTGACTTGCTTGTCTCGAACATACAACTGTAACCCCTCCAGATAAACTGTTTAAAGAAACTATGTCAAATAAAGTCCCTACCCTGTGTCTGACCTCCCAGCAGCACAATTATCAATGTTGCATTAGTGGCAAACACTGGGCCTCAGTTCCTACTGTCCTGACATCTACAACCCCCTACTGATATGGGAAATACAATCAACTTAACCAACAAAGAACCACAGAAGAACTTCAAGTGGTATGTACAAGGGATGGACACCACTATCCCAATGCCACAATGGTCATCACAGTCTGCTGCACCCTGCAAAGTTACAAAGACTTTGGGTGAGCTCTCCTGATGCCTAAAAACGGACAACCTGAAACAGAGACTAGACAGGGGTAGAGGAATAAAGGAGAGATTTATTCAAAAGGCCTTCAGAGGTACACCCTGGCAGGCCAAAGGCTACCAAGATGGACGACCAGTCACGAGTTCTTCACACTGTTGTAAGTTTGGTCCATTTGCATATCAGCATAAATTCGCCAATTAAACTTTAGCTAATAATGTAACCGCCCCCCCCAACTTGCCCCCCTTTCTCAAGATGCTGGTTTACACATTTTGGCCCAGGACGGTCTGAGTGTCCTTGAAGAGCAAGCCTGGAGAGGCTTGTTATGTCTATCTTAGCATGAGAGAGCAGCAGCTAACAGGCTGCAAGACAGATCAGTGTTACACACTAGGAATACAGAGAATAGAGAATTTGAAAAATATAAAAGCTAAGACCTAAGGCATCACTCCTACCAGAAACATAAACAACATAAACAACATAAACAACAGCACAGAGACCTTTACAATGCAGTCTGACAGTGAGCTTGACTTGTAAGACAGAAAAAGAATGAAGAACCCAGGCCTTACAGCTGTAAATTATACATATATATATATTTCTCTGTAAATTATACAGAGAAAGAATGGTTGCTGGTCACTAGGACCTACTAATGTGGAACAGCCCATATCTACACTACTGAACTTTCTTGCTCTCAAAACAACAAATCCGGTTAGAAACAGACCTATGATAAATACTCCTCAGTCTTTTTACTCAGTGTTGCAGTTTAAACCAAGCTGGAGACTAAGCCCCATGCAGCCACCCCCCTTCCCCCACCCCTCAGAGACACAGACAAAGGGCAGAATTTGTAGGTTAACAATTTACTGAAAACAGCAAACAGAAAAGAAAATAAGCAGTAGCACCAACAATACTACTAACAACAATGTATAAAAGAGAGTGATCACATGCAATATTCCCACTGAATCTGAACCAATGTGACAGGACCACAGCTGGGACCTCCGCACCACTCTATTCATCACTTGCTCCCCCAGAAAAGAAACTAAATGCCCCCAGACCCACTGTGCAGCACCTTTTTCTTCCACTTGAAGCCATGCTCCCTTCTTCTCAGAAGAGAGACTCCTCTTCCACTTCCTATGTCCACATCCAATAGGTGATGTAAGTGGTATAGAAAAAAACCTAGACACACCACACAGAGCTCTAGGCTCCAGCCCCTCGCAGCTGCAGTGAAAAATTAATCCTGTCCTTGGCTTAAACTAGGACACTCAGACACACATCTCTTCAGCACCACATATGTGTCAAACTCCCCATAGCTTTTCATAAAAGGCACACATCAGTATACCCTACATGCAAATAATAATGTGCCCCACCATGCCTTATCAAGGTTTGTCACCTCTGTTGGGTACACAGTATCAAATACTGCTGCTATACATCAAAAATGTAACTTTGCCAAGGCCTTTTTGCTCCTGATTTTCAACTAGATGCCTTACATTCTCAAGCCTCCTTTACTATCCTCTTTAATAGGAAGGAACCCTTCGTATTCAGCCAGGAGATGGGGCCCTCCTGAGGATGATTTCTAAAAGGAATTCTCTTATCTGATGCTGTCAACAATGCAAAAGTCCCCAAGGGAGACTTATTTAAGGCTCTTTTAACAGCCTCTCCTTCCCATAAATCACAATCCACAGTGTTGGCTGTTCCAGAAACTCAGATAGTGTCTCCATTGATCAGATCCCAAAATAGAGCTCCTTTAGAGTAAAGAACACAATTTTTACTCTGAGTGAAAGAGACAGACTGTGCCACAATGATACATGACATTAATGATAAAAGAAGAAAGGATAAGGCCCTCTCTCAGGTTCTATACCCTGGCCTGGCATAGTCCTCTGGAGGAGAAAACATCCTAAAACTAGTCCCCATGGGGGGGTGTGGGAAGGTCTCCCAGCTGGAGATCGCAACCCCTCAAACAGGTGCAAGCATATGTGTGGCCTGCCCTTACTTAGTGTGTGGAAGCGTCTGATCATCAGTCTTGAAAAGGGAGGGAAGCCAGTCTTGGCACAGGCAGTGATGAATGAAGAAGAAGGATCTAGCCAGACCTGAACTCCATTTCTCACTCAGTTTCTTGCAGACTGTAAAGAGGGTGGTCATCTC
This sequence comes from Aleadryas rufinucha, assembly GCA_013397815.1. Lineage (NCBI taxonomy): Eukaryota > Metazoa > Chordata > Aves > Passeriformes > Aleadryas > Aleadryas rufinucha. Next base: position 29,942 of record VZTH01003229.1, on the reverse strand, counting down.
CCGGCCTCCTCAATACTTACGACTGTGCTTTTTGCTTTCCAACCATGAAAAATCTGCAAATTACATCACAACCCTTCATAAGAATGGCATTTGTAGAGCATGATGCCAAAGGTGCATCTGGCAGGCCCTGGGGAATGCCAGAAGGCCTGCTGGGGTGATTGTAGAGCCACACCAGAAGGAGCATGACAAAGCACCACAGCTTTATCTATTCTAGTAGTTGAGAGCATTTTAACTGCCAAATCATACCCAGGGAGGGCTTTGGGGAGGGCTTTGGATGGCACAGGCCAAATTCATGCCAAGAAGCATTCTGCTTCTGTATTAGTCCAGATGAACATGAGCCAGCACCAGGAAACATTAATGGCACACTCAGAGCCACTTGCATAGACAGAACCACGACACACAAATAACTTCAGCCTACACCCATCCATCTTGTCTCGTATCCTCATTTAAACTCACAGGCTTCATGTTTCAGATTTTCTCTCCAGGCTCTTATTTTTTTGGTTCATTACACACAAAGATCCCAGAATTTTTACTGATAATATTTATCTAATTACACTACTTACCTAAGACTCATCTTCTTCATGACTTTTGTACATTGATTTCTGCTGGCAGAGATTCTGAGTTTGCAAGTTTTATTCTGATCTAAGGATGCATGTAACATTTACTTTTTTTTCTCCCAGTGTAGGAAAAGATTTTTTAAAAATTGAAGATGCAAATATATGTTTCTGTTCATTTTTTTTGAAAGTGAAGTAGTCAAAGGTGCAGATGGAAGGAGCAGGTAATTGATTGCCTTTGCAAATTACAGCAATGGCCTAGAATTTGTCCCTGTAATGCAATTTTACTTGCTTAGAAGTAGAAGAAAACCCACACAATGAAAATCAGTGCTTTGCAATTCCAAGCTACTGCATGATAGCTAATTCATAAATTGCTCAGGTTTTACCAGAAAGCTGACTAAATCTTTGATTTCCCTACATTTCTCAGAATCTGAAGCCTTGTCAATCCTATCTCCAAATAATTAAAAACTGTTCTCTTAGGTTAATTCAATGGCCAGTTTATAATTTGCATTCTCAGAGAAACAATTCCAAGATTTAAAATCGTGAAAAGTCAGTACTCCTAAAAAACTTTTGGTGAGTTTTTTAACTCCTGAAAAGACTTCAGGGAAACTAGTATAATCTGTTTGGACACTGATTTATATACCATTAAGGTCAACAAAGTTAGTAAACCTGTTTTTTAGAGGAAAGAATTTCAACCCTATTCCCATGAACAGTACCTGAATTCAGACTAACTCTGTTTCTATCCACAACTAATTTATTTAAAGAAACAACAGAAGATATAAAAATCTTAGTACCTCTATGTTAATTAACTTTATAGATTCATATAGCAACACAGAGGTTACCAAAAAGTTCAAAGTGAATAGTAACATAGCTCTAAAACTGTAAAATAAAAGCTGGACTTTTGAGATTAGTGACTGTGAATAAATCAATGGTACACTAAAGTACTAGAGATCTCATACTACATGGCAGAAAATAATCTTTTACTGCCACTTGAATGCATTACAATATTTTCTTTTGTATGCACCCATTAGATTTGAGACCTTTTTATTAGCCAAAAAGAGCCATTTCTTTCACTTTTTAAAGTGCCTAAAATGCATATACAGCTGATAGAACATAATGAGGTTCTTTTTTTCACCTCCAACCATTATTCTATCCAGAGTAAATATGTATTTTCAAAATAGGATCTAAATCCTTATTTACCCAGTTGACCACCAAGTCCTATCAGTTCAAGGTTTTTGTTCTGGTTTTCCAAGTGACCATTAGTACAATGCTTTCCAAATGAAAGAAAACTCCGAAATAAGAAATCATCCTACAGTATGCAAGGCAGAAAAAAACCAGTCTGTTATTTACAGGGTTTGGGTTGGGTTTTTTTCAGTCCATAGGCTGACGTGTAATGTAAGAATGTTATTCCTAATGTCATACATTTACTCTTTTTCGTTCTTTGAACTTCTTCACATTCAGAGTTACATACAGAGTTCCCATGTTATATTTCATATAGCTGTCAAAGCAGCCTAGAATTTTTAGTGGTATTTTGTGAAGTTCTACCAGCATCCTCAGATCCTCCTGTCACTTAACCTCTGCACCATAATCACAGAGTCTGTATTTTCTCTTTTTCCTTGTTTTTATGCACTGTTCTATCTAACTGTTTTTTCCTTTAAACTGCACAAACTTCTAAACTTCTTTACACTCGTAAAGATGGGAACCCATAGTATATCTGGGAATTCACTGAATTTTTGCATGTGTCTTGCATTATCTACCATATTTTGCTATTTGTGTTCAGATACAAATGGTGTAGAAAGAAAGGTAAACATTTAGAAATACATCTTATCATCAGTGGAAAAATATATCCAGGAAAAAATCTTCCAGTTTCAAGTTAAGTGTGAAAGCCAGACTAGTTATTCTTCTCCTAACATATTTAGCAAGCATGTATCAAAAAGCTCAGTAACTCATGTTTTTGCAATAACTGCAATCATCCACTATGGTATTTTCTCTTCTGTTTTTAGCACAAATCAACCTGAAATGTCCCAGAATCATTCACAATAACATAATGAAAAACACAGGGGATTGCAAAAACTTAGAAGGATCTACATGTTTGTGTCTGTAAATTTCAGGAATTACTGGTAACAGTGCAAAGCATTCTCAAAATCCATGCCACTTCACACTTTATCTTGCATGTCTGAGTATTTCCTCAGCTCTTGGACCATTGTCTTCAAGGCCACCAGTCCATTTTCCTCTTCTGCCTGGGCTGCAATTATTCACAATATCTAAATCTTTTCTTAGCAAAAGGTTTGTTATACTGAGAAGCTAACAAGGCCCATTATAAAATGGTTTCCATAAATGCACAAACCTCTCACAGGCCCAGCATTCATAACTGTTACTTTCATACATACTACCACAAAGTAACACTCTGAAGATGCACCTGAAAGTGGAACTTTCTTTCTCAGACGTGTGGAATTAATATTGAGCCTCTCCTTCCCCACCAAGCATAAAGAACTGATCATTCCAATTACAACAAAGTACACATCTATAAAAAAATAACGAACACAAAAACTAATACAAACATATCCATTCTTTTTCTGTCTAGGAAAATTGCAAGTTAACAAGAACTATATTCTCTTTTATCATAAGAGTTTGTAATTCCATAGAACTGGAATATTTTACACTACATTTTAGTTGTACTTACCTGTCATCACATGGTACTAGCACTTCAAAATTTCTTAGTTATTGTACTAGTTTACATGTATGAATGAAGAAGTTTATATACATTGCGGTGTCTCTTTCAGAATAATTCTGCCTAGGCATGTTCTACTCCAAGTCCTCAATTCTGCCCTTGCTAGCACATCTGTTACCTCAGTCTTCACTTTGTGTAAAAGAAAGAAAAATCCTCTAAGATGCAATACTCTCTTTAACTAAGATGGAAGATAAATATGTGTCCCCATTCATATAAATATGAGAAATCAAAACCCTCTATAAAGAAGACAGTAGAAGTGAACTTCAGTTTTCAGTGACTGACGGGAGATATAAAATTAAGATTTAAAAGCACATCACATAAAAACATGAAAGTTGTGTAAAATGACTTGTCTTATTACACTACTGCAATCTTCAATGTTCCTTTCCTATTCTGGATATCAGTCACTGTTCAGAAAAACAAAATAGAGCTCACAATACTCCGGGTGCAGTGTACAAGGAGAGGTGGAAGAAATACAGAGACACTTTAATCTTCACCTCTTTCTTTTCCAAGGTAGTTTTAGCAATTAAGATGCATATTACACTCTAACAATACTGTAGCTCTCCTCATCTATGACTTCAACCTCTTTTCTAAAGATCTGACTTCTTTTCACAGTATTGTGTAATCCTCTCAAATAATTCATCTTTCAATGAATTTTAAAATAAGGACTATATTTGAAAAAAAAAGAAAAAGAACGGCCCAAGATACATACAACATATTAGGCAAACCACCTAAAAATTTATTTGCAAGTGTTATTTCTGCAAATACCAATGAAGATGCAAAACCTATCTGCATTTTTAGACCTACACTCCTAGCTTCACTTTTTAAATTAAACCCCACCCACTACTGGGAGGAAAAACTGCAACTGCAAAAGCTATAGATAGCATGTTCAATACATAGATTATTTTCTTTACCTCATTTTCATTAGCCTCTCTGCTTTTGTATGTGAAATCTAGGTCTTCAGCTTGGCAGTTGGATTTAAGTTTCTCTTCTCTTTGGTGGATTGATAGGGGTTTTCTGAGGCTTGGAGTGAATTTCTACTATATTTGTTCAAGTAAGGAATTTACAGCAGTGGTTAAAGATGCCAGACATGGTACTAGCAGATGCTACACAAACTTCCCTGCAGAGCTCTGTGAATGCATTTCAATCCTGATCTATAACACCCCTGCTATTCTTGATCTGCACCTCTCCTGTGCAGGGCCTGACAGAAGTTATCTGCTATTGTGGCTCTGTGATTTGGGGAAATAGCCACTAAGGACTAAATAGATACCCCAAAAGTCATCTTCACTTGTTTGATAAGCCAGTTTTATGATCAGATCTAGATTATGAAGAAGTTAATAGTCATTGTCACGAGTCAGTAAATATCAAATTGTTTTTCAGCATCTGGACACAGCCAAGCAGTAAAAACGAGGTTACTCACAAGAACAAAGGAAAAAAAAAAAGAAACCTGGAATTAAGGCATACAAAAGCAGTAATTTTTCCTAGAACTATATGTTGTCCTTTAATTCTACACATAAAATTCCCTGTGGAGAGTTTCAGCTTGTGCTTACAACTGACTCATCCCGAGGAGTCACCGGTGCTGTTTACTCAATGTGTGAATTATAAAACATTTCAGATTATTTCTCGGTGATAATAAAAAATTTAAAAAAAAAAAAAGTTTGAAGTGCTAGAAGCTATACATAATAGTTATTTAATGAGAAAGCATTTCTAAAAAAAGAATACTGCTGGGAGTGCTAGTTTGAAGTGAGCTGGAAGGCTTAGCATTTCCTCTCCATTCTCTGTGAGACTGTGGGATATATCAGGAAAAGCACAGCAAATATGTAGAAACAGAGCAGCAGCATATCCTCACTACTACAAGCTTTCACAGATCTCTTGATGTCAGAGATAAGACAGTTTTCAGCTGCTGAAGATCTGTCCCTGGTGCAGTAAGAAAACCATAGAGCCAGTCAGGGGAAAAAAGAATGAACTCCAGATGCTTGTTTTGTAACTGCATGTTGATATTATTTCTTGAAATGCAAGTTAAGCATATTTTACTCTTTTTTTCTGTTATTTTTGTAATATGGGACAGTCTTGCATCTTATCATATAAAATTTTAATAATGATTTAGCAGATTTCAAAATCTTTAATGAACATGTTGCCCTTTTTCTTGGGAAAAATATTCTATTACTACATTCAAGATATGAATACTAAATTTCCTTAGATGTTGTGTTAATTACTAGCCTTTGAAAATAAAGTATTTGCCAAATAACAATATGCTTACAGTTATATTAGTATGAACAGTGTCACTGAAACACAAAATATGATTTTAAGTCCAACTGTTTCAAAACAAAGTAGAAAGCATTAAAGAGGTATTTGTAGCCAGTACTTGTATGATGAACTACTGGAGGCCCCATTGGGCGATAAACAAGATTATCAGTTATCCATTTTCCTAAAGTACAACAGCACAGTCAATCAGTACCTAGTATTCTAGGCTAATCAAAACAAATAGACCAAACAAATGTGAGGAGGATGAGGCAGCAGAGAGGACCTGACCACAGCCCCTGTTCCTTGAGAAGTTGGGAAAGAAACAGTGAATGAGTTTTCTTATTAGCATGTTATTGGCAGGACACAGGTAGAGTTAAAATAGCTTTGAAAAACTTTTCATATTTCACATTATTACTGGTGAAGTGTCACAATCATAAGCCTAAGACAAACGGGGGTTAGGGAGCAGTTTTTTATCTGTTTTTGTTTCTTAAAATTCAACTCTATTTTAAGTGGCAATAAAATAATTTTTCCTAAGTTGAGTCTGTTTTGTCCATGATGGTAATTGGTGAATGATCTCCCTGTCCTTATTTTGACCTGTGGGCTTCTCCATCTTATTTTCTCCCACCAGCCTGGTGAGGAGGAGGACTACAAGAGTGGCTGGGTGCTGATCTGGCTGCAAGCTGAGATCAGCCCACCAAAACTCCCTTTATGGACTTGACCAGTTTTAAATGCCTCTCAGAACTTTCTTGGCTATGCCTGGGCAGATATCAGAAACCTATTATGATAGGATACCTGTCTAAATTTCAGAGGTTTTTTTCTAATGAATTGTTTAAGTATTGATGTGCTTTCTGTGACAGAAATATAATCAGAATGGAGAAAGACTGCTACTAGGCTGAATTCGTCAAGGCCCCAAACTAGGGGAAGGGAGATTAAATGCAGAAACACATTTATTCCCCTTAATTATGTTGTCATATTTTCTGTGAATATTGTGTTTTGCAACACAGAAGAGACTTATTCCATCATATATATTGGATTGCAGCTATATTATTTTTAAAAAGTAAGTAAATGTTCTTATATTAGCATGTGATTTATATAATTTAAATAGAGTTCAGGTAGTTTTCAAAAGTTATCATATGTGCCATTAAATCTACCGAAATGTTAGTTACAAAACTCCAATGTTTATATTTCTTGACAACTCTGCAAGAGGTTTTGATATTTCAAGATTATAAGATTAAGAAAAAAGCAAGAAATGCGTGGCACACATTTGTTAGGAATTATAATGCATTCCACATTTTTACACAGAGGTAAAAGTATGTCTTCAGGGTAAGGTCCCTAAGCGATGGTCTCAAAGAGCGTATTCATTTCAGCTTGGACTCTGTGAATAGCAGAGTGGGCTGGCATTGTAAAAACCCAGTTTCTCCCAGCTCGGTGCTTGGAGGTGTGTCACACACAGTAACAGCAGTAAAGAGCCTTGCTTCCATCAAGGCCATCAGAGAGGCAAGAATCAGAAACTCTACAGTAAGATATAAATATGAAATCAGTAACAGGAATATATAATTTGTCATCTACATATAAATGAATTTTACTGCCAGCATCTGCAAGTCCAGAGAAAGTACAAATGTACCATACAGGAGAATTCAAGCTACTTTTCACTCAGTTTGTTAAATAAATTTATTATAAACATATTCTTATTGAATTGATTATACAATTTACATCACTCTTCAAAATGATACAGAACCTTTATTATCTTTATATGGTATTTACATTCTAAATATTTAAAGCTAGAAAAAGCACAGTGCAATCATTACCTTTATACCTGTAAATGTTCTGTAAGACATATCTTTTGCTATTCTTTTTAATTTAGGATGTTCTGAACCATAATCTGAGCCATCCAAAAGGCCATGAAGTATTAGAAAAGCAACAGTTAGATAACTAGCAAAATAATATATTTCCCTCCCTAGCAGAAGCACCTATGCACAAATTTAGTTTTAAATAGTTGATTCATTTCTGAACTATTTCTCAAATTTCTTATTTTCACTAATTTTCATAATCTGTCAAGAAGGAAGTGTGCTACATTATCTGTGTACACATTAATTCAATCTGAAACTGTCTCACTTCACTAAAAGCTAGATTAATCTGATCTCTTCTTTTAAATTTCTTGACCTCAAAAGAGAAATTGTTGCTTCACAATAGAAGATCTTCAATTGAAAAAAGATTTCCTAACAGTTTTGTGATACAGCATCTTTGAAACTGATTTGCTTCTCCTTTTCTAACTTAGTTTTGGATGTACAAAAAATCTCTTTTTTTTTTCTGAAAAAGAAAGCAAAACTCATGAGAACATGAAGCACACAGCTTATTAAAGTCAAAACATTAGGAGAAGTTACCTGCTCGCTTCTCTGAGAAGCAAGTAAGAGTTTTCTTTCAAAGTCAAATTTCAGCCTTTGTGAAATATGCTGTAGGAAGCCCAGGAGACAAATCACCCACACAAACTGTTCAGATTACATACAGCTTGAGAAGCAGCAGTGAAAAGTTTCCTACATATCCAAATTCTGTTCTGGTCAGAGTGAGATCTTGTTATATTAAGACTCAGGACTTTGAAGGAAGTGTAACAACATGAAGAAAACAACATGCTCAATAACCTCATGGAATACAGGTGATTTGAACTTTTAGATACAGGATGGTTACTAAACAATACATTCCTAATATTCACATAAAAAGCTAAATACTTAAATGAAAAAAGAAAAAATCCAAATATCTTCACTTTTGGTAAAACCACTAGACATTTTAGAATTCTGAGAAGAAAGAACAGGAAGGCCCAATTAATTGACTACCCTACTCAAAGATGTCCACATTATAATAAACAACAAAGAAGAAACCTCTGAAGACTTTAAGAGAAAAAGAGAAAAGTTACATCTGAGGATGCATGTAAGAAAACCCATATACATGATACTGCAAAGCAGAAGGATAAATAACACCTATCACTTAAACTCCTCATGTCAAGTCTTCCTTGGACTTTAATCTTTGTAGGTGATTTGCAGGAATTCTTTAACCAGAATTCTTTCTCACAGTATCTAATGGGCACTGTAAGAAAATGATGATTTGATAATACTGAGAAAGAGCAGCACCCAGAGGCATTAGTAGGTGTGGAACTAAAGCCCCAGTGGGCAATTAATTATCATGCAGCCACTCACTCCTCTTCCCCTCACCAGCCAACACTGGACAGGGAGGAGAATTGGAAAAAGTAAAAAATTTAATATCCACATAATAATAATAATAATGAAGAGTAATAAATTAATTTAATAATAAAAGAGAAGAATTAAAACCCAAGAAGTCAAATTAATGCCCAATACAGTTGCTCACTATCTGCCAAATGATGTCTAGAGTGTCTTTAGGCAGCAGCCAGGACCCCCACTTTTTGTACTGAATATGGTGTTCTTTGGTATGGAATATCTCTTTGGCCAGTTTGGATCACTTCTGCTGGCCATGCTCTCCCCTGGCTTCTCGTGCAGCCACTCACTGGCAGCATGGGAGACAGATTTGATTACTTTATTATCTTATAATGAAACATAACTACTTGTAAGTTTATTAGCCACTGACAATGTTATTAATTACTTTTGTCCCAAGACTGTTCAAAATTAGAATTCCCTATTGCAGAAATAGCAGTCTTGGCTTAAATTTCTAGGAAGTACAAGAAAAATGTGCTTAAAAGATCTATGCTTGTATTTCCAGGCAAATTTTGTACCACTAGTGACTTAAACAAACATAGAGATAACAAAGCAACAGGTGAAGGTAACTGGTCAAAGTAATTTATTTCAAAAGACAAATAGCAAACTCTGCATTGCTTATTCTATTTCAGTGAGAATTTGTCTTGAAAATCACCTTCTTTTTTCCTTGCTCAGGTTGCTGGTGCAGCTGGAAACTCAGATGAAAAATTAGCAAACAAACAGGCCCTGAGACACATTTGTTCAAAACCTGCTTCATCTTCAATGGACACCTGAGGAGAAACTAGTTAAAAGCTTGACAGATTCAACACATGGCATAGCATCTTTTGTTGGCAGTGCTTTGAATTGCTATGAGGGAAGGTGTATCAGTGAATCAGAGGTCAGCAGAGGGAAAGAAAAAGCCACTGTTACTTCCATGTTAGAAAAAAGTGTTATATACAGAATCCCAAAAATTCAGAAAACCACAAAATTTTACAAATTAATTTTTTTAATTCTTATGTAAGTCTTATATATCTATCGGTGGAAACATATATTCTAGGAGTGATTTTATGTGTAGCACTAGTTTCACATGAGATAAAAGGACAGATTATCCACTTCCTACTCTCTGACCTTTAGAAGAGTCAAATTTAGATTCTGTAGATGCAGAAGAATAAGTAAGTTTGGGTTTGATAAGCTGAGGAACAGGATTCTAAGATGTGCCCAGATGTGATAGTAAAAGTCTGTATTTAATGACCCAAAGAAGCTTTTTAAGTCCTCTTTCGTACATCCTACTGACATACATCAATGCAAAAAATGTCCAGAACTATTCAAATGCAAGATGATCAGATTTAATGAAGCATGGATTAGGCTCCAAACAAAAAGGATCATATGTCTGAAACGTATCTGAAAGTGTATCAGAAAACAAAATATATCAAATTAAATAGGATTGCCTGAATGACTGCTATAATGGTAATAACCACTCAGTAGCTTTGGGGTAGCCTTTCTACCATTTAGAGATGGCTTGGGCTGAAGATGTGTTTAAATACTCGGCCTATATATAATAAAAACTACAATTTTGAAAGGGTCTGCAAGTATGAGGCACTTAATTTCCTTTTCAGTTCTCAGTCTTCCTTCTGTAACTCCCTTCAGAAAGGGAGGAGAGAGATTGTAGACATAAAATTCTCTGTAGATTAAATAATTAGATATACAGTATCAGGTCAATTGAATTCTAGAATGTATAAAAAACATTCTTCTACAGATGTTCTGAATTCTGCCTTTTCTCCTGGAGGATACTGTCCCATCACCCACCCTGCAAGACGCAATGAGTGTATCAAAGCAAACATACACCTTTCCACCTCCTTCTCCTGGATAGAAAGAGGCGTCTATAGACAAAAATACATACAAGAAAATCTATCTAAAGAAAAAAAATCGTATTTTGTTCATTTGGATCAAAGACCATAAGCCTGACTCAAGGCCCTCAGAAATGAGAAGGAACCAACCAGGTGTGTTTGGATCACCTCCATTCTGTTAGTCTGATAGGAAATCCAAATTTTTTTATGTGCAGAACCCACCTTTACATTCTGGTTTTAAAAGGCTTTTTTTATGGTTAAGGTGCTCAGTGATTTCATTATTAGTCAGTCTCATTTCCTCATATGTGTGAAGGAAAAGTCCCTATCACTTGGCGAAAAGGCATGCAAATATAAAGGAATTATTTATCCCTTTTGACTAATCAGCTAATGAATTTTCTGGGGGAGGAGCAGGGGCAACATGACATGACATTTTATTTTTGTTACAATCTAACAAAAATTATTGCTTGTCTCACAACTGCAATGAGTCAACAAACTTGCTTGCATTTCTTTGTACTCACAAATTATACGCATTTATGCCTGAAAACAAGTTGGCATACATTTTGTTCCAAAGAGTAAAAAACTCCAAAGTATGTTTTAAAGCTCTTTTCAAGTTTGATTTACTATCTTTTTGAGTTCTACTCCCTGCTTGACAAAGCTTTCCAATTTATCTGAATGGTGATGTACAAGAATGCAATTATTTGACCGGGTAGCAAAGCTGCAGGAAAGGCCTTTGATGTTCTACAGCCACAGGACAGGTATGAATATACGTGCAGTTACACGATGGGTATGCCTTCCTGCCAGACAGGGCAACTGATGGACAGCAACCACACCGTCAGCCCAGTGCCTTGGTACCATACCCTCAGTAAACCTTCTCTGAGCCTGGATTTCTCTCCAAAAGATACAGGCCTAGCTGCAGTGCAATAACCTGTTAGTGTTCTCCTCAGAAATAGTCAGGAGCCAGAGACATATTGTGGAGATGTGCTGGGAATGTGTTCCAGTCAATCTGTGTGTCAGAGAATGAGGAGGTGAGACGTGAGGAGTGAGTGTCACAGTCACAGCATGGGAACTTTACAGGCTTTTCTTCTGGAAAGAGAAAAGATGAATGGTTACAAGTTCCTTTCCTTTCTGGAGGCAAGTCGGAGCAATAAAGCCGGTTCTCATGTGCCTAACTCCAATCTCACACTACAGAGGAGACTGCAATTAATATTTTCAGTGAGGCTATGAAGACTGTGCTTGCAAAAGGCAGTATACCTCTTGAAAGCATGAGGAATAGGCATAAGGGAAGATTGGCTCTATTACAGATTCCACTATCTATTAACACAGAGCTCATTTAACTAGTTTATAATAATATTACACTAAATTGTCCTGTAAGTGGGCAATGATTATTTTAAGGCAAAAACAGGTTTTGTGAAGGCAGTACAAGTAAAAAATATTCATCTGCCACTTCTCAATAATAATAATGCAATTTACACTCTCTAACATATGCATTCTTAATGAAAATAACATTAGCAGTCATAGGAATGATCCAGTTTTCATAAACTTTGCAATATTTAGATTTTCAAATAAAATCAGTAGCAGGTGTGTTCATCAAAAATAGGACACTTGTTTTCCTACATAAAATTTTAACTGTGCTGTCATGTCAAGGACCTACAATATTTCATCTTGACAATAATCATCACAATCTTAAATTATTAATTATATTATATTATATTATATTATATTATATTATATTGTATTATATTATATTAGTTAATTCCTCAATGATTTTATGGATGTGCAGCATAATGATTCACCATAATCTTTTATTCATTTACGATGATCAAAATTTCTTGCAAGCATAAAGCAAATATTTCACTTCTACAGCACCTAACCTAAGGATCTCAACATTGCCATAATTTGACAAAGGTTATAACAGTTTCGCTTCAGCCACCAGCAAGATGCCTTATCCTCTGATGTGAAATACAATCGCTGACTGAATAGGATAATATTTTGGGTCTTTTTCTACCCTGTGCTCAGCAGTTTCTATTAGCCAGTTGTAGACTGTTTGGGATCTTACAAAGTCAGACATTAAATTACTTCAGAGAAGACGTGTATTAATCTAGAAGGGGTCAGGAAATGTGGTTCTCTGCAGAAGGCATAGACTTAAAAAAGCAAAAATTTGGATTTAATCTAGACTATGTATGTTTGGCCAGATGTTCTTTTCATGTTAGCAAAATGATTTGGCCATGAAGTTTGTTACTATTACATTCTGGGACCCCTTAGTACAATTATCACACTAGTAATTTAACTGTTACACCATGAACTCACAAATGCTAGCTTAAGTTGCTAACACATGGCAACATCTTTATGTTTATGAAAGACATGATAAATCACATGCTTCTGGCAAGCACTTCAGAAAAACAGGTTCACTAAGCATATGTTTGGCACAGCTAATTATAGACTCAACTACATTTGCAAAATACAGGAGCGCAACAGACGACATTCTTGAAACATCCTGATCTGCATTGAGTAAAACCCCAAATGTCTCAAGGAATATGGTCAAAAAGCCATCCCATTTCTGTAAAAAAACCAAAAACAGTCGGCCAAAATGTTCCTAGTATATCGAAAGCATGACGTTTCCTATAAATCTAGAATCACAGTTTATAATTCTCAGTCATTCTGCAGACACTATATCTACATCCTGCAGCACCACTGTATCCAAAAAACAGGCACTGGCCATTTTACAGGCTATCCCAAAGGCCTCAGATCTATTTTACAACTACTTTCAATTTAGTTCCATGCCTGGATTGGGCACAAACCTCCTGAAGCATCTAATCTTTTCTTACAAAGAGAAATAAAAAAGATACATATTATACATTTTGTACAAACTGAAACCTTTGGCTAAACTATGGGGTATGCTTTCTGAAGGGCACAGTAAGCTTTCTGAGAGGCAAAGCTCACAGGAAAAAAGTGTATGACACCTTTGCTCATGCTGCATTTTGATGCACTCTAATATAAAACAGCATCTCAATGGTGTTGATGGACCACATGATATACAAAGCCACACAGACCCCTCCTTTCTTTCTGTCTTCAGACTCTTCCTTTTCTTGACTCTCTGATTTGGAAGTTATTGAGAAACTGCATAGAATAGATGGTACACAATTGTATAGCTTACCACGTTTAATTTATATATTTTACTTACTATAGCTTTTCAAATTTTGAGAATTGTATGCCATTTAGACCTCATACTATTTAGGAATGTCAGACCATGGCTCCTTATAAAGACAGCTAAGAGGTCACTAAAGCTTAATCAGCTCCACAATCACAGCACAGTTCACTTCCTGAAAGAACTCTCCTTTTTCCTCTTACAGGTCCAAGAGCCACACAACATCAAGATCAGAAGAATGACCTCTCTAGATCACAGTTCTGACTCAGCTCCTGGGACAATTTTCTAAGGTTTTGTCAGTGTGTGAGCCACGTACTAAGATTCTGAAAAACAGTGTACAGGGTGATCATGAATCATCATGGCAGAACTAAGCAAAAGACAAACAGTGTGATACACATGTGAGCAGAAGAAAGATGGAATGGGGAAAAAAATAAGTTTACAGGTGTATAGGTGAAAAGGGTTTTACTGCATCCCTCTCCTTCCTTCTAAACCTTTTTTTTTTTGGCAACTTTTTATGTTTTTCTGCTACTTTGTACCTCCTAAAACACTTCAATGCAAATCTTTTTTTTTTCTGAAAAATCAGAAAATCTGCAAAAGGACCAGCTCTGCCTCTTCTTAGAAGGAGACAAAACTACTTTCTCCCTCTACCCTCCAAACAGGAAGGAAAGCATAGAAGTGAAAATTTTTCTTGAATCTTCTTCAATCATTTTTTTCTATCATGTTGAAAATGTCTCCTGCTTTCATCTTCCTTGTCTCTACTCCTTCCCAATGTTTGCTTTGTTCTCATGATAAAATGGCATGAGAACAAAGCAAATCTTATCTGCAATATCATTAGCAGTCTTTAAGGTACTTAGTATTGTTTTGATTTTTTTTTTCCTTCCAGAGCTGTAGTGGGTACCTACAGCTGTTTACAAACTATTTCAAACAATCTGAAACAAACAGCCTGAATGATTGAAGATTATTGGTAAGGGCACAGAGAGCCTTTCAACTCCATAAGATAAATTAAAATGCATCATAAGATGATAGGGATGAAAGCCATATGAAATTATGTCCAAAAGTTTTATATTAACCAAATGTAGTCTGCTCACTGCTCTATTATCACTGCTCCATATCAAGAAACCCACCACATGTGGTACTGGTTAACAGGAGTTGGTAGTCTCCAAAGAATGGTTGCAGAACCAGCGCTCTATGAAATTAATTGCTCTTGTAGTGCTGGAAGAGGTGTTTTAGCTCAGAATTTACACACTGCATAAAGATGTGCTAGGTGCCGTAAGACTTTAGGCAGAGTGGTAAGAATGCGGACCAATTCCATTACCACTTAACTCTTCTCTGCCACTCAGAGATCTCCATGAAGTTTAACAGTAGAAATATTCATAGTACCAGATGGTCTGGAATTTAACTACACAGAGGATGGAGTGGGAGGGAAAGGAATAATCTTTACATTCACTGAAATAATCCTACTGTATAACCCAGTTTAGTCGGAGTAGCTTTTCTTTCCTTCTTTTTTTTTTTTTTTTAATTGTGCTTCCTTCTTTGTACAAAAGACTCTGCCAGAAGGCAGCCCTGATAGCTGGCTCCAGGAAAATAAAGCTGCCAAGACATATACGGACCTGCCCTTGGACAGAGACAGTAAAAAGGAAGATACAAATACAACTTGCGTGTGCACAACCCATCTGACCACAGTCCCCTCACAATTATCCTCCCTGACAACACTGAAGAAGAGAGTGCACAGAAATTATCTCAGTCCCCAGCTAGTTAGTGCTTGGAACCCCCATACTGTTGTTCTGATGTATGAGACCCTCTACATCTGATGTCCCCAGACCAGGGATATTGGTCTCTGAAGAATACTGTAAGAAAATGAGCGCTCCATGTAGACATACTTTTCACATACCTTCCACCTGGGTCTGTGTATATGTCTTGTTTCCACCAGACACCCTTCAATCAGCTGAAAAATAGAAAATAAAGTATTAAATGCTGTCTGGAATGCCTCATATCAAGCAGTGTAAAGATCAAAAATTTCTTAATATTTTAGACAACTTTGATCCTAATTTCTTACTTAATGTGGTTCTGGCACCCAAAATTAAGTTCAGAAAAGCAACAACATTGAAAGGACAAAACCACATAATGTGTACTTGGACACAAAGCAGGAATGAGGATCACACCCTAAAGATCAGAATAACTACACCCAATAATTGAAACAGTAATTTAAAAAAAAAAAAAAGAAAAGGGTATTTTATGGTCCACCATTATGGTGTATCATCTGCTATTGCTCTCACATTTTTCATTCAACAAATACTCCCTGCAGATACGCAATACTTGAGCTTCAATACCTAGGTAAAAGTCAGATTCTTATGGAAACTTTAGAGGTGAACTCCAATCATTCAGTGATTAGTCATATGTCATGTAAATGCTATGCTTACAAAGTTTAGGGTACAAAAGGCAATAATATTTAAAACTATTACATTAAATTAAATTCATCTTTTCTTCTAGTGCTCTTAAAAAGAGTTTTAAGCGTATTTTAGGTTTACAAGAATAAACAGTGACAATGTGTTCTTCAAAGGACTTAAGTAAAGAAAGCAATCATTAAATCCACCCAAAGCACAGACACCTGCAGACTCAAGACACTCAGAGAAAGGCTCTGGGAATCATTGAATGCTCCCTGAAATGGTAAACATAGCAGGTTCCTCAGACATGTTTTTTTGGGCTCTGATTCAAGTGATGAAGGATTTTGTACAGCTTTTATCTGTTCCTGTGCATTGTGTACCCTCTGGTGGCAAAAATTCCCCAACAAACCACCTATATTTTTCAATATTCAAACACTTTCTCAGCTTTACTGTCAATGCAAGACAGAACTTTTATTAAATGTACTTTTCCCTATTTTCTCAGGGATTTCAGCTTTTATTTAATGACACATAACAGCTGAACTTATTTATATGAATTTTAAATGGATTTTCACAATGCAACAATGACTGTGCAGGTTATATAAATTTTCATGGTAATTCTGTTGTAATCAAGGTCACTCATGACATCCCTACATTAACAAGATACTTACCCATAATCAATAAATTCCTCTCTTAAACACCTGGAATCTAAGCCCTATCCAACTGCCACAGACACACTGCAATGTTCCCTAGTTTAGCAGAATTTTAATGTAGTTTGCACAATACTGAATATGATTTAGTCTGGATTTTCTGGTGTGACTAGAACACAAAGTAATGTTAACCAGGAAGTTCAGAAGTTAGAGAAAAGGAGAAAAAAAAAATCTAAATTCACCAGCCAAGGACCAATCCTAACCATAAAAAGAGGGAAACAAACAAACAGTGAGTATACGTTAAAAAAATATTTGCAAGCAAATTCAAGATCCTGGATGAGATAACGACCATGAAAGCAAAATTCAAATTAGTGATCCTAAACAGAGGAAAGTATTCGGAGCAAATACATCCTTACCCGTAAGCCCCTGAGACTAGTAGATATCTTACAGAAAGCTAAGGGATACCTACACTGGATATACACAGAAAAGGAGCAGCTGGTCTGCAGAGTGCCTTTGTCAGACAGATGCTCTCTGAGATGCTAGAATTCTTGTAACTTCTATAAACCATCACACCAAAACATAGAGAAGCTAATATCCAATTAACTTCTACAAAACACTGTAAGTAGCCATGTTATGCTGTTAATTTATACTAACAGGACATAAAGGCCTAGTTGTAGAGCTCTGTGTACTTAAAATGAGTTGATAGAGAGATGCACGCTTAGCACATCTCCAGTAAAAAAATATTTTGCTGACTTTGACAATAAAAGGGTGTCTTTTTTATGCTATTACCAGTTTTTCAGACAATCTCTACCATGAACTGCATGCAGCTGTATTTCATTCAGCAGCAAGCAGCACTTGAACAGTTTCCAAAAATAGAATTAACTGCATTCTTTGTTTTGAATAAATCTGTTTTCGCATAATAATTGATTAAAACATTGTCTTTATAATAATTTAAAACTATAATCATTCAAACTAATGTATTCTGACTCAAGCACTTATATAGGATCTACAGAAGGAGGCCCAGTCCTGGGCTTGTATAAGTAACATTTTATCTTAAAAGTCCGTACTAATTTACAGATAGATCACTGTTAAACAGACATGCTATACTGAATAGTGTTAAATAAAAATGAGCAAGATTTTGGTAACAAGGACAGAATTAATTGGCCTTGTAGCATATGGTTCAGAAAATGCTTTAGCAAACACTGCATGTATTAACACTATCAAAGCCATTGTTTCAACATTATAGTGTAATGACTTTATGTACCTGAAAATTACCAGTTTTAATTGTACATATCATGGTCATAAAGATAAGCTGCAGTATCTCCTTTCTTATGTGTGTTACAGCATTACTAAACTTGTACAAATGAGAAAAATTTAATATATGAGCTCTTAGGCTCATGAGCAAAATTTCTGTCATTCATACCTAGTTTTCTAGTTCCAATGTCTATTATCCATCTGAAGTGCCTTCTTTGCAGTAAAATAAACATGTTTTGTAAAATTTAGTGATTAATGCTTACAGCATTGTTTTGTTGTAGTTTTCTTTGGGTTTTTTTTAACCAAACACCTCACCTTTGGAACTTCTTCCACAATACCTTCCAATGCAAATACCTGATTAAATACCTTCATGCTTCATGGTTTAAGTCTAACTTGAGATCATATGAATATTCATGATTTTATCCTGATAATTTTCCTCTCCATCTTTTGGCTCTTCCTTTTAATGATAAGGAAGAGCTTTCCCTGGCAAATACTGTGTCCCATTTCAATTAAAGAAATCACCTAAACTGACATTTCAAAAACAAAACAAATTTGGTATTTGCAAAGAAGGAGCAAATCACACTCAAAATCACATACCGCACAGGTTTTGTACATATTTGACTTTAAAATTCAGATGGCAAATTTAGAACTAATATATGTACCCAGAGCAAATGCGTATCATATGTATGTGTATGCAAAGAGACAAAACCCACACACATTGCTTTGCTGTCTTTTAGCCTATTTTGCTTACTTTGAAGGATGAGAAAAAAATACATTTTTCTGTATTGTGCATACACGTGTTCCTGGTGTCACTACCTTACACATACACAAATATACACTCCCTAGCTTCTGTATAGCAAACCATGTATTTTGTTATGAAATTGAACTAACATGTACAATGAAAATTTATTTGTTTGTTTAAACACAAAATCCTTTTTTCATGGAAGATATTTTTGTTTGCTTTAAGCTCTTCAGACTGAGTGATCTGCTGGTCTGTACTCTCTCATGTCTCATGAGAACCCTCTAGTGACCAAGGTTCTCAGACTAATTATTCATGTTTGTAACATCTTCCCTAACTTGTCAGCACTCAGACAAAATCATATGATTAACTGGGTTTTTTCCCCCACTGATTCATATACATTAAGTGTTACTGTGATTCCTTTGATAAAAATACATACTAACATTAAAATCTTCCATAGATTCCAAGCAACACTTCAAATATATATTGAAACATGCACAGCATAGCACTATCATACACCATGTGCCCTATTGATGGGTCACACTACCATTCTACATCAGCTAGTTCAGGCACCAGCAGTCTAACTGAAGCCTTGCCCATAACCAGGCAGTTTAATCTAGCTCTCAGGTGGGCTTTACCGCTACAATTAAGAGTTTACTAAAGAGTCAGCTATTTTAAAAGCTCAGGAATACCTAGCAGGCAATACAGGTACACTCTCCACCTGGACAAAAACAAATTAAAGAAATAGGTAAAATAAACTTAGTACTTCTGTGAAAACATTGAAATTCCTTAAAGACAACATCAATTTTTTCTTCAGATATTTAGTCAAAACTGAAATAGCTTAAATCAAAACACAGAGCACCCTGCCTTCTCACTTGCTATACTTCACACAAGAAAAGAGTATCTCAGTATCTTTTTATTTAAAAAAAAAAAAAGGCATTTGTATATTTTAAACTTATATTTCTGACTTTTAAATTCAGTTTCAACTCACAGAAGTAGCCAATATAGATTTAATTATATGGAAAAGATGCTTTAACTGCAATGCAAATTCAATACCAAAAATTCAAAGAAAGCAGCCTTGCCTGAAATGTGCACAAATCAATTCTTTGCAGTGATTTGAAAAGAGCTGCGCTTTAATACCTAGATTACTAAAACCAGAGCTGATAAAGCCCTATATTCCTGTGGGTAAAGTTTTACTGAAAAACTGATCATCTATAACACACCTCATTAAATTCTTTTTTCTTCTTCCCTAAATGAGGCAACCACTAGAGCCCCTTAAATTCCTAGTGCTAAACATATTAATCTGTCATCTACTGAAAACTTTGACAATTTGAATTCAAAGTAGACTGTTAAGGATCAGCTGACACCCTATGAAAACCTTGAAAGAACACATTTTAGACACAATGTTTTTGTATTACATCTTTCTTCCGCATTTCTTCAACCTTCTTCCTCTTACTAGGTAAGGTGTAATTAAGGCAGGCTGTGGTCTTTACAGTTGAAAGCATCGGCAAGTCATGATTAGACATACCAGAAACAACATGACCCAAATCACTTTTTACAATTATACTACACTCAAAAACATTTGTGTTAACATCCATAGACTGCACCAATCTCATAAAATGGCCTCTAAGTCCTAAAGATAATGTTCTAACCTCCCTTTAGATTACCTTTCATTTTTTAAAACAATTTCTCTTTCAAGAAGCAGTGGGTGCACTCCACCAAACATTAACGAGACTTGTAGAGGAACCTCATAACAATGCTTGAGAAGTGTACCTGGGGGCACTCATCAGCAGTAACTGGCCTCATGCCCTCTGGGATCCTGGCATTCTCTACTGCTGGAATGATTTTTAAGCTAACTAATAGAAGAAGCACAAACACACTGAACCTCAGTGATGTAATCTCTAGCTGCGCAGCTTCTTGCGAGATGCTAACCATTGGCAGAAGGTTAAGCTGTCATAAATAGCAGTAAATTGCACCAAGGGTCAATTAAATAAAAAATTAAGCTTAGCAATTTGTTCTGTAATGAAATGTATAAATGTAATTTAACACAATTATAGGAGAGGATGCTAAAATACAGTCTTTAAGATAAACTCTTTCAGTAATGCTTTTTTAAATGCTCTCTGAAATATCAACAGATTCATCAGCTTTGACAAAGAGCATTGCATTAGCAAAGATTTAACAAGTCAGTAATAAAGGCATCAGAATTATGGACTGAGATGTTTGCATGGCTAAAATTTTACAATCACACTTGTTTTATCAAATTTTACTTTTGTTGTTTTTCTGTAATTATTCTTATATAAACTGTATATAATTACTCACAATTCCATCTAGAAGGAAGCACAGAACAAGCTTGTCATTTTATAGAACAAAATACAACCTTTCTTATGAAAGTAACTTCACATTTGCAGCAGGAGAAACCACTTGAAACATGAGGTTTGTTTCAATTTGGCTAATATGTCATTGTTGTTTACCGCAAAAGCACAAGCCATAGCTGATTTTGTGGTATTTAACTTACCTCTTGCAGAAGAGCTGACAGTACACAAACTAACCGTTTACGCACATCAGAACCACTGCTCTTGATAGCACTGCCACCTGCTGTTCATCTTAATTTTGTTTCTTGCTCAATAGTTTTAAACCACCGACTTTGTACAGCTAATTTCACCTCGTCTGTAAGAAAGATATATAATCAACATTGATTTTTTAACCATTTTTAACACCACTCATTGTTTCAGTTTCTGTTGGTAGCTGATGCATAATTGTCTTCTTCTCATGCTTTCTTAAACACAAAAAAATAATCACACTAAAGAAGCAAGACTTCCTGCCTGCGTTTTGGAAGTGGTTTTTTAGGATTCTGTATGTGTTTCTTAAGACGTCTTCACGTAATAAAAATTAAAGAGTAAATAATCTAATTACAAATTTATTAAAATCATGTTGTTTATTTTTTAAGTCAACAAACCTAGCACAGAAATTCAGGAGATGTTAAATAAATTACTTCAATTCTTTAGCAAGTAGACCTAGTCAATTGTGGGATTTTATTATTTAAGTTAGGCCTTCAGCTTTACAGTATCAATAGACTTCTGTGAATTTAATCAGAGAGGGCTTTTAAACAATGAAAGACTGATTATTACATGTTTCTTTTGCAACTCTCTTTGGAACTAGCCTAGGTTTCTGTATAGACAAAAGTGCAGAGAAATTAAAGAATAATTTTATTTCTGAAATTCAAATTTGGCACGTATATACTTTAGTTTATATATATATAGAGAGAGAGAGAGAAAGAGAGAGAGAGAGAGAGAGAGAGAGGGAGATGAGATGTATGTCTGTGGAGGAGTTTCTAAATTTATTTAATTATTTGTTTATCTATTTAAGCATACAACACCGTCCTAAATCTACTACTACATTTCAGGAGTAGTAAGTAAGCCATGCTATCATGATGCTTGCCTAATACTGCTGCTCAGAATATTGTGTTGGAAGAAAAATGTTCCTTTCCAGTGCCTGATCTCGAAGGCTGAATTCCAGGAAAAAAGTTCATCACTAAATTGTTAAAATGAAGAGAGCGGACTGTGGGATAAAAAGCACTGACAAACTTTTGGGGCAGATTTGAAGATTCAAATTAAGGACTTGTTTCTGCTCTGTAATGGATTTCTACAGCAAGGTTTTCGTAGTGGAGGGCTACAGGGGTGGTTTCTATAAGAAAGTAGTCTGCGAGTATATTTTCTGTAAAAAACTATCCAACAGAGCTGGTGCCAGTCAGCTCCAAGACAGACCCACTATTGGCCAAGGCGGAGTGCATCAGTGACAGTGGTAGTGCCTCTGGGATAACTTGATTTAAGAAGGTGAAAAGGTTACTGCACCAAAGCAATTGCAGCCAGAGAGATGAGTGAGAATGTGTGAGAGAAGCAGTTCTGCAGATACCCAGGAAGTAGAAAAGGAGGGTTAGAAGATGCTCCAGGCACTGAAGCTGGATTCCATCTGCAGCCCAAGGTGCAGGCCATGGTGAGGCAGCTGTTCCCTTGCAGCTCATGGTGGGCCACGGTGGAGCACAGATCCACCTGCAGCCCAACGTGGACTCTGTGCCGGAGCAGGTAGGTGTCTGAATGAGGCTGTGACCTTGTGGGAAGACTGTGCTAGAAAAGGGTCCTGGCAGGACCTCTGTCCCCGTGGAGAGAGGTGCCCAGGCTAGAGCAGGTTTGTGGGCAGGACTTTTGACCCCACAGGGGACCTAGGCTGGAGCAGTGCATTCCTGAAGGATTGCTGACTGTGGAAGGGACCCATGCTGAAGCAGTCCATGAACAACTGCAGCCTTTGGGAAGGACTCATACTGGAGAAGTACATGGAGCAGGGGAAAGAGTTCCTCCCCTGAGGAAGATGCAGCAGCAGAGACCCTAACTCCCATTCCTGTCTCACTTGCACTGCTAGGGAGAGGAGTAGAGTCAGGAATAAAGTTAAGAAGGGAGGGATGAGAGACAGCTGTTTTTAAGATTTGGGTTTACTTCTCATTATCTTACTCTAGTTAGACTGGTAATGAATGAAATTAATTTCTCTAAGTCTGTTTTACCTATGACAGTAACTGGCGAGTGATCTGTACTTATCTTTATCTCACCCCATGAGCCTTTCATTGTATATTTTCTCCTCTGTCCAGCTGATGAGGAGAGAGACAGAGTGAGTTTGGTGGGCATCCAGCAACCAAACAAAGTCAACCCACCATATACTTTTTAAGGGAATTCTTTCTTTTTCCCACTGTGCTGACTATAAAGAATCCTTTAGCTATATGACTGCCTCTATACTGACAAGGAAGTGTAGATAGATAACAGAGGGACTGAGCTGACAGAACAAGGACATTCGCAATGTTAAGACAGTATGGGAATATAAATTACATCTGTTAAAGAAAAGAGTATAATAAGCAGTCGTAGGGTGATAGCATTAATTAGGTTCAACTGTTTCTTTTGGAGAAAAGACAGAGGAGAATATGACAGAGTTGTACTACGAGTGACATGAAATAGGTGAGAAATGACTGCTCACTCTATTCCAATACAGTAAGACTGAAAAGAGCATACTGGATGGCAGGTTAAAAGCAAAAACAATACCACCAAAAAAGTATGGTTTTTTTCCAAACAACTTGCAATTAAGCTGTGGAGCTCCTTGCTAAAGAACGCTGCAGATGCTAGAAATTAATGGTTTTGAAAAAAACCTATTTTTTAAAAACCCTTTTTAGAAAAGATCATTGACTGTTAATAACTATGAATGCCACCTCTAAAGTATTCTGCAAATTATTGAAAACAGGTCTAAGGAAGAACTCTTGCAATCTTTAACACCGTGAGATATGTTTTTAATCACTGCCAAAGAAGACATAGACATCTTAGACTTAACAAATTGAGAAAATACCAGCCTGAAAGCATGCCAAACTATCTTGAGAAAAGCAGAAGAACAGGAAATGACAACTGAACGACAGCAGCCAGGATGTAGCAATAGGAGTAACTGTATTGAAGACATAACTGTGATTGGGTGGGAAAAAATTATGGACGTTGTGTAAAATGATGAATGAAAGTGAGAAAGAGAAAGCAGTATAATGAGCATGAAATCTGTCACAGGAATCAAGACTGCACACATAAGCAGGTCCAGGAGACGGGCAAAGAGTTTAAGCTGGCAGATACAAAATGTTCCATCATAGCTATAGTAAGGGTATGTGGAAATGAGTGTCACTATTCACAAGGATATCTGGTCAGGGACATTTTTCAGTGCAGCAAATGAGAAAAGGAGGAAGCCATACACAAGAACAGACAGGGACAAAAACCTGACCACCAAATGATAAGGGAGGTGGTGAGGTGGTGATGACAACTAAGTCTGTTCAGGCACACAAATTGATGAGGAGACATGTGAGAGTACAGGAGTGTTTACTCCAGGAAGGTTATCTTGATTGGGAACTTGGTCAGCTGGCAAACCAAAGGAACAATGCTAAGCCAGGAAGCAAAACATACTGGCACACACCTGACAAAGCAAACACGTTGACAGCGACAATAAGCTAACTTTGCCAGTCACAATAGCTGCTGAGCTATCAAGCAACTACAGCTACCACTTTGAGGAAAACTCACCTGGAGTTTGCAGGTGGTCAGTCTGCAAACCCAGGGGTCCTCTGGTCATTCTGCAAACCCAGGGGCCCTGAACCATGTGGAGTGAGGGAATCAATAGAGCTGTGGAGGGACAAGCAGGGGGAGATCAAGGAGGAACAGAGATAAGATAGACAAAAAGGATACAAAGGGGTCCAGTAGTCTGTAAAATAGGGCCAGTCAGCACATTCATCTGACTTAGTCCTGTGCCTGATGGCCACAGCCCGTCTCATCTTCTTGCATCTTCTTATTAAAAATTCTCGTCTTCCTCTCTGCATAATTGCTTGCACTGTCCCGTGCATGTGCATGCTGCAAAAACTCAGTGCCAGGTACCTGTGGGGGGACCTGCATGTGCCTGTGTGTGAATGGAATGTGATGCCAGCCACTGGAGTAAACCTAGGAATGTGGGTGTCCCTGACCTGTGGCATCAGAGACTGGAGTGAGGAGGGAGATCCCAGCACAAGCAACAGACCAAGAAGGAGCCTCTCTAGTCACAGGCAGGAATAGTGCTTTTTTCCAAAACACGCTGGGTGGAACTGGCATGAGTAAGGAAGCTCAACACTGGTGGCTTCAGCAGGACCAGAGGTCACATGAGATAGAAGGGTAATATGATCAAACCAGAGAATTAACCCAGAGAAGGAACAGTTTTAGGAAACCTGCTTTAAAGATCTAAATCTTTATCCCTGTATTGGTTCCACTATTTCCCACAGATATCTTGAAAGTCTTTTTTTTCCCCAACACAAGTAAAACCAGTTTCCTAGTTTTAAAATACACTTTAATTTAAGGGAAGTCATCCTTTGAACTTGAAACAAGTTGCATGAAAATAATTACAATTAAAACAAAAAATAATTTGCAGGTATCATTTAATTTCAGTTTGAAAAAAAATACTATCAGATATTTTTAATACCAACTATGGACCTCAGAGAGTCTACAGAACAGGAAGAGGAACAGCTGTTTCAACTCAAATTTGCTGCAAATATTACTTCATTGATCATGAGGAAGTACTTGCAAGCCAGACGCTGAGAGATCATTAAAACCACTTTTATTAATCAACCCTTATTAAACAATTCAAACACAAATTCAGCCATCACCTGAGAAACTTGGGAAACTAAATTAACCTGTCTAGAACTCAGGGAGCCATGCTTCCAAATTCATAAGTGATCAGTTAAACACAAGTGCTTAACAAATAGAACCAAATTAGAATAGGGAAAAACTGAAAACCCAAGAACAATTTGGAGAAAAACTAGAAAATCTTCATCAGTCACAAAGCACATATAATAATCTTACCCATACTAAAATAACCTTGCCTCATCCCCACTCTAGACACATTACTTCTTTTCCTGTAGCCTTCACAGTTTTTCAGGTTCTGGAGACTCCAGCAGATTACTACACTATAAACACTCCCCATTTGGGTTGCACTTTGGGCTAAGTCATTGAACAGCTACATTTTTAGTGCCTTCATCTTTCCCCGTTGAATCAAGATGAAGCAAGTTAAGCAAGGTGCAAGAAGGGAAAATGGGGCAGTGGTCAGGTGTTCAATCTCACAGAGGAAGCAGCTGGGACTTTTCATAGCAGTGGTCCCTTTCAAAAAGTCACTTGCTGAAAAAGTAATACCTCTCAGCTGACAGTCCTGAAGTTCATGCTTCTGCCTTCCAGTTCTCCACACTGTGCATACTGTCCCCACAAATTTAAATCAGGCACATTTATTAAGTTTTGACACCCATCACCTCCCACCCTCACATCAGTTGTTTGGGGCAAATTTGTTTTATAATCATCATATCACAAATAATTCACTTTTCAGGAACACATTCTGGGCAGATTGATACTGCTACATGCCTTTTTTCTTGTCAGACACAGCATGTGTCGCAGTACATTCCACAGCTGAAAGAAATTTCCTGTTCAGCTGACTGAAAGCATTTTAAGTTCAAAGAACTCTTATTCTCCCTATTCTCTAGACTGTTATCTGAGGTCCAGAGTTAGTAATAAAAACAGTATTTTGGGATTTTTAATTGAAATTAACTGATACGTGCAAATGGATTTTTTGCATGACAAATACTGTCATACAGCTTTGTTACAGCTCTTTCCTACAAGAAAGTAAAAACTGCTACCAAAAGGATTCCATCTCTTCAATACCAAGAAACTCATATTTAGACCAATGCATGCTTTGTATCAGGCCCTTTAGCATTTGCCCAATCGTTTCCTGGGGGGACTGCTTGGAAACTAATCAGGGAGATGCTTAGGAAAGACACTAGTTATATTGTCCCAAAGTCCTTGTTTACAACTCCAAAGGATACTATTACAGAATGCTGAAGTGTCGGATAACACTGATTTCTGCTTCCCTCATAACAGCTTTGACTCTTTAAGACAAATCACACATGCACCAAAATTTTATTTTGAAGCTAAGAAGTGCAAAAAGCATAGTCTATTATGATGTACTAATTATAATGTACATAAACTAAAATATTTGACAACACATTCCTTTCACACATCCAATGTCTTACTTTTTTCTCTTCCAACGAAGAACTTAAAATCAGAGTTTCTTTTAAACTTTACCCAGCACATCAGCTCTGAAAAACAGAGCCTTCATGAAACATGGGTGGAACTGAGAGGTTAAGAATGAAGTGCAAGCCCAAATGAAGAACTAACAGACCTTCTGTCATATTGTTACTGTTTTACTAAAAAGCATTAAAGTAGACTATTCTTGCATGTAATCTAGCCCCAACACTCAAATGGGTTCAATCCAGATTCTTTCTCCAAAGAATCTAGATAATATAAACATAAAAGTAATGAGATTTTACATTACTTTTAGTAAATCTATTAACCTAAATGAGAGTTACTGGGGTCTTTTTCAGACATCTATCTCAGCACAGTTCATTAATGCAAATAAAGAGATTTAGAAGGTAACTCAGACCAGACTGAAGCACAGTTGTCTCACTTCTTGCAGGCACTCCAACACTTGTTTTGCCCAATCACTGCAGTTCTCCCAATGGCACTTAGGTACATTCTTTACAGCACATGCAATTTTTTTCTAAAGGCCACAGCACAAAATGAATAGGGCATCAGGGCATTCAGATATTACTCTCTGACTGCCGTCTGCAGCAATCAGCAAGCATTTTGAAAAGACTATCATTAGTCACTATCAACACGGAGCCACCAGAGCCTCTTTCAAGATCAGAGTAAATTAGTTGTGCTGCATCCATTTCCATTCTCACACTGTCAACCTCAAACTCTTGAAGCCTTGCAAATACACCTTTACAACCATGCTCCCCACTACTGAAGGGCTGACAGACTCAGTCAAGTCAAATGAACACTGGCCAGTACAGGCTTTATTTTCTATAAAATTCAAGAACCGTGGCACAGCTAAGTCCAGCACCACTTTGACCTTCTCAATGAGTTTTACTTAGCTCTTGAATACACCAAAGCTAAAAACAGCTTTTAAAGCAAGTTACCATTGCATATTTTCATTCTAAATGTCAGGAAAATTAATCCACAAACACCAGAGGTTTATGCCCAAAAAGGAGACAGAGGAGTCCTGTTACTTTATTCGAATAAAGGGAGAGGCCATAGGGCATTCCCCTGGGGTCTCTCAAGCTGTTGGAGGATGCAGCCTCCTTTTTATCCTCACTTCCCAGCTGCATTTCCCTCTCTCTTTCCCCATTGGCTGAGGTACTTGAGAGGTAGAGACTTACTGAATTGCCTGTAAAGACCCCTTTCTAATGAGTATCCCCCCCGCTTTTTTTTTTTTCCTTTTTCCTTGTGTCTCTGTTCTTTTTCTCTAAGTCCAAGGATGTAATGCAGTCTTGAGTGAGTAACAGTCTGTGTCAATTAGTTCCTATGTGTCACTTCCATTCCTATGGAATTTATGGCTCCTCCCATTGCTTCTTTCACCTCTCAGTATCTGGCTTTATCTGCAACAGGCACACAGTTTGTTTGTAAAGACACCTCCTTCTCACTCCTTTCGTAAAGAAACATTAAATTGCTCTTAAAAAATTCAGCACAGTGATTATTAAACAGAGATTTACATATTTGCAAGAATTGTAACCTTTTATCCAGCAAAGTAACTACATCTGTTAGTAGAAACAAAGTATTTTCAAACTCACAAGTTGATATGTTACAATTTTAAATTCACATTCAATTTATTGTAATTACTGGTATTTTAACAAAGGGTACTAAGCTGTTTTCGCAAGGATGCACTGGAAGACGGCACAAATTCCACCAGAACCACTTAAAATCATGCAAGTCGGGAACTGTTGACATGATTTCAGGACCCAGAGAGTGTATCCTACCATCAGCAAGATCTAAAACCTGCTTCCTCATATTATTTATTCCTGTTCATACATTACTAAACTACTGTAATACTCTTGATTCAAAAATGACACTGCCCTTGAGTAACAGGTTATGTAGATATACACATATACCTCTATATATACATATTTATATATATATGTATGTATCTCAAGCTAAAGCTCTATTGCTAAAACAGAAACTTGATGGAGCTTCTGAGGGTCACATTTAAAAACAAGCTGACGACCAATCCTTTTATTATTTTAATACAATGGTGAATACCTCAAATAAAACATTTAAACAAAGATTTGTATGAGTTAGTCATTCATGTGTAGTACAAATGCAAGTGGGAAAAATAGTAATGTAATACTGATAGAAGAACTGTATTTAGCTTAGCCTTTGCATTCCAACTTTAGGCGATTGGAATACCTGCAATCTGTTTTGCAGGATTATCCTGTACAGTATGAAACTTTTATTTCGACCATTCAAAAGCTACTCTTTTTTCCTTTTTTTTTTTTTTTTTTTTTTTTTTTTTTTTTTTTTTTTTTTTTNTTTTTTTTTTTTTTTTTTTTTTTAGCACTAGGGTAACAGTTCCATGTTTGTTTCTATGGGACTGTATAGCCTCGATTTTCCAATGCTTTTCTAAGTGAGAGGAAGGCTATCTTCACAAACAATTAGATGGGTGAAGGTATGGGTGTCCACATCTTCGAAATGGGTTTTAATGTCTCTACTAATTTGGGCAGCAGGTTTGTTACAGAGCCCACACAGCTTGGTTCCTGAAACAGGCAAGGGTCTGCACAAGCCTGAAC
>VZTH01003227.1:435742-461316 GCA_013397815.1 Aleadryas rufinucha | reverse complement strand
ATTTGCACTCCATCTGTAACAATTACCTTCATTTTGAGCAAGAGTGTTATTGCAAACAATTATACTTTAAACAAAGATAAAGGGGATGAAATTGAATATGAGTGTTCAAGAACCAAGTATCCCACTTCATGTCTTTGTTTTACTAAAGATAACTGGATCAACATTTCCACAAGTTGCATGCTCAGGTGCCCTCTAGAGAGATTATCGTACTTTGCATACGTATACATGTGTATCAAGACTATAAGATGTTTTTCCTTGGTACCCTTCTAGGGTTGACTTTAGCAATAGCTAAATAAGTATGCACTATACAACTCTAATTGTAATGATTTTTAATTCAGGAAAATATCTAAAACCATATCAGAAATTAGCATCTTATTTTGCTAAGTGCTGTGTAAAAACTATAAGAAAGCAGTTCCAGTGCAGGAGTTTATAAATTAAAACACTTCATGCAAATCTGTTATTCAGAATTTAAGGGAATCAGAAATGATTTGTAGGATTAAACAAGGCAGAGACCCTGCTGGTAAACAGAACTTCACTTCTGGAAAATGTATAAACAATCCCAAATGAACTCTGTTATCTTGTTTCAATTTAGTTTATATTTATCCACCATGAACTCTGTAGTCCAGGTAGGTTTTTCTCCCTCTTATTTGTTGAGCTGACCACAGCTGTCAGGAAGGAAATCTTCTCAACTACAGATAAAACCTAGTTAGACTGGAAAAAAATGCACTGGAGAACATGTACCATGCAAGATAGTCCAGCAACCTGTCATAATTTTAAAACTTCATGAACTCCTAACTCAGTAACTTTTATTGACAATATCTGCAACCACAAGTTTCAAGTAAAACATCATTGGCCAAACCAAGATTGGGTTTCACAGGTGATGTGAATGTAGATAGGAAGTAGAATAATGAAATCGTAGAATTGTGTAGATTGGAAAAGACCTTTAAGGTCATCTGATGCAATCATTAACATGACACTTCCAAACTTAGCCATGTCTCTAAGTGCCCCGTCTACCACACATCTTTTAAATATCTCCAGTGATGGTGACTCCGCCACTTCCCTGACCAGCCTGCCCTAATGTTTGACAACCCTTTCTGTGAAGAAATTTTTCATAATATCCAAACTAAACCTCCTCTGGTGTAACTTGAAGCCTTTTCCTCTTGTACTATTGCTTATTAAGTGGGAGAAGAGCCCAAACCCTACCAGGATACAACCTTTTTTCAGGTAGTTGCAGAGAGCAGTAATGTCCTCCCTGAGCTTCTTTTTCTCCGGGGTAAACAACCCTTAGCTGCTCCTCATCAGAGTTGTGCCTGGGTCGGGCCTGAAGAGCATCCTTCAGTGAGGAACCTCCCTGCAGTAAGCTGGAATAAGTACTGGCTCGGCAGTGACTTCATGCTGAAAATGCATTTCTTTACCCTCACCATAATCACTACTGAATGCAGACAGCATCGGTCTCAGCCCCCTTTGCTGGTTCCCCATCCCATTTAGAAGAACAGTCTTGCTGTGTCCTCTGCCTAATAATTTACTTATGTGCAGGCCTGTAATCTTCCCTGCACCAGCCCCTTTTTTTTGCCCATCTTTCACCATGTACAAAAAGTTTCTACAAGCAAGATTCATGTAACTTGCTAATGAATGGCAAGTTTTTTCTGTTAATAACAGATGGCAAATATTGTCATCTTACTGACATTAATATGTTCCCCATTCCCACTGAGCCACTCAATGAGTCCCTGTTAGCCAGCAGGAAACAGCCAGTTGGAGCAGACTCAACCTCCTTTATTCCTTGGGGCAATTCCTCCTTGAACATTTTTTTTTTCTGATTCACTATTATTTTCTGTCCTTGGGTTTTATATCTTTTTTATATTCTAATTTTGAATCCTCCAGTTGATAACCATGAGTCTTTCAGCATTCTTTCTGTGTTTTTACTTTTCTTTTCTTGTATAGATTTACCTTACATTCTGTCTTACAGCTTAGGCAACAGATTTCTTTGTAAAATCAAGCCAATAAGGCACAGCTGTGACTCAGAAAACTGAATTTTTTTGTCACAGAGAGGTGAACCTCTGTGGGTTAGTATGCAATCGTCTGAAGGCTATGGGTTAGCAGCTATTCAGAGTCTCTGTGTAGTAGTTTCTCTGATATAGTCTTGACATTTGAAGAGGGTGTCATGCAGAGGAATGTTTTGAAAATATACAGGTTACTACCAGAATTGCAGTTGTTGTGTGGAGAATCATTTTGAGAGAAAGCAGCACTGCAAAATGCCCTTACATCCCTGATGTTAGGAGCATGTTACTGTACTTGTAGGTGTCTGATCATAAGCAACATGGGGCCCAAAATACAGAGGAGTATGTAAAACTGTTGAGGGACTATGCACAGGTTGCTAATCTGCCTTCAGATATCCTTGATCTCCCCAAATCTCTTTCCTCTTTTCTTGTTTGTCTTAAGCAAGCAGTTGGCTCATATTCCCAGGTCTGCTGAAGCTGCCATTTCAGCTCTCTGGTTTGCCCTAGAACTAGCAATTCCTCAACTGCTGAAATGTACAAAGAATGTTGGGGCCTCCAATTTATCTTGTACTTTTCATTGTCTTTCATAGTCATGACTACAGGATGGAAAGGGACACCCTGCTGAGAAACACTCTGCTGTCAGAGCAATTTGTATTTTGCATCCTTTTATCTTGGCACTGGCTGTTCAAAAGATCTGGTAATAACACATGTTCTTTCCAGGAGCTTTGCATGAACACCTGAAGAAATGTCCCTGAAGAAGGAGATGATGTAGAAGACACCTTGAGCTCTTGCACTTCTTTAGTCAAGTTATCAGGATAGAAATATCATGGGGGGATCTTTGGTGTATAATCATGGACAAACAGAGGTAAAAAGACCATTTTTGTTGTTTTCTTTCTTTTTTGCATTCATGGAGTCCCAGAGCCCAGCTTACATTGTCATATACTGTAAACTGATGGATTTGGAGCACTTTTAAATACCTAGACCTGAGTGAGCACTCTGGCCATGTCCAATCCTACAGGGGAGCTATTCCATTCCACGTGAAGTGGAAACAAAGGTCTGGGAGCTGTACCTGCCCATCCATGGGTCTCTCCTCCTCTTCACATATTTTACTTTGTATAAGGAGAAATCTTGGAATTGTGGGCTATAATGTAGTTGCAGAATGACCAGAGCTGCCTAGACTTTTTCAGGAGACAGAGTTTAATTTTCTTTTCTACTTTTGCCTTTTGTGTGGCTGCTGGATGACTAAACAGTGTCAGATTAATGGAGGTGGTATTCACCAGAGTAAGCAGCTGGGCAGTGTATTCTTTGCACACATCTGGTGTGAAAGGAGAGAATTAGTCCCATAAGAGATATAATAGTAGCATTTATTTTTGTCTCCTCTGTGTGGGTGTTGCATGATTTCTGTCCCAACTTTTTCTCTAAAAATGAATGTGGTCTCATATTCTCTCTGTTCTTGCAAACAGAACTACTTGAAAAATTAAAATAATTTCTATTTTTCACGAAATTTCTAGCTCCCTGGAGGTTTCACCCTGTTAGATTCAGAAGATGCTAACTTGGGTCTGTTTATAAAATATTTTGCTTAAATTAATATTTTTTGTACTGATTGCATGTATGTGTGTTTTAAAAAATATTTTAAATATCTGACCAAAACTGATTCATTATTATGAGCAGAAAAACCTTTCCCATGCTCTTTTAAGATTGTCAAAAAAATGAGTCTAAATATATTGTTGTCATTAAATAAGACTTAATCTTGAGATGACAATGAGTTGGATTTTTATATTTATTTAGAATTCAGTAGCTCATCACCTTTATATGGAATTAGAGTTGTAAAGAATGTCTGACAAACAAGCTCTGCTTTTCTGTTTAGAACAGGCTGCCTATTGATTTGAATTATTTTTTATTTGATTGGTTTGATTTTTTTGTTGTAGAGTCCAGGTATTCTTCAACCCTGCTGAGTTTCAGCTCTTCAGGAATATAGCAAAGAAAAGAGGAATATCACACGGATATATTTGCAAAGCTGCCATTGTTTCACTCTAATGAAGCTAGGCTGAGCACTAGTAGAGGGTCAGTAATTTCCTGAAGTGAGGAATAAAATATTTCATAATCTGTAGCTTTCACAGTATGTGATACATACATATAGTGTGCTGAACGTTACAGATGTGCTCTGAGTCTTCCTGGGAGTTCGTTGCACATTTTTTGTGCCCTTTTTTGTGTGTAATGGCTCAATTCCACATTCCTGTTCTGTCCACTTTATCATAGTGGCATCCATTTCACAGTCTGACAGAAGTTACTTCTCATCTCCTGGTCTAAAAGTTCCTCTCCTTGTGGGAGACCTTTACTTCTCTCTGTCTTACATTAACACTAGGAACATTGTAGTTTTATTGGTTCCACTGTCTTCTAGTGTTCATTTTTTATGTAGGCTATTCCATATGAAGTTCAAAGATAAGTCTAGAAACTGTATGAATTTCACAGTTTCACCAAATTTCAACAGCTCATAGCCTTTTAGCTTATTTATAACTGTCTGGTAGACTGTTTTTATGTAACTTTTACTTCAGGCTTTCACAGTTCCCAAGACAAATACTGCTGTTTATTGAAATGACCAGCAGAAGCACAGAGCAGCTTTAAAGATATTTTTTTTTCTATGAACTGGGTGTTCTTTCCAAACTGTTATTCATATAAAAACCTCAATACAGTTCCTGAGAGAACTTTTTGAAGGTCAGCTAAGAAAANCTTTTTTTTTCTATGAACTGGGTGTTCTTTCCAAACTGTTATTCATATAAAAACCTCAATACAGTTCCTGAGAGAACTTTTTGAAGGTCAGCTAAGAAAATATGAAGAATTAATAGGAAAGTTTCACTTTTTGGTCATTTTTAGCAGATGATCTTCTAGAAAAGGTGAGGTTGTTATCATGTGCTCAGCAATACAAGTAAGATTTTGAAGGAACTTTACTTTCCCTTACGAAGAGAAATTCTTCAGGAACCAGCAAAGGTGGTTTTCACTGGTATGTCCATGACAATTCTTTCCTGTATTACACTGCACAATATTCCATGAAAGATGACTGCCAGGAAACATGGTTATTCATGTGTTGAGATAGGGGAAGGTCATTGGCTTATGAATCAGTTTAAAGTTTAAGGAATGGGTAGGGGACTAGAGAAACAGTTTGGCTCATAGAATGAAATCTCAGTGAGAAAGACAATAGAAATAGCTCCATGATTATCAGAGATACAAGGGGACATAGCAATATAACTTGTTGAAATCTTTGTTATCTGTGCAATGTTATATGAAAAAGACAAAGAGAAATCTTAATGTTGGTAAACACAAACTGAAAATATAAAAACAGCCCTCTGGCATCACTTAGGTTTAGTGAGATAACGTCTGGACTGGAATGCAAGTATAGAGTCTGATCAGCAAAGATGTCAAGAAGAAAACATTGTATATAGAGTACTCCAGAGATATGAGATGGGAAGCACAGTGAGATTTTTCTTAGAAGGAAACGGATGTTGTAGAAGAAGTCGATTCTAGAACCTTGCACTACCAGGTAGATTATGTTTTTCTTTGACCATAGGATAAATATATTGGTAACAGCAACAAACATTCATTCCTTGATTACTATTTGGAGCAACATTAACCAGATCACTTTTTTTTAAAAAAAAAGAGACACTGCCAACGTTTCTGTAAAGTGCAGAAGTAATAAAGGAAATAAAAAGTGTTGGTAACACAGATCAGTTATTTTACATTTGATTCTAATTTGATTTTGATTAAGTCCCAAAGACTGATTGAAAAATTGAGATGGAGGGAAGATAATTTATGCAAAAGGGATCACAGAATTATAGTATTCATGTTACTAAAGAGAAGAAACAACAGAATAATGGCAATGGACTTTGAAAAGCCCAACAAAACAAAACAGACCTCAGACTCTGGTTCTGTGGCTCAGCCCTGACATAAGAGCGTTTTCATGAGACAAGGATACACTTGTCAGCTTCTAAAAGAGAGAATGTTAAAAAAACAACTTCTGAATATGACCTTTATATGGTCCGTTATATATAAAGGCGCAAATACCTTGAACCACTACCTCGAGAAGATTTTGTGCTGAATATTACTGAAACTGCAGATTAGACATTCTTTCTCAGGGCCTCTACCACTGCCTGTTATCAGATGCATCTTTCCTCTGAACCAGTGTGACAATTCTTCTATTGTTCTCTTGACAGTGATTTACCTACCTCAAAGAAAGTGAAGAATTATGTAGATGATAATCTAGCTGCCTATTCCAAGTACATAATCCAGATATTGTAACATTTAAAAAGGGCACATGGCCAGCACAGAATGATTCAAATCAACTTTTTTCCCCACTTTGTCATTGGTCCTTGAGTTCTATGATAATATGACTTTTTTTTAAACTTCACCCTGAGTTTACCAAGCAATCCATTAGGTCAGAAATCCATTAGGGCTATCAAGTCCCTTTCTCTAATGGCAGGACTGGTTTTGACTCATTTTACTCTTTCCATGATAAGAAAACAAACTTACTAAGAAAACCCCTAGAACAGTTTTATTTATCATTGTAATAATCTTTTCAGTGCTAATTTTAATGCTTCATTTGTTTTTCAAAATAATTTTCCTTTATTTTATTTACATCCAAACATTTCTATACTTTATTTGTCTTTAATTCTTAGGTAGTCAATAGGAATAACTGAATCATGCCCTCTTCATATTAGTACAATTACTTGCAGAAAGCTATTGTGTCTACTCTTGACATGTTTCTCTCATAAAAACCTCTCTGGTTCTCCCTCTGTTTTTTTTTAATCCTCTCCCCCTACTTTAGCTCTTTGTATTTTTCATGACATTT
This sequence comes from Aleadryas rufinucha, assembly GCA_013397815.1. NCBI lineage: Eukaryota > Metazoa > Chordata > Aves > Passeriformes > Aleadryas > Aleadryas rufinucha. The sequence continues at coordinate 454,476 of VZTH01003227.1, read as the reverse complement.
ATTATCATGCAGCTATACTCTGAATTCTGTCTTTGTACCACTTTGTGTGAACTGCTGCAGAGGAGAAAAGGATTAGTTAAATCCATCCTAACACCTCAAGAGCATGAACATAGTTTTGATTGTTTTGGCAATTCTCTTGAGATTAGTTTTAAAGGTTTTTTTTAGAAATAATTTCAAAAATTAATGCTACTTCCTTTCTCCCTTCCTTTCTCCTAGGGTGGCTCTGTTGGCCTACTGCTCCATGGTTCAGTCTTGTAGATTCCCTTTTCAAGATGTACAGTTCTGCAGGTCAGTATATCTTGATTGGCTGGTCAAAGCTTATTTCTGAGAGTATAAAATTGCAGAGGATCCAGAGGTAGAAAATTATTCACTGAGGGCAAAATCTACCCATGCCCTGGTATACCAAAACCATTCAATTTCATAGGTATTGCACCTGATAGAAAATTACAGTGGCCTTTACTATGGGAAGGGAATCCTCAGCATTCAGTGCCAAATCACAAGACAGTTTTTAAAATGAAGTGTTGGAAGACTTTGTCATTTTTATAGCAAGTTTTTTCTGACTGTGGTTCTCACATAAGATCTGATTTGATGAAACATCACTATTCCTTAAGTAAAGTCACAATGACACTCTACCAATTCTTTAACTCTTTTCATGAACCATTTTCATGAACCTTGAAAAACTATCAGCTGTTAATACGGACACATAAGAAAATAGATCATTAATTTATAAACATTCAGACTCAGAAGAAAATAAAATTCACAGAGTACTGAAAAAAGTGTGAGGAGCTAACACTTGTGGACTCAGTATGCAATCATCAGACTCTCTTAATAACCATGAAGGCTGCTAGGAAAAATACTGTTACTGGGTTTTGTGCATCAGCACTTCAAAGCATTATGTTAATTGTCTGGTACGTGTTATGATGTCTTGATGCACACCTCAAGCAGTTCTGGTATCATATTTTTATCAAAGATATATTTAACCCTCTATATTGCTTAGGCTTTAAGCAGGAGTCAAGTGAGTTGATAATGTGAGGTCTCCTCAGCCCGAATGGTGCCAGTCCTTCCACCAGTAGTAACACAGGTTTTGTGGCAGGCACAAGGAAATAAGCTTCTCCAGGAGACATGAATAAGGCTGGGCTTCTTAACAGTGGGTAGGCAAAGGGCAAATGATGTTTATTTGAACATGTCAGTAAAATCATGTCAGTAGGGAAAAGAACAAATCAGATGGCACTCAAGTGGAGGAGAGTCATGACCACCAGCTCGCTCTACAATCAGCCAGAGTGGGAACCCCTGAGCGAGCAGCCATTTCTGCCTATTACCTGAATGTAAGCACAGCAGGCAAGTCATTTGTTCTGTACCTGGGCTTTTAGGCTGGAAAACCTCTATCCAATAATCCTATTACAGCATTCCTGTTAAATCGTGCAGCCTAAATGCCAGTCAGTGGGTTGTGCAAGTACTCTTTTGTACTTTTAGTATTTTATTTTAATATTCAGATCCAGATTTGCATGAATTCCCATGGTAAATTTGGATACACTAAATCTGAACAAGCTTTTTTATTATTATTATTTTACTGGAAATTTTTCCTGTTTCTGAAAATTTACTCTAAATGCATCAAAGACTCTGACAAACAACAACAGAAAAAACAACCAACCAACCAAAAAAACACCCAAATTTTTATAATCAAGTGTATCTGTATGGTAATTATATTTAATCTTTTTTATAGCTTTTATAACTAATTGGTAATTTTAAAGATTATTATTATTCACAGGTAAATTTAACTGAAATTTTGATATATGGACGTAGTAGAAGATGAACTGATAGGGCAATGAAGAAATGTAATGTTAATATAAGATATTATTTAAATTTTTTTACTCATTTCTTTCATCTTGTGGATCAGGGTGGGGAAAGGCATTTCAGACTAAAACTTAATATTAGGCACTGTCAGTACAGGTGTAAAATTACTGCCAGTTTAACAGATTTTCAGTATTAGAAGTCCATATCAATGACAAGTTTCTTTTCCCTGACATATAATTGCAAAAGAGATGCAATTATATGCATTATATGCATCACTCTACCCCTGATAAGTTGAAAGAGTGCAAGCTGCAGTCTGTGCTGCTCTTCACACTGGAGCTATCTATTTAATCATAGAATAATCTCTTTTTCCTGAAGGTTCATCAGGCTAATAGGCTGCATGGGAGAGAACAGCAATCCTACTCTATTGTGCACAAAAAGGGACCATTTCTACCTCCTACCAGTAGGGTGAGTTTGAAAGAAAAAGCAATCTAATATTACTATAGTTAATTATAGTTGCTATGTGCTGCTTGATTGAATTAATAACTTGACAAAGATCAGCTTTCTGGAAGACTTAAAACAATTAAAACCCAGTTTTATTTCTTCCATTTCTTCATTATCAAAGATATCCTTTAACAAATTAAGTCTCAATCCATCACTAACTCTACTCAAGGGTGGCTTTTGATCCACGTGCTCACACTACACACATTTACATGTATGTTGGAGGCTACAACTGAGGTGTGAGAAAGAGAAGGAGAAGAGAGCTTCTGCTATTTCACTGGTAGGTGGTGGGGGTTTTTTTCCTGAGCTAAATCTTTACTTCTGTATCTTGAAAAAGTGTGGAGCTAAGGGCTAAAGCCCATTGCAAAGCAATTATCCTTGATGTTCCCATTTCCTGCAGTTCCTTTCAAGGGAATGACATTGTAGAGAGCTATGAATCAAGTATCACTTACCTTGAAGCCAGACATTCATCTATTTAGATGAGTTAAAAATCAACATTTGAGAAAACTGGGCTAGCTACAAATGGCAATAAAAACTAAACTCTGTTTTCAAAGCATTTGAAACTAACCACAGTTAAGCAAGCTGAGGAAATGATGACCCATCACTGAAATGTCAGGGATCAGCAACTGGGAAAAGCCACACTCTTTGATGGCGTTCAGTCTTGAAGTGCATGAAGGGTGGAATGGTTTTATTTTAGTTGATATGTGTGCACAGCAAATGTTCCTGCACCTCAGAGATTTTAAGCAATTTTTTTATACCCTGATAAGCTACAAGAAGTTGAATGCTGAAATCTATTAAAACAAAATTGTCCTGTCTGTTCTGGCTTCTTTACTGTTCTTCTTCCAGCAGGCTGAGGTACCTGCACAAAACATGAGATTACTCATTAGGATGGCTCTCCTCTTGAATTGATGTATTTAAACAAAACTAACTCAAGTCCTTAAATATTCATGGCATTCCCATTTCAGGATCATGTAATAAATATTAACAGGAGGAAATTTAAATTACCTAAATATCCTCCAAAAAGACTCTGTAATTGAAAGAGGCATCAGACTTTGATTACTTACAATTTATCATTGGCATTGTAACTACTGACAATACCTAGAACACATTCAAAGCAAAATATCAACACAAAGTTTTGAGAACAGATATGAAATTGTCATAGATTCATCCAGAGATCCTGAAGAGAGAAAGCAGTAGAAGGAAAAAATGGATTTTTTTTGTTCAGGAATACAGTATGATTTTGTAAAAAAAAGATAATAAAAATGGAAAAGTTGAACTGGTTTATTAATATTTTTTTAAATGTACTTTAAGGAGCAGAACAGTAGATTCTAAAAAAAAAAAAAAGTAAATTGAGGAAAATATAATTAACATTCTTTGAAAAGCTTAATGTAGAATAACTGAAATGCATAGAGTATACACTGTAATGCTGTTGTTTTTTCTTTCCTCTGCTGGTACTCCTGTTATATTATCATAATGTGCATTCAGGTAAAATTTTTTAAGATTTTAATCTCTAAGAGAGGGCAAGTTGCACTTCCTGCTTAAAGGCATGCCCCTTTTAAATATTTATATCATATCTGGAAGTTATGAAGATGAGCTTATCATTAGGCATTAACCAGATCCTTGTAGTAGTAATAACAATATCTTGACCTTCTTTCTGTAAAGTCTTTTGTCCTTAGATCACACATGCAATCCTCAAATGTCTAAATCATGTCATTATGAGTACTTGAGGTTCATGTGAAATGTCAGTATGTTCAGTTGAACTTCCTGTCTGAGTAAGAACAAGTTACAGAATAACCCACTTTAAGTAAGATACCCAAAATGCTTTTTTAGGTAACTGAAGTTTGCACAGTTTCAAGAGAAGGAAAAGTAGTAATTTTTTGGCTTGAAGATACTTATACTTTAAAAGAAGAAACATGACTGGAAATAAAATATAGATTTTTTTAATAGATTTCAGAATTAGGTGATACTTTTGTTTCAAGTATTGATGACATTCAACATGAGGTTATAAATTATGGGGTTTTTTTAAATGGCAATAAATCAACTGTCTTTTTTATGTGTTTGAGGAAGGATGAAAAAAGGTAGCCAGGAAGGCATATACTTTCACAGTTTCTGCAATGATGAAAGGTGGACTCACTTGTAACGACAAGGACAATAGGAATGCAGCAGATATATCTACTTAAGTACATAATAACCTTGCATGCTCTATGTGTGGAGGGTTGGGGGTTTTTTGTTTTTTTTGCTTTTCCTTTTTTTTCTTCCTTGTGGATTAGCTCCTGCAGGAAAACTATATCTCGTTAAGGACAGCAGGTCACCTTGCTTAATCCTCACTTTGTTACCATACAAGTCAAAAGAAGGGTGATTTGACTAATACTCTCTGGTTCTTAGATTAAGTGAGAGACATTCTCAATTGTAAGAGTTATGAATAGCTACCAGGAATCTTTCTTTTTAGCAAAGAAAATCCTTAAATGATATTTTCTACCTTTTATATGTTATTTTATTTTATTTTATTTTATTTTAATGAAATTAGTTTCTTCTAAGAAACATATTCCCTATGGTTTCACATAAAACTTTTTTAATGTGGAATTAGAATACTGTATCACTTTGCTGACTTTGCTACCCCTGCAAGATGCTTAAAATACTAATTAAAAGTATTAAGGGAAAATAGGTCTCAAGTAACAAGAAAGAGCACTAGGATAGAAGCAGTGAGGAGGAAGGTTTAGCATTGTCCAGCTGTAAATACAGAAGAGTGAATAGTGCCACAGTTTAGAAAGTGCATTCTTTACAGTCTTACACAATAATTTTCTGTAACTAATAGATTATAATCTCTAGAAATTACCAAACTACTATATGTGTATTTCCCAAAGGACTAATATATCTGTATAACAACACTCAATTCCTTTAGGACAAAGGTCATTAATGTTTACACTGTGCTTGTTATTGCCCCCAAAAGTTCCAAACATACACACAAATCAAACAGACGTGCTGGCATCTACTTCAGAACTGGGGGTGCAGAATTAATTGCTCTGGCATCCTCTCTATCTACATGTATGTGTGCACCTTATTTTAATATCATAAAAATGGAAACTCACACCTAATGCTGTTTGGTCTTGTAGCCTGTTCCTTATTACTTGTTCTTGTTGGTCATGATCTGTTCAGCACTCCACCCTTGAGCTTTTGTTATGACTTGGATGCCAAACCACTCTTTTTGAGCTCAGGGGTACACACAAAGGTAACATAATACCGTTACTGCTTTATTGTCCATGTAAATAATGGATTTCTTTTGAAGAGCTAGCAAAAATTTGGAGAAAAGTTCTCTCTCCTTTTAATGCATCAAAGCCAAATGATGCTACAACTCTTTTATACTACTAAAGTGAGTGCAACTGTATTTTCCAAGGGACATTTACACATCTAGAGTAGAGAAATATGGAGACTTCTGTGGGAAACTTTGATACTTGCAACATTTTTAAGAAGCTTACAATTACCAATGCTGAAAATGGTGTTCCAACTTACAAGTGCTTTGTCGTAAAATGTGTTTCTGAAAACAGCTATATAGCACAAGGAACTGTAAGAAGGAAAACAGATTACTGGTTCTGTAACAGAACTTATTTTCATAGACAGAAAAGCATGTATTCTGAAATGAAAATGAGTGTTGTGTTGACCAAGACTACATCAACTGTCTGCAACAGTGTGGGAAAAACTTGTTCCAAGGATGCAGGAAAAATTTACTCTGTAAAAACCCCACATTTAAAAAAAAAACTTTCAAAAATACCACCATGTAAAAATTATCTTTACACTCTGCTACATAACTTTCTAAACCAGGAGATTCAGGTGAGATTCATGTCTTGTTCTGACAATTTACTATCACCACTGAAGAGCAAGTGTTGTTGTTGTGTTTGACAACTGGGAATAAATACTGTTTAGGAGACCAGAAAGAAATTAATTGTCAGCAAAAAGCTGCATATGCTGCTTGAATTTTTCTGGTTGTCTCTCTTTGTACTAGAAACTCATTTGCACAACGACTCCTGGAACAAAATCTTTCTAGTGTAAATAGCATGCAGTAGTGCTACTGCTTCTTTCTAGAGTAAGCATTCATGCTTTCATAATGTAGTGCATGCATTTTCACAAGTCCACTGAGAAGATGGAAAGTTTCTAGAAATTATTCAAGTTTCCTAATTAATATATATTCTTGCCTTAGACCATATGTTTCTGTATAAATATACAGATATGTCATTTAATATAGATTATAGTAACATATATAAATCATAACAGTAGCATGTTTAAGCACAGAGGTCCAACTCTATTGATAAATACTTAAAAATGTAATTTCATACATGTCTATAAATATGGAATAACTTTATAAACACAGTCTTTCCTAAAGCTGTAGTAGCTGAAGGAGCTGGAGAGAATTAATTTTGTTGGCCTTGTGTATTTGAAGCACTTTACATCTGACGGAAGTGGTTTTAGGCCCAGCTGAAGATGAAACACCACGTAGCCCCTCGCTCAACTGTCCCCTTCTCTTCCCTCCAGCACAGGTGGAACGTGGAGGAGAATTGAAGTAACGGTTGTCTGTTGAGATAAGAACAGTTNGCATGTGGAACATCCCTTTGGTCAGTTCAGGTCACCTGTCCCAGCTAAACTTCCTCCCAATGTGGTTTTTCCTGTGTACCTCCTCACTGGCAGAGCATGAGACAAGGAAAAAATGTCCTTAGGAAAAACATGATGTAGCAAGGACCAATATATCAGTGTGTTATCAACACCATTCCTTGGTAGTACTGTGCAGGTGAGATAAAAGCCCTTCATATCTGTGGAAGTAAATGTAACTTTTTTTCCTGATGTGATAGATAATATTTTTAGGGATGTTTTTCATGTTTCTACTTCAGATGTTTCAGTAGGAGCATTTTAAAGAGTATTCAAGTACACCAAATTATCCATATACCATTTAAAGTACAAATCAGTATTTTACAAAAAGTGCTTGGATTTAAAATCTGATGTGCAAGAAGAAGTGGTCATTAAAATAAAGTTTGTGTGTCATTTTCATAAGACTGTTAATGTTTCTTCATAAAAGGACTTATGCTTTCTTTTGTGAGGAAAAGTAACAAAAATGCTTACAAAATGCGGGTTAGGGTTTTGTATTATATACAAGCATAATGATTTACATCATAAAAATGGAACTGGAAATAACTTGGTATTTGTGTATTGAGGAAACAGCTCCTCTACACATGTACTATGCCTTCTGAGCATTAAAACATGAATGATTAATTCGATACAAACCAGAGCAACTTGACATTTAAAACAATTCCCTGTTGTCGTTGTCACTTCCAATGCATGGGGTTTAAAAATAAACAAATTACTAGCTAGTTAGATAAATTAATGGAAATGTTTAATATGTCTTCTCAAAGTCCTTCTAATTGCTTTTGAGAATTTCCATGTGTAGTTGAATACAATTTGAGGAAACCCTCACAATATTCCACAATTGCCTTCAATTCCCACGCTACAGTGGGAATTGCTACAGTGTAGATGAAGAAAAACCTGCAAATAATAATGTCTGTCAGTTTAATAAAGTGAGTTACTTAAGATTTTCAAAACTGTGCTTTTCATTTGTGTCCCTATTAAAAAGTCAGATAAATAATGGACAATTTTTAAAGAACTCACTTGGCTGCATTGGCTACACAGGGATGATGGTCTTTTAGCTATCTCAGGAGTGCTCTTTCATCAGACAGTTAAAATTACCTGACATAGACTGAAATCAAGAATCAATCTTTTTCCTAGGAACCGTAAGTGATAAGAAGAACAAGATAAGCTTTTAATAGTTTCCCAACACAAAGATGCAGATTTCAGAGCAATTGACATGAGCAATTACTGTCAAGTTTTTTGAAGATCTTGGGTCCATTTAAGAAAAATAGACCTAAATTAAGTTCTTAACTTCAGGAGAAGTTTTTTCAAACCCCCCAAAATGGGAAAATCAGTGGGAGCTGTGGTTAGCTGTGTCACTCAGATGCTGAAACAGGAAGACTGATATGCAAAATAGTTTCTGAAACACAACATGAAAATTTTATTTTCCACCAACTTCATTTCATAAAGATTCCATTACTTCCATGTCTGGAGCAGGGATGTGGCATCCCAGTTGGTCTAACAGGTAATCACGCAGCAGTGTGGGCTGGGGCCTGAGCTGCTGCAAAGCTGCTCTGCAGAGAAGCTCTGCAGAGAAGAACCTGGGGGTCCTGGTGGACAACAAGCTGTCCATGGGTCAACAGTGCCCTGGTAGCCAAGAAGAACAATGGTACCCTGGGGTGCATCAGGAGCATTGTCAGCAGGTTGAGGGAGGTGATCCTGCCCCTCTCTCTACTCAGCCCTGGTGAGGCCACATCTGGAGTGCTGTGTCCAGTTTTGGGCTGCTCAGCACGAGAGACAAGGAGCTACTGGAGCAGATCCCGTGGAGGGCTATGAAGATGATTAAGGGACTGAAGCATCTCCCTTACGAGAAAAGGCTGACAGAGTTGTGCCTGTTCAGGCTCAAGAAGAGACAACTGAGAGACCTCATTAATGTCTATCAGTATTTGAAGGGACGGTCTCAAGAGGACGCACCAGGTCCTGCTTGGTGGTGCCCAGAAGTAGGACAAGAGGCAACGGGCAGAAACTGATGCACAGGAAGTTCCACCTGAACATGAGGAAGAAATCCTTTACTGTGCAGGTGACCACATAGTGGGATAGACTGTCCACAGAAGCTGTGGAGTGTCCCTCACTGGAGATATTCCAGAACAATCTGGACAAAATCCTGTGGCATGTGCTTTGGGGTGACCTTGCTTGAGCAGGGAGGTTGGACCAGATGACCCACTGTAGTCCCTTCCAACCTGACCCATTCTGTGATTCTGTGAATTTAACCTGCGCGTGAGTTTTTGGCATTGAGAGAACAGAAGGTATCTGTGGGAGTGCCCGCATATGTATGTGACACCAGGTAAGGCCCCACACAGATATATAAAGACCAATGAAAAGAGGAGATATTTGAGGAGACCTCCAGAGGAAGATCCTGTCTGCAGATTTCAGTAACAGAAATGAAGCAGACAGAACCTCCTTCCTGAGACCTCTCTGACATTTTACCTAATTCCATTGAAAGCGTACAAAATGTTTTTAAGCAACTCTGACTAGATACTTAAAATTTAGGCATAGCTACTTTCTTGATTCAAGTTTTAACCCTTTCTCAGGGAGAAAGCAATGTTGTCATACCTTTACCCCTGCCTTGAGGCACTGTAGGGACAACCACCTAAACAGAAAATATTTAAATAAATCATGTGTTCATTTGTGTCTCCATTTTTATGCACATATACAGCTACAAAGGCCAAGTCATAATTATTTGGGTCACACTGCTGTGGATATTTATATACATATTTATGTCTGTCACAATGGATGTCTTTTGTTAATTTTATAAATTGTATGTAGGTATATGTTTGTAGGCTTATGTGCCCTGCTTTGAAAAAGCAGACAGGAATTTATCTTTTCCAGTACAAACCTAAAAGATCTGCCAGTGATTAAGTGACTCTGGAACATGGAAGCATAAAAGAATTTGATAAAAAGATGTATAACATAAAAAGTGGCATTATATGAATTAAAACTGAATTCTGACTTGTAAGGTCCCTTGCTCAGACATGAACATAGACGTAAAATCTTCATTTTTTCATAACAGATTGTGTTTCATCTGCTGGTTAAGTTAGTGTCAAAGAAGTCCAATAAATTTTATGATGCTCTAATTAGCACTCTCACAAGCTGTTAACATTTGTACTTGCAGTCAAGTGGCATTCAGAGAAGTGTGAAATTTTTCTGCCTTTGAAAATATTTAGGAAATCAGTTCTCATGAAATGGAGAGGTCCACTTTAAAAGTCTGTAATACATCAATGGGAACTGGGACCAATTCTCAGCAAGGCACTTTGGATATCTACTGTTGAATGAATTAATGAAAAATACTCCCTAAAATGTAACTCTCCCAGTACACCTACTTCTTATGTAAACTGCTAGTTTATTTGCATTAATGTTTGCAATCTTTGAAATTATAATGTCAATCACATGCTTGTCAGTTGCAATGACAATTATAAATAAATGTAACTTCATTTCCTATGGGTTCATGTCTCTTAGTCAGTTGATCTTTAAGTCCAATGATAATATCTTTGACTATCTATACCTGTATTTAAAAGTCTTCTCATAGAGAATTTCTGAAGACAAGATGCCATATTTGATTTTTAATACTATATTCTAGAAACAGGATTGAGAGTTATTTGGAGAAAACTTAAAAATTTTCAAACTTGATATTTCCTTTACCCAGTTTATGGTTTTTAGGGGGTGCTCGAGGGGTGCTCTAGTCTTGATTGAAATTGGACAGCAGGTTCAAAAATAGCCAGAGGGATATACAGGCATACACAAAGACTGTGTGATTACATTCACTGTTATCAGAAGAAAGAAATGAAAGAAGAATCACAAACTATTCCTTTCAGTATTGTTCAAGGTGATGTGAGAATAACTGGGAATGAGACGATCTATTCTCAAGAGGGGAACTCAGATTGCTAAAAGAGAACATACCCACATTCAAACATTCTTTAGATTTGTTTAGAGGAAAACTTTGGAGGTCAGACCAATGAAATAGCATCGATAACAGCAACACCTGAACTACTCCAACCTTTTTTTCCCCTCCAACCTAAGAAGGCTGCTAAAACCCACTTCTATTGTAGGTTTCCTGTCTTACCTGAGCCCCTGACAATAGGAACCTTATAAAATCACTTTTGACCACAGTTGTGTTATAGAAGCAGAAGAGATGAGTAATCCGACAGCATCTCCATCTATCAGCTTTTGACCTCCTCTCTTTACTCCATACTGTGGCCACCCATTAGGGCTCCGTCATTTGGTCTGCTAACCACTAAGATCAAAAGCACCTAAACTGGCCAATCATTACCTTCAATACTTTAAGTTGAATCACTGCCTAGGCTCCATTGGGTAGATCTAAGATTAAGAGAATAGAACTGACGTTGTTCAGCCCGGAGAAGAGAAGATTTTGGGGTGACCTCCTTACGACCTTCCAGTATATGAAGGGAGTGTACAAGAAAAATGGAACAAGACTTTTTACAAGAACATGTAGGGACAGGACAAGGGCGAATGGATTTAAACCAAAAAAGGTGAAGTTTTAGATTAGATGTTAGAAAGAAATTCTTTACTGAGAGGATGATGAAGCACTGGGACAAGTTGACCAGAGAAGTTGTGGTTGCCCTATGCCTGGTATTTCCTCATAGCCAGGTTGGATGTGGCTATGAGCAAAATGGTCTAGTGGAAGGTGCCCCTGCCTATGGCAGGGGGATTGGAAGAAGATGGTTCTTGGGTTCCACCCCAAGACAGTCTATGATTCTATGGTTCTATGATCTGCTTTGAATATAATGGAGATTTAAACACCTGCTACATATGCTGACAGCTACAATGTAGAATATTTTATTTATTTATCATAATAAATACCACCATTAGGGTTTGATTCAGCTCCCTAAACTCAGGTAATAGCGTAGAACACAGGAAAAAAATTTGAATGATATTTGAGTTGTACAAGGCTATATAGGATATCTTCATTCAGTTGCATGATGAAGGGGTTTTTTACTCTGTGGTTGAACCCTGTGTTTACCCAGTTAAAGCAGTCCAAACCTTTGACATATGATATTGCAATTCTGTTTCAGTAAAAAATTTCCCACCTCAGGCTTATGTGAACATCTGCCACTGTGCAAATACAGACATGAGTCTGGATATCTTGCACAGATACGAGGTCCAGCTTGTGACTCTGTTGTCTCAGAGCTCTCACTGTAACACTTCTGAATGTTACCTTAGACTGAGGCTGTGACTTTTGAAGGTGCCGAAGTTTGTTGTGGGCATCCATTAGGCCAGGATGAAGGGATTGGAGACTTGTCTGTGAAAGATCTTTCCCTTCTCCCTGAAATGTGTGATTTAAACCACAAAATTCAGATTACTTCTCTTGCACAAGCCTTCACAAGGTTCACAATTAGTTACTAGGTAGATAAGTAGTTTTGTGCAATGAGACTTTTTAAAGTCTCTTTTTCCAAGGGTATTTCATCTTGAACCGGAAAGTAAAAATTAAGCGCAGAAAAGGCTTGAATTAAACTATTTTGGTACAGAGCTGATCAGTCTTCCTCCTGACTACCTCAGTTAGGCTTTTTTTAAAGTTTGTTTTTATAGAGAAATAATTATCTCATTTTAGATATTGAAATCCACTGAGACTCTGGATTAGATTCATCTTTCCAAATAGATATAGCTACAGTTCAGGCATTTGTATATGAAATAATTTTTTAAAGGCTGTCCTTATAGTCAATAATAAATAAATGTCTGTATGACAGCATGAATAATTTTATTCTAAAATGTTGCGGTGCACATGGCTGTCTTAAAGGCAGACCAAAGCCCAGAGTCCTGGTGGATGGCACTAAGATCTAAGGATCAGCCCCTTACCTGTTTTGGGCTCCCATAGCTTGATATGTCCTGCACTTGAATATTGGTTGGTAACTGGTTTACATGGTTGACATCCAGTTTATGCATGAGTTCATGCTTATTCATTATTCCTGTTTAATATGCATAAGTTCTAGAAATTTCTTCTGTATTCAGTGCCCCATTGGCTCCCTGTCCTGGTTCCCTCCTCCTCGTTATCCCCATTGGTTATTGTATTGTGGACTCCTCCCCATTAGTCGATCCCCACTGGTTGTTTCCCTTTCCTCCACCCCATATAAGAACCTTGGACCCTTCCCCTCCGCGGCTCTTTTGTCCTTGGATTTTCCACCTGCAATAAATCAGCTGGAATCTACACAAAGGATCCCTCTCTCATCTTTTGCCCCTGCCGACGCTTCTTCACCACCTGTGTTTGGGGCTCACTCCTTGTGAAGGAGCCAGCCTTGTCCGTGTGCTGCAGCCACCAAGGACATCTGCAGCTGGACGCTGTGCAGCCTCGGGCAGCCCCTAACAGCGTCACTGAAACAAAGATTTCATATCAGTCTGATGAAGTGTCTTTCTCTCTTATTTACTTGACAGTCTCAGTTGCAGCCTTCAAAAATAGGTGAGATATATCTTACTGTCTGGAAATCTTAGGAGGAAGGCAGGTCTTTTCAAGTTCATGAAGGCTAGGACTTAATCCTTTAGTCTCTATTCTCAGCAGTTTCCTGAGCCAGAGGGTTGATATAAGCAATTTAAAGTATCTAAAAATGCTTGCAACGTGAAACTCATAATTTCTTTTTTAATGAAACCTGAACATTAGATCACTTTTTTCCTCCACTAGGTACTTGTTTTAGAAGGTCATTTATCTCTAGATTGAGTTTCTTTATGTTTAACTTTTAAGGAGACTTTGAAGTGTCATGACTACAGTGCAAATGGAACAATTTGTCACGTGTGGCTCTGGGATTGTTCTTAGTGGTGACACAGCTGCCCAACTCTTCAAGGTTGATTGAAAGTACGTTGACATCAAAAATGTCACAGTTAAGCTTCAGAGAACCAGTCATTCATGACATTGTAACTGAAACCTCCAGTGGTGAAACAGTGATAAAAAATTCTGCAGAAATGCAGTGTGCCTGAAGAAAACGATGTGGTTAATTTCAAATTTGGGGTGAGGGGTAATCAAGAGGCAGCTGGTGTCCTGAATACATTCTTAAAGTCTGTGTTGTTATAGCACCCTGTTTCTGCTATTTTGCACTTTAGTTGTTTTCAGCAGAGAACTTAAAATTTCCCATTTCCTTGACATGGTCCTTCTAACTCAGATATAACCAAATTTTCAGGCAGTAGGGGAAGGCAGCACAACTGCTGCTCCTCTTTGTCATTCTGGACAGAAAAAAGTGGTTTGAGATTTGTTTCTCAGTGTTTGTAAGAATATATGCCTTACTATTGCTATTTTAATGTAACAGTGTTTAGCTTCTGATGTAATAGTCTGCTAGGATGAACCTCAGATTCTAAAGAATCCTAACATCAATTAATTACTCATCTAACTATGCTGGTAAATTAAATCAGTTTGACATTGATTTTAGCACACCCCCCCGCCCCCAATGGTTTTTTGGAGAGCAGATTTTTTTACACTTTTACAAAAAAAAAAGACAAAAAGAGAAGTCAGTATGACTTTAAATACAATTTTCATCTGTTAAATAGTCAGAAAGATTTTTTAATTAACAGTTACAGTAGCAATGTAGATTCTGTGACAGTAATTAAATAAAAATAGTAGAAGAGCTATGTCACCATGAAAAAGGGAAAAAAAACAACAGTGAAGGAAGGATAGCAAAATCAAAACAAGCTGACATCTTTGAGTACCTCCTCCACGTGGACTAGAGACAGGGCAATGAATCAACACATCATTGTCATCTTGATGGCAGAAGACCTCCCAAAAGGAGTGATAGAGAAAAACAAACAAAACTGACAGAGGTGGCGACAATGGAATTCATAGCTTTTGGGCTGAAAGCAGCTTAGCTTGAAGATTTTCAGAGGCATAAGAGGCACATGGGTACAGAAATAAACGATAAAGCTCTGCTGCATTCTACATATCTTTTTAATAGAGACATGTTAATTATATCTTGATAACAGAGAAGCAACTCTATTGTATGCACATACTTTCCTCTTTTCAACAGTTTCAACCAAAGATTGGAAGTAAGTGCACCTTCCAGTCCGCACCTCAGGCCTCTAGTTATCAGTGGCAGGAAGGAAAAACTTATTTAATTTGCTTACTGTAACAGCAGCAACAGACGGCAACACTTACTGATATAAAATGAAGACAAGAAAACAGGATTAGTTCTGAGATCTGATATCTTTCAGCTCCCCAGGCCTGGCATGAGTTGTAAGAGCCATGGCAAGTAATGAGATACCAGAACTTAAAACTACATTATCCTGATTTATCAGATATTTTCCTCTCAGCACTTTGCTCTGCGTAAGGACCCCTGAAGCAGAGATTATTCCTGTATACACTAACAAAAAGCTTGGGGTCACAGTTGTGAAGCTCTGCATATCAGCTCCTAACTCAGTATCAGACTTAAAACTTTTATTAGCTCCTCACACTTACAGCCTATTGGTGTTTTTTTTTTTTTTCTTGCTACTACACTGTAACCAGAAAAAATGCTTCTGAACCAAGCCATAAGCAATAGCTTTTGAGTGCAAGGCTATATCATGAACCGTGCAAAAATCCTATAGAGACAGTTCCTGCGGTATGCAACCTGCAAGTGCCCAGACTTTTAGTTAAAATATTCCCCAAATGCCAGTAGATTATGCCTGAGGCTGGAAAAGCACATACTTTTTATAAATTCACATTAGCAGTGACTTCATCATGGAAGAACCTGGAAGGGGACTTTTGACTACCAGTGAAATGACAGCTGGAGACATATAAATAGTTAGAAACCTGGAGGAAAAGAAAAATGCAAATTTATGATTGCTTTTGATTGGTGCAAGTCTACCAAAGCAAAAGGAGCACTGTCTTCTTCCTGTATGAAATAAATTTGTTTCCAAGTATTTAATACCCTGATCAATGCAATGACTTGACTGAACTCTAGTGAAAAAGAAAACAAAATCTGTTGAAGAAGACATTAGGTACTTATACTTCACCAATTCAAAAAGGAATTCTAATGGAAATTTGGGGATGTTGCAAAGAGCTGTTGCCTGATTAAAAAACCTGCTAGACACATAATGTTCTCAGGACACTTTAAAGTGTGATAAAAGTTAAAGCATGATAGGAAATTCACAGTATATTGAATCATCTGTAAAGAAATACGGATAAGATTACTGTTTTCATTTTACTTTTCAGTGTAGGTGTTAACTTCTATGAGTGAATGATGTCTGGCCCTCATTTATATGAAGAATTTTTATGAGTTAAATAAAAAATTAAATTACTTTGGAACTATTTAATGCCTTACAATATAAATAAACAACTTGAAAAGAAGAGAAATGAAGCTACTTGAATGACTGTAAAAGTCACATGGTTTATTATTAATAATTTCTAAGGAAAGAGCCTAAAAATGATCTATGATAAAATTTTTCATGTTTTTTTACATATCTCTTCTATTCTATGTTTTGTTGCCGTCACTGGATTGCATCTGTGTATGCAATTACATTTGTTCATACAGCTGGCAGATGGTATGCAACAAGAAACTCATCTCATAATACCAAAAGGATGGATAGGAGACTGATTCTGTGAATTATTATGTATTTATTATGTATTGCATCTTCTTGTCTTTCCTTTCCAACTAGGTTATGAGGCTGCTTCTATGCATAATATTACTGGCAAAGATGAAGAATCAGTGTTTAGTCTTTGAGGGTTTTCTGAGCACATTTATGAAGAAACCTTTTCTTTGTGGTGAACTTACAGTTTCCCAGGCCAAACTGAAGCCAGTTTACATCACAGATTCATTACTGTCAGGTAGTTTTGCAGACTGAGGCTCCTCGAACAGCAGAGATGATCTAGGGTCTTTCATTCTATACATCGCTTTTAAATAAAAGGCTTTTTTGAACCACTGCACTTCGTCTCTTAACTATAAAGAAAATTACATTAGGTATAGACTAAGTAGAATGAGACTAGGGGAGATATTATGGCCTAAAAAAGTACTCCAATTACTCCCCTAGAAATGGTAGCACATATAAAAAATATGCTTTA
This sequence comes from Aleadryas rufinucha, assembly GCA_013397815.1. NCBI lineage: Eukaryota > Metazoa > Chordata > Aves > Passeriformes > Aleadryas > Aleadryas rufinucha. The sequence goes on along the minus strand of VZTH01003227.1, from coordinate 437,546 downwards.
TTGTTTGTCCTTTGCTGTGAGGTGTAATCTATCTCTCCCATGAGGCACCAAGAGGCAAAAGGAACTGAATCAACTAGAAGATACATATTTGTCAACAAATGGGGAACTGCCTCAGGCAACAGCATGAAGGAATAAGCAGTACAAGCCAAAATAGGAACTAGAAGTATTCAGTAGATTTTGGATTAGAAATAGTAAGCAATAAAAGGGGGCATGATAACAGATGGATCTTTCTGGGAATGGAACCCCATGAGGTAAAAACCAGAGTGAGCATGTGGAAAGAAAAGAGACACTTCAGCTTCTAGTTCTCTTGCAGGGCATACACAGGGCTTTGCAGCACAAACTTCATAAATTTGTCCACTGTGAAACTTGCTTATGGGAGTTCTAATTTTATCCTTGCTATCATCTTATTTTCAGACAGATGTCTTCTGTGTACTACTTCTTTTCTGCCTTGACCACCCTTTTCTTAGGAATGTTCCTTGCAAGATTCAATAAGTCAACTTGTATCCGTTTTTCTGTATTCACTGCTGACCACATGGCACATTTCTATCCTTGTTTAGCCAGATGGATCCAAATCTTACTATCCTATGATGGTGGTAAACCATGAGCACCTAACAAGTGAAACATGAGTTCTTTGCTGCATGAGGTGGGTATTTTTGTGACAGCCAATTCAGACAAGTTTTCTTAGCCTTAGTCTTCACTGCTTCAGTCTCCCAGGCCTCTGTGCTTGAAGACATGGTTCAAGGAGTTCTCATGGTTCTAGAAATGTCATTAAGCCCCACTGATTTGTATAGCTTTAGAACTAAGCTACCATTAAAGCTGCCTAAAACTCTTCCCTTGTGCAGTTCCAGCAAAGGAGATTAAACTCTGTGTTGGTTCTGCAATGAGTACCATGGCAATGCAAATTCACTTAAGCTGCTCTTCACAAACCATGTACTCCATAGGAACCATGAAATATCAATGTGACATATATTAGGGAAGAAAAAGAAATGTTTTTAAAACTTCTGAACTGGCAGAGATGTGTAAATCTCCATCTCGCATTGTAAGATATTCACTTTTAATACTTTATTATTACCAAGGCTCATAGATTACAAGTGGAATTTCACACAGCCATACTGATATTAGTCACAAACATGACTTCCATTAATATTTTTTCTCCAGTTAATTATAGACTGAAATAGTATGAAATTGTAAAAGCTTGAGACAAGGTCAATCTAATTTCTTAGTGATGTAGAAAATAGTCATTTCTCATAAGATTTCCTGGGTTTGAGATCTCAGAGTTTGATCATTTAGCTAATTATGCCATTAATTTACATGCAACAGTTCCTTGTCAAGGCCTGTATGATGTTAGATTTTTTTCATTGATATTTCCTGTATAACATTTAATCCTACTGAAGCACTATCAAATTTTGGTAACACATAGCAGGGAAAAAAATACATTTTTGTATGAACTAATTTGCATTCTGTGAGCTCACATTAATACTTCGTTTTCCTTCCATGTCCACAGACACTACAATAGGTTATTTATAGTATTAAGTACCACTGAAAGCACTCAGCTGTGATCTTTTTGCATGCCTACTAAGAGGATTTGAAGAAGTCTTTTATTCCTGTTGTGTTCATAAAAGAGATTTTTGAGATAAGTTATAAATAATATATTTACTACTGTTACAGTATTAAAATATAAACTTTAATTTGGGATATTATATTAAGACACTGGTGGAAACCTTTGCTGTAACAGCTGCCAGTGCACATTCTTAATTCTTTCTTGAAATATAGGGGGATGAGAGGGGAAGGGAAAGAATTAAGT
>VZTH01003227.1:408006-435688 GCA_013397815.1 Aleadryas rufinucha | reverse complement strand
TGAGGGTGCGGGATTAACTGTATTAATTTCTCACTTCCCTTTTAGCAGGAAGTGATTCTTTTGTCTGGTAGTTTTGACTTCATATTGACCCTCTTTTATTGGGATGAAGACAGATCCAATCTTGTTCTACTGTTGAACTTATAAAAGAAAGCAAAATGATCTTCAATAAAATACCAGCAAGAATCATATAAGAGACAGAAAATGGAAATGTTTATTTTTTATTTGAATGTTACTGATGGATATTACTGGCACAGCATAAGGTCTTAGCAGCTAGTCTAAAGCTGAAAAAACTTCTTCCAGTGTCAATCTAATTAAAACACTGCTTTGTGTTTTCTCTTCTAGTCATACATTCCCACCAGTAATAGAAGAAATGGAATTGACTTGGCAGTCTTAGCTAGGCTATTAGGCAGGAATAAGAAAGAAAAAGACTAGGAATGAAGAAGAATAAGCTCAGTGGAGAATGGTGCACTGGTGAGGGGAAAACAGCAGAACACTGAGCATCATATCCTAAATAAAATTTAGGATTTAGCCAAAGCTATTCTCCACTCTCTAAAAAAACATGTTGTATAATGAGACCTGGAAAAGTTAGTAGAGAGCTGATTATTTTTTAAGTTGTTTTTTGACGATTAAACATTTAGTCTCCTTGTTATTCAGAGAACAAACTTCAGATCCCAAAATTCACTAGAAAAACAAGGGAGTTTAACCCTGGTTATGGGGCAGATCACACACCTGACGCCTCAGTCCCATGGGCAATAGTGGTGTCCCTACTGAAGTAGCCTAAATGCCAGGAGTGGAGACAGGGAGGTCTGTGAGATCAGATTTCTGATGAGCTGTGAGGGAACCTGAAGCTCCTGGTTCCTTCCTAGTGAACCAGGCAGGCAGCCAAATGGAGATAAACTTAGCAGCACCGCTCTCCCTTCAGTGTCTTGGACAGGCTGCTTGAGAAAAGTGAATGAGGTGAAGAAATCTGGGTAAGATCTGACGCATATGTTTGATGTGAGCACAACTGGAAGATGATCAAAATTCAACTATCTCTGGTTTTGATTTTGAAAGTAACAACGACAACAACAAAAGGATAGGTTTTCATTGTTAATTTCAACAGCGGTGATGAAGCTGCTTAATAGAAGAATAAATACTAAACCTGGAGCCTGAGGTACTGCAGCAAAAAAGCAGAAGTGTCCCAGATCTCAGTTCCTAACATTGCCTTGTTCTTCAGGAGATTAACAAAAATGGGCATAGCTAGGCTTTTATAACCGAACATATTTACTGTTTATTTTTATTAATTATTCTTATTTTTAAAACTTCCAGTAGGTGTGGAGACCCATAATGTTTCAAAATTTTAATTGTTCATTCTATCATAGAGGAATAATTACTGAAATAAATGACACTGAAATGACAGTAGAAAGTCAGACATTCCTAAAAACATTCTCCAAGTAACTAGCTGTTTAGCAATTATGATAAGCACTATCATATGATGATGCACATGGGTATTGGATAACTGGGACAAAATATTTCTTAAGGAATGAAACACTCTTTCTGGGAGAAAGACTCAGCACAACCTGGGCATGAATAATAATTGACAGAATTGCTCCTAAAAAGGCTGGAGAGGAAGGATGATGCTGATTATTCAGAGCTCTGAAATTTTAATCCTACGTACCTCATGCAGTGGATGCTCTAGCTGGTGAGATTCACCCCTCTACCTTGAAATGAATTACCTTTAAAGTTCATCTTTACACTTAGTGCATGTAAATGAGAAGCCTATGTAGCCTTGATTCCTGCTATAGTCAAGAGAGAAATGTTATATCCAAAAAGGCAGTTAATATTTTTTTTAAGATAACAACCCCTGGAAATACCTTTTATCTGCACTGCCTGCAGAAGAGACCTGGAGCAATGGTGTCCCTGAAAGTAGTGGCTTGATTAAGTGACCAACCTCAGCTGGCATGAGCATGTGTCTGCAAATATGGGAGTGTAACCCTGAGCTGGTTAAAACAAAACCAAGCACAGCCACCCTCCATCCCTCCCTCCATGCATATTTCCCACCATAATTCTGCTGGGAGGTTACTCCATATGTATGTTAAGATGTTGCTTCATACGTAGATAACCTGCTTTTGGGACAGGGAATTAACATTTCCTAATAATTTTCAATCAAAATGAGTTGGGTTAGTCAAAGCAGCCTTCAATAACTGTTAATCACCTCTTTTTGTTCCACATGTGAACAAGTGATGAGGATATATCTGAAGAGGAATCAATGTTTGGAGAAGCAGTCAACTCCTCATATCTTAGAAATTCAATTCCTGTGGTATAGGAGCAGTGCAGTGAGTTCAGATGGCTGCCAGCTTAGTTCAGCTTTAAAGATCTTTAGAGATTCTTCCTTTCCTATTTGCAGGTGAGTGAGTGTGATTTTTTCATACTGATCACCTATATTTCTGAAAATGTTTAATGCAAGATTTTGATTAATTCCCTAGGTTTGATAATTTTGAATAAAGGGAACCTAAGCAGAACTGAATCTCTGCTGAATTCCTGTCTGGACCTTTTCATTTTTTAGCTAAGTTTGTGGTGCAAACAGTGAAAAACAGTAAAGTCATATATCAGTTCCATGCTTGATCAGGCAGAAATCTGCATTTTTTAAGCAGGAGGAGGTAGGGTGAGCGAGATGATGCAGGGTAATTTCTGGATCACAATAAGAAAGGGCCCAACAAGAAATAGCTTAATAAAAGCTGTTTTAATAAGATAGACTAAAAAGAGGAATACAGATAGCAAGTAAATTTGCTGTCCCTTAAGATTCTGGGCACCCTGCACTCATGCAGTGTCAAAAGGTGGATTTTCCTACTGCACACTGTTGTGCAGTTGCCTTCTGTGGCTGAAGCTTCCCATTTCTGGTCCTTTGAGCTATTATATAATTTTGTTACAGGAAAACAACTCTGTTCATTAGAGACAGTTGAATGAGAACTTGATTCACTTTTAGACAAGGGCAAAGAGAGGTAGCAGAACTGCAGGTGCCACATGGAAGCTGCCTGCATCTTCCTCTGTTGCAACAAGTTGGCTCTTGTGTCCAAGGGCTTTGTGCAGCACAGCAAGTCCTGAAGGTGGTGCTGAACATGCAGCACAGTGCAGCCCAGCACAGACCTGGCCCTACTAAGGTTCACTGTCATGTTGATCACTCACAACTTGATATTCACTGCTGTCCTCGTCAGGATCACTACATTTCACCCCTTGGTCCACCTACAGTTCACCTTTCTCCAAGATGTTTTAAATTACAGGTTATATCAATAAACTCTTTGTCTAGAAGAAAGTTTATTGACATGTTGGACATTTCTGTTATGAAGTCCCTGTACAGCACAGCCTGGCATGGGGCACTCCAGCAGGTTCTCATACAGTGGCTACTCATGATAACTCATGGACTTCTCAAGCCCTAAGAAGGCTCAATAAAGCAGACCTAACCTGTTCAAAACCATTAATTCTTCCTCAAGTACAATATCTTCTCCAAAGTTCCCAATATAGATTCTAACTTTATGTAGACAGTCATTGAATTTTAATTTTCTGCAGAATAATTTCATGGTAAAGCAACTATAATCAGAACAATCCCATCTCACATAGCCTCTGTGATCATGAAAGGCCTGGAATTCAGTGGAACCAATGTGAGCCACAGCAAGGTAGGGTGAACAACATGGTGTCAATGATCCATAACCACTGTATATCACCAAAATGTAACATTTATTCTACTGCGTTAGTGACAGGGGAAAAGCTACGGAACACGGATCTTCAACTATATGTATCAGCTGGCTGATCTCTTCAGTCTTTCAGGAGTGCATAAAATCCTGGGTAGCCATGGCAACCTCAAAACTGCCTAGGTCAGGATTGAGGAGTGGGAGTCTAAATGTCTTGAGCGCTTCTAGAAGAAGGAAGTGTCAGCAGAATGAAGCATCAAATCCACATTATCATTAATGGATATAGTAGAAAATAAAAAAGAATTGATTTGGAAACCAAAATTTGGAATTTGATGTTGCAAATTACTCAGTCTAAAAGTTTTGTGAGAATGGATGCTCTGAAAAGCCACCACTTTTTTCAGTCTACACAATTTATTTTCTGTTTTGCAATCTCCTCCCTCTTCTTGGAAGTGCTGTGCCATGAGGAGCACAACTAGCTTGTTGGAGCTCCTAGAATGAATATTTTACTATTCATCAGGAGTTTTATCTGATCTACACAATCTTTGAAAAATAAGAGAGGGTAGTTCCTTAATGACACTGATCTTATCACCCTTAAATGCATCCTCACTGGTTCTATGGACTTGTTCTTATTTTCAGTTTAAGTAACTAGTTTCTAACTTGATCCTTCTCCATCATGGGTAGCATCTTTGACCCCTGAACTTTGCTAATAGTCATGAAGGTCTGGGAGGTGAGGGAAGACAGTGGCAAAATGTCTCTCAGTGTTTTCTCTCCTTTGTCACTATGTGGCTTGACCCACTCAGGAACAACTGTCATCAGCATTTTTCCTCGATCATTTTGCTGCTGATGTAACTTTAGGTAGCTTTCATGTTGCACTTGATCTGACTCAACCTTTGACTGCATCTAACCTGTCTTTCCTAATTTTATCCTTTGCATGTCCAGGTGTTTCTCTTGGATAGCCCCTCCTCACTTTCACTTTTCAAATACTTAAATGAATTTATGCTTTATCTAATTTCTACTTTATTTTCTGCAACCAAAACAAACCGTTCCTGTTCTGTCAGGAGGCTGCCCCTGAAGAACACCCTGGCTCACCTGGGCTCCCTCAGAGCCAGCTTCCATGGGATCCTGTCCATCAGATCCCATCCCTGACAAATAAGGAAAGTCTGTTTTCCTGCAGTTCAAGTCCTATAACTTGCCTTCTTTAAGGATCTGGAACCTCCATCACTGCAGTCACTACCGGTGACTGCAATCAAACCTGTCACTGACTGTCGCACTCCAGCCAGTTCTTTTTCTGCAAGTTACAGCTCCAGCTGAGCGCATCCCCTGGGCTCAGAAGCAATTGCCCGCTATGATGTGTCCCTTACCACCCTCCTTCTAAAAATCTTGAGCAATTCTCTTCCCATTCTATATCAGATGTCCATGTATTTAAACTATTCCTTTTTGTAGAGAACACCCCCATCTTCTTGACTATCTTGCCTGTCTTTTCCTAAGATTCTGCATCCATGGAAACACTCAAGCCATACAAACTATCCCCCCTCATTTGTATAATCTCAATGGTGTCAGGTCTGTGACTGCACATTAAGATACAGTTCCTTCTGTGTGTTTTCCAGGCTGCATTTATTTGTATACAGGCTGCTCAAATGGATCTTCTATTTCCTCACTTTCTCGAGAAAACTGTGAAAGCCTCCTCCTTTGCTATGCACTGTCTGTGTTTCTACTTTGTTTCATCTTTCTCTATTTTTCTTTGAGCTTTGGCCTTCATCCCCTGCAAAACCTAATCTAAAGTTTTCCTAAATCCTGGAAAACTTGCTTGCAAAGAGGCTTCAGGTCCACTTTGTCATCTAAATCATGTCTCTCACCAGCAGGTAGTCTCCGGATCATGGTGACTAAAGGCTTTCTGGTGGAAGCAGCCCTGTGGCAGGTGTTTATCTGCAGTGTGCCTCTGCTCCTGCCCTAGTCCATCTGCTTGACTGGGAGGAGGATGGGGAAGGACCGTAGCTGGACTCCTGCTCCTTTCAACCTAGCTGCCAGAGTTATTCTGGATCCACTCAATGCTACCTAAATACGCAGAGTCATTGGTGCATCCACAGAGTAACAACCAGAGGTTGCAAGGTGCTGGTTGGAACAGCCACAGCACTTTCTCCATGATGCCCTTGGTTGCAAACAAACAGCAAGGAAAATAGTACAAACCGCATTACAGTAATCAAAAAACCTGCAGAAACAGGTGTCTTCAGACTATAGTGTGAATTTCTATTTTCAATTTTCTATTGTTTAAAAATTGTCAAATAGATTATTACCAAATGGTAAGAAAACAATAAGAATAAAAATGCAAGCAAGCAGAAAATCCCTGGAAACTATAATTCCATAACCAGAACAAAAGACATTCATCTGTGCAGAAAAAATTGTAGAACCAGAACCACTTCTGTGAAAATAATATTCTGTTTTATTGACAAAATTAATAAATTGTGCATGTTTAAAATTCGAGCTGGTATAAGCGTATTTTGTTTCTTGTCCAAACAGCCTTTCCCTCTAGGAATCCCTCCTCTGCAAAACAAATCAAATCAAAACAAAGCAATGAACAAAATCCAACTGCATTTTGGAAAAAAAACCCCTTTTTTCTTGTTATTTTTGTTCAACTCTACAAAAGAATTTTATACATTTAAAAGAACTTCATCCAAATCAGCATGTTTCATATAGAAATTGTAGGAACAAAGTACTTTGGCTTTTTCCAGTGCTTTTTTCCTAATTTTTCCTTATCAAAACTGTACTTTAGTTTTGTATGGATTTGTGAAGCATTTCATTAAATCTCAAAAATGTGTTACTGGAAAAAAAAATATTGAAAACTAGCTTAACTTTCTTCATGACAATGATGACATACAAGTTACATCACTGGCAGTCATTAAAAGACCCATCCCCAAGAAATTGAGAATTAAATCTGGATATCTGACTTTTAACTGGAATGAGTTAATGGCAATTTGAGACAGTGGTCAGTGCTGACATTTTAGAGCAGTTTTGGACTAAAATGTGTTGTATAATGCTGGATTTAAGAGTCTCTCAAGAAATGACACAGAGCCAAACCAACTCAAAGGAATGATTTTGCAGACCCCAACATACAAATGAAGCATTAGGAACAAAGAGCTAATTTGAAAATAGATCTGGGCTGATCATTGGTCATATCATGGTCCTTGTCATACAATGAGGGTGGTAAAACACTGGCACAGCTCTCCCAGAGAAGTTACAGATGCCCCATCCTGGGAAACATTCAAGGTCAAGTTGGATGAGGCTCTGAGCAATCTGTTGAAGTTGTCCCTGCTCATTGCCAGGTGTTGGACAAGATGACCTTTAAATGTCCCTTCCAACCCAAATGGTTCTATGATTCTGTTTATGGGTTTCAGTGTAGAAGAGAAGAGAGGGCGTGGATCCATCTGTGCTTATATCTGTTTAGTCTGGATCCCGTCAAATAGGTTTTATGCACAAAAAGTAATCCAAGATGGGCTACTGGCACTGGCAATGCAAATAAAATCTGTGGTCCAACATTCCAGATAAAAGCAGTTACAAAATTAGTATAACCTGAAAAGCTATTTTTATTTCTGATTATGTTTCTTTACAAACATAAAGACACAGATGTTTTCAGAGACGTGAATATAAGTAAATATATAAATTACATCTATTTTTATATATATGTATATATAAGTTCTGTTCATAAAAAAACTTTTCCGTCTAGTCTTAAATATCATATAAAGGAGCTCTCTGGTTTTTTGTTTTGGAATTTGGTGTTTGTTCTGCTTTGTTTTCCCTGTAAGTTGAAAAATAAATTATTCAAAAAATATCTGAGGGAGGCATTCAGCTGATTTTAACAGCGAGGTGATTTAAACATGTGTTTTTCACAACTTGTAAAGGCCTGGTTGGAGCATTAAAAATACCAGCCTACCTTGTATTTCAACATCTCCTTCTATGCCTGGGGGGCGTGGTGGTGTGTGCAACTGGATAGAGCTAGGAGTTGTGTTTAGGCTGCCTGCTATAAATTTGGTGCTGTAACTGTGGTGAGAGGTTCTGGCTGCCTTTTAGGCAGATCTCCCTCTGTGCTCTTTACACGTGGTGGAAAAACTATGTTTAAATTGGGCAGACTGTTGATGATGAGGCTTATCTACGGTAGTAAATTAAGCAGTGGGTGGCCTGCTCTTGTCATTGAGATCAGGTGGTGTGATCTGGCCCCTTCAGTATTTTCTATGCTCTTAACCATCAAACCAGGATTGTCACAACCATATTGTGACTGCGTATTGGGAGCTTTGGGAACTTTGTCTGCCCCATGCTAGACCTTGCGAGTAGTCTGGAAAGAGAGTGCTAACGGATATAGGCTGAAACCACGCCAAGTACACTTCTGCCTGTTTGTAAGTGTAAATAATAGTGTGCTGGAGCTCAGGAACATTCCCAGGCATGGTTCAATTTATGTAACATATCCACATTTGATAAGTTAGATGTCATGACTCCTCTTCGATGACTTTAAATGTCAGGCAGTATTAAATAGTAGGCAGTCTAAATTGCCCATAACTCTTTGGCTTTAAGAACTATCATCATTAAAATGTCTAGGTAGCTGCTATAATAGATAGCATGAGTATATCCTTATGTGGCTTCCTGATGAGTGCCTGGGAAGTGTGCATTTCCACACCATACTCTGAGCACTCAGCGAATCACTGGAGATGGGGTGGGCCAGATGCCCACCTGCCTGAGAAAACTTATTAGGGCAAGATTCACTCTTCTTGTTAAGCAAGGAGCAGGTAGAGTTGATCCACACCTGTGGATCTCAGGATATCTGTCCACTACTCTCAGGGTCCCTTGAGTAGCTGTTTTATCATATAATGCCTTGGAGGAGTGGTAATCTCATACTCTCCAACATTGTGAATGCAGGAGGGGAGTTACTCCTGGGCAGCTCAGGGTGACTAACATTTTCATATGGAAACATATCTTACCAGAAAATCCACTATGAAGTGTGGCTTCTCCAGTTGAAAGAGAACTACTGCAGCTAAGAATGTGAACAACAAACCTTTATTCCAAATATTGATTCCACTGTTCCATGCAGATGTAGGGGTGTTGCAGTCTTCCTTTGCCTTCCCATTTGAGTCCTGTTTAATCCTTCTTGCTGGCTAGTAGAGGATACCTTAAGCAGTCCCCTAATGCTCAGCTGACCGATTAGCATAAGTGATGATTAGCAAAGAGAAGCATATTATTCCTGCTCTTTCAGAGAAAAAAGAAAAAGGCAAACCCCCGAACACCACCATGCTGTTTTTTTCAAAACAAAACAGCAGTGAAAAACAATGTCAGTAATTTAATTATCTTTTAGGCTGACAGTTTTAGTTGTATTTAAAAATTACCAAATGAGGGTTTTACATTAAGCCTGCCAAAAAGGGAATAGCAACTAGCAGATGTGCTTTACTTTTCTTGGTCTCATCACCAGTGAGGTGCAGCTGCTGATTTGACTTTCTCTTTTGTGGCTTGCTTTGAAATGTTGTCCTTTTTTATCTCTATACACTAGTTTTATTACCTTGTTTTTTCTCAAACCTAACATTTTTTTTGACAACATCATGCTGATGAGTTGCAAGAAGGATGCTCTGTAGATCTTGTGGTGCATTAAAACTGTGCTAGTGGTGCAGAGAACAGGTTTAGGCAATACAGATATGTCTACACGATGCAGCAGAGTGATGCTCATTTTTAATTAATGGGACACTTCTCAATGAAAAGATGGCAGTTGTTTTATAACCAAGGCAGGAATATCAGCTGGAACACACTGAGTGTGTTTGTTCACCTTGGAAGAGAAATTGGATTACTGCATTTGTTTTATTTAAACTGTGTTTAGGCGTATAAAGTGATGGCAGCACTGGGAAAGAGATTTGGCTGGCAAGATTATTAAAGTGAACATTCCTCAGCTTGACATTATTCATATTTGAATAGAGTAGATTAGACACAGAATTTTCACTGTTCTACCTCTTAACACATCTGGTAATTACAACAGTGTAGAATACGGAAGTGATTTTTTTGTCCAGGAACACAGAGGAGTGTGAAAACATGCTGGAGGACAGCTACTTAGGGAATAAATAAGCTACTGAAGAATTTTTGCAAAGGACTCAAAAGTGGTTTTTGGTGTTTTTTTTTTTTTTTTTTTTTTTTTTTTTTTTTTTTTTTTTTGTTCTGTGGATTTTTTTAAAAAATGCTGTCAAATATTTAAACTGTACACAGAACAGCTTCAGACTAAACCAGGTATTTTTATCTGGGAAGAACATTTTGTGGGTAATGAAAGCAGTAATTACAATTAGCTGAGATGCTGCCATCCAAAGGGGTAGAATTGTTATTTCATTTTACATCCTTAGCAAAAATGTACTAACTTGATTCTCAGCCAGAAAATGTTAGTCTCATGCTGAGAACTAAGTATGAAATTGAACAGTGGTCACAGCTTTGAGTTAGAGAGTGGGTGGCAGGAATGAGCAAAAGGAGTCCAAGGAGATAGGAGCAGGGAGGAAGGACAAAAAAGTTGGTGCAAATATTGAGAGCTGTGAGCATATTCCTCCCCTCTTCTTCCATACATACTGTCTGACCCTATCTTTGGTGTAGGAGTAGCACCACAATTTTTCTGGGCAACCTGAATCAGTATCTCTCCAGCCTCACAGTAGAGATTTTCTTCCTAAAATCCAATCTAAATCTCCCCTTTTTCAATTTAAAGCCATTCCCCCTTGTTCTATCTCTCCACACCCTTGTAAAAAGTTCCTCTCCAGCTCTCTTCCAGGCCCCCTTTAGGTCCTGGAAGGTGTTCTGCAGTCACGCTGGAGCTTTCTTTTCTCCAGGCTGAACAACCCAAACTCCCTCAGCTTGTCTCCATAGGATAGGTGTTCTAGCCCTCTGATCATCTTCATGGCCTCCTCTGGATTTGCTTCAGCAGGTCCATGTCTTTCTTAAGTTAGAGGCTCCAGAGCTGTACACATACTATAGTTGTGATAGAATATTGTGATAGTATTTTGCATTTGGCATTTACCCAAGAAATAACCTATGAAAGATGAAAAAGACAACAGTTCACACAGTGTGTCCTCTGTACCGTTTGCTTACTCGAGTCCACTTTACCAAATCTAAGTAACGTATCTTTCCAGTTCTGCCCCTCTAAGGTTAGTCTGAAATCTCTATGACTTTTGGAAGTTAACCATGAAATATAAATTTTCTTTTGTTTTAACAAATAACTGGTCTTTATCACAGGTCATTGCCTCTTATGAAGACTTTAAATATAATTATCATGGCAAATATAGGTAACCGCAGATTTTAAAGCCAGATGTTGCAAATCCATGCTCATAAAAGTACTCTTTTATAAACTGTTCCAATGGCAATATTCACCTCATTAAGAAACACAGCATGAGTATGAGATCTGAATATTTCTGTGTTCAATTTTTAAAGTACTGGAGTCTAGTAGAAAACAGTCTTAAATACAATGCAGAAGATGCCTTCTAACAACACAGAAGAATTATCTCTAAAACCATCTCACTGAACTTTAACACTTTACGTGAACAACAGAAAATGCAGCTGTGGGAGGGGTAGGGAAAAGGAGGGTGCAATGCCTAACTCTTGCTGCTTTCAGACAAAGAAACCGCCACAGGCTCTTCCTTTAGGTGTACCTTTTAATGTGTGAACCTGCTGGTAGGATTTCACATTCTGACCCACTTTCTCATAGGTGTTCAACCTGGGACTAGTTGGAACCAATTTTAGATTGTCTCATACTGCTTTCTTCAATAGTTCCTAATGACTACCTACTGTAACTTATTATAGTAACTACTGTGAATTCCTGTTTCAGATGTCTAGCTCCCCACTCATGAGGCAGAAAGTGTAGACACTTATAAATGGCTCATTTCAGGACTACAGGAATACAGATAAATTTCCATCATTGCAATTATTGAGTGTTATTACACTGAAAATCCTCTTTGGATCACCAATATTTGAATTTGTATTGTTTAGATTTATTGCACTGAAGTTTTATTCTACTGTGGACATAATTGACTGTGAAAATGCATATTTTTCACTTGTGCTGCATGATGACAACACTGCTTGGAAGAGGGAAACACAAGAATATCTACCATACATAGCAATAGATTTCTTATCTCATATTAAATACTACATCATTAATTAGTTAGTCTAAGTGTTGTCAATTAATAACTTAGTAGGCCTATTTGGTCACATTTTCTGCCTTTTGAAATATGACAAGAAGATTTCAGTTTTACCATAAATAATTTGTGAATAGAATTAGATATGCAGTAGATGTATACACCTAGAAACTATGAGACTTCATCGTGATTATTTATTATGGCTAAATCAGGACTTAATCTTTGATTTTTGACATGAGCTAGAATGATTTTGACTGTACCTTGATATGTCACATAACAACTAGGTGAGATTAAGATTTACAGCTTAATCCCTCAAAAGAGTACATGCAAACCATCATCCTCAAAATAATATAGTTAAGGGAAGAATTAGGAAAAAGGATGACAAAAGCTGCAAACATTGAGATCTTCTGAAAAATAAAAATAATCTGATTTTGCTTTTATCTTTTTTTTTTTTAAATAAAAAAGTACTACACTAGCAGTAAGAGTAAACATTTTCACTTGGTTATCACTCTCAGAGAACTGTTTTTTCTCTCTGGATGGACTGTAGTAAAATCCATGACAGTTTTATTTTGACATAGATGTACGCAGTAGAGCAGGAAAAGTAGTTAAGCAGGAACTTATTTGGCTTGCTTTGTTGCTTCTGTGCAGCACCTTGGTCAGTGTTTCCATCCAACATGTCATTCAGGGCATTCTTTAAAAAACACCCTCTCTTTTAAGCTTACACAGTTCATTCTTGGAAAGTACATATGCCTCAAGAGTTTGAATGGTGGGCTGAGAAAAGAAAGGGCTTGAACCAATCTCAGCTACATGCTTTAAAATCTAGTTGTCTGATTTTGCAAAACATATCCCAAAAAGAGGTATATTTATGGGCAGTTAGAGATTTAAATGCAGTGCAGATAGGTCAGTCACAATGCATGCTGGTTTCTCAAATATTTATCTTTTACAATACCAGCCTTTGGTTTGCACCTTGAACTGTTTCATCAGTTTTTTTCATACTTTTCCTAGCTTTCCTCCTCATCTGAGGTTCCAGTGACTGAAACTCTTAATGACCTCTCTCCAAGCCATGGCCCACCTAGTCACCCATGTCGCTGTGTGACCTGCCTCTGCTGCTTTGACTGCTGCTGCCTCTGAGCAGATCGTCGCCACTGGGTGCCATTCGCCCACCAGGCTGGTCCTAGGGAACGAAATGCAGGAATCAAGGCAATTTCTCCCTACCGCAGACACAATCCTAGACCTCTTGTCATTCCTAAGCAAGCAATGCTACCACTAGCCTACTCTGGTCTCCATTGCCTTCACCCATTTAACCTCTAACTATTTTAATCACAAATCCAAAACATAGCGCAGTACAGGATACTATGAGGAAAACAAAATCTATTGCAGCCAAACCCAGTGCATAAACACACCTTTCTGCCCTTCTGCATTTCTCCTGAAGCTTTATGTAAAGGAATTTGGATATAAACTCATGTGAATAGGGCCTGAGAATGTTTTCCACCATTTGTTTCCTAACTAGTATTTTCCACGCACTTGATATAAATTAGCCTAGGGATAATTTTTCAACATAAAAAAAAGCTCCTGAACCTGGATGAAGGAGAAAAACAAAAAGAAAACCAAAAAACCCAAAGCAAGCATGAGGTGCACCTAACAGGAACACTTCATAAACCGTAAAGTGGAATTTTTCCAAATAGCACAACTGCAATGTGGCATATACTACAGATGGATAACATCACAACAGGAGTACACTTTTATAACTGGCAAACAGGTGTCTGGGTTTATTTAACAATCTAGATAGCATAAACCAGATTTTTATTTATGATTGGAATAGCTGGCACATATGATATTGTTTCAAGGAAGCAGGGAAGCCAAATATCTGTGAAACATTTGCAGATTGATTTAAGGTGTTCCTGCAGATACGGTTTCATTTTCCAGAAATTTTCAAAAGGGCTGTTTTCATCTCTATTAGAGTATACAGCATCCATTCATTCCCTATAGTAATACCCTAAGCCTATGATGTCTGCATCCCTGAGATATGAACAGAAATTGCCCTTTTGCATGTGTAAATATGTATATGTGTGAGAGAAAGAGAAAACATAATCTTTTTTTTTTTTTTTAATATAATATGAAGCTAATTTTTGTGTACAAACCATATTCAGTACGCACACAGATAATTCTGCTCCCTAGGTAAGCCTTTCATTATTATATGCTACAGTGCTGTTAGACATGTACACAGCAGGTTCCTGTGCCAGGATGACCAACTGAGAGGGTTTACACATATCTTAAGCAACCCTATTAGTGAGTGTTGAGACTTGAACATCACGGAGATGATGAGGCTCATGACACCAGTCACTGTTCATGCAAGCACTTAAAAATGTTATTCATTGAAGGGAAGGCCACAGATGGAGTAACAAGCTGAGCAGGAGCAGGTATGGTTTTGCTGACTGGCCAGCAGCACTCTGCAATGAATAATTGTTAACATGATCCCTGTTATGGCTTTGTCTCAGGCCAATGATCACTCTTCCAAGCATCGCCTAATTTAGGTTAGCATTAGACAGGCATAACTCCAGTAGGAAATACAGAGAAGCTACTCTACTTTGAGCAGGTAGAAAAGAGAGTTCAGTAGTTTGTGTGCTGCTCCCAGCCAGAAACCCAGTTGAGTGTACAGATGGAGCCCAAAGTCTCATACATCTAAGTTCATTTGAGTGTTGCATTGGGTACATGAATGGACAAAGAAGTACCTCAGCTCTCCTGCAGCTCTGATCATAAGTGCAGAATTGGGCAGAAAAATGCTGATAACTACTAACCTCATGGACTTGCAGTCATATAGAAAAAGACAGATGATGGCTAATTGCTGAAAACAGGTACACTTAGACACCATGTGAGAATGTTTAGAGCCACTGGAGCAAATCATTAATATAAAAGGTAGGTTTTTCACTTCCTAGTGTCTCTAGATGAAGACATTTATGAAAAAGCTGTTTAGTTAAAAACAAAATGTGGGGCTGAGAACAAAAGATAAGAGGTTGAAAATGAAGGATCTGTGGTGCACAGTGTCTAAGACTACAGGTCTGAGTAGTGCATAAAATAAACCTTATAAATACAATAGTGAAAAAAAACCCCAGTACTATTCTTAATTTACCCATGGGGAAAACAAGCTGTGTTAGAATTGTGTATCTGACATGACACAGGTCAGTAACAGAGTTTGAAATGATGTGAAGGGGTCTCTGAAATCTAGTAGCTGGCATCTGGCTCCAATATTTATTGTCTGTCCTACTGGAAAAGAGCTGCAGGACACAAGCAACTTGTGAGTTAAAGACATTTTGATTTATTCCAGTAAAAAAAGGGATTTTTCCCCATGCATTTCCTGAAGATTATAGACTGCATTATTCCCCTTAACAGTGCACAGGTTCATGAATGATTAATGATGCTTTAAGTCAAAAATCACTGAGTAGTGGTATATTGCAAGTTTTACAGTGTGATCTGTTACCATCAAGTGTATCTTTTGGTGTTTCATTTGTTGGATATACTGTTCTGTGAACTGGATAATCCTTCCAATTTTCCCCCTTTTTCAAAATTACCAGTTAGGTGGGAGCGAGAACAAAATTTCACTGCATAAAATGGGTATTGTTTTTAAGCATCTTGTTCCTTCTTTGTATGCTTGGTAAGTGAAGAGTGGGGGGAAAGCATTTAGCTCTCATTTTCTGGCATTTTTCTTGTAGTAGTAAGGTATAATTTGCATAGTTTATCACTGCAGCTTTTTCAGCTGCTTTATTTGTGGCTGTTTTAAGGCAGCTTGCAATACTCATCTAAGTAGCTTTGTTTGGAAAACCTTGCCGTGGTTGAGTTTTAGAAACTGAAAGAAAAGGGTGAGTCACTGCAAGCTTCAGAATGTGAGCGATCCTGCAGAAAAGCTGACTGAAGAGTACAGAGGTTAATAAAAAGAGTTGAGGGGGTTTTTTTGTTTGTTTGTTTGTGGTTTTTTGTTTGTTTTTTTTTTTTCGAGACTATAAGCCTGCTTGTAAGAAGGTAATAAATCATAGAATCAAAGGAAGAATACCTGGTTGGAAGGGGCCTCAAGCATCATCTGGTCCAACCTTTCCTGGCAAAAGTGTGATCCAGAGAAGATGGCCCTGCAGCCTGTCCAGCTGAATCTTAAAAGTGGCCAGTGTTGGAGAATCTACCACTTCCCTGTGGAGGTTATTCCAATGGCTGATTGTTCGCATGGTGAAAAATTTTCCTCTTGTGTCCAATTGGAATTTTACATCTAATCTTTTCCATGTGACTTGTTTTCATAAAAGGAGTCTCCGTCTTGTTTGTAGCCATCCCTGAAGCACTGGAACATGGTGATGAGGTCTCCCCTAAACCTTCTCTACTCCTGGCTGAACAAAGCCAGTCCTTCCAGCCTTTCCTCATGTGTCAGGCTCCCTGGTCCTTTTAACATCTTTGTGGTCCTTTTCTAGACCCTCTCCAGTCTGTCGATGTCTTTCTTTTTTTGTAACGGGGACCAAAACTAAACACAGTATTTCAGGTATGGCCTGAAAAGCGCTGAATGGAGTTGGATAGTGACTTCTTTAGCTCTGCTGGCAATGTCCCTGTTGATCACATCGTGTTGGTTTTCCTTGCCACAGCAGCACAATGTTCACTGGCCAACTTCAATTTGGGCTGTGTTCTTGCTTTTCTAGCTCCATTTTTGCACACGCAGGCAACACCCTCGTAGTTCTCAATTCATCCTCTTTTCCATCTCTGATTTGCTTCTCTTTTTGTTTTGAGCAGTCTCAGCACTTCATGGATCACAGCTAAGACAAGGAGGTTTCTTGCTCCACCTACTTCCTTTCCCTTGAAACGGGATGAACTGTTTTTGTGTTTCCAGGAGTGTGTTTTTTAAAAAACCCCAGCACTTGCTAGCTCCTTTATTCCCCATGGAAATGTCCATGGAATCCATCCCAACTGAGCTCTGAGCGAGCAGAAGTTTTCTTTTCTAAAATGAAGCCCTAACAATAAGAGAAACACTGTATCCCAATTTTCAGCAAAACAGATGTTTTTATCTGTGATTTTTCAATGTGTTAGCTGTAGACTACCACAGTTTCTCCTAATTTTAAGTAACAATGACTGGAATAGGGCAACGAGAGCAATTCAGATGGGATGGAATGAAAGCATCTTCAAAGTAATGACATTCTTTGATTAGATTATACAAAATATATTATATTTATTTTTGAACTATACTGTTCATGGATGAACACTACATCTACTTCAGCTCATGTAGCCGTGAGTGCTGCTGTGCTTTTGTTCTTGCAGATAGAAGAGTCAAGAGGGCAGACGGGAGTTCAGGAATGGCAATGCAGCAAAGTCTGGTGTGAGAAGGGTGGGAAAAAATGTAGTCACTGCAAATTAATGAAAAAAATTGGCCAAGTTCAGGGAGTCAATGACTAAAGTACAGCAGAAGTTAATTATAATATTTAACTGAGTTTTTGCAAAATAAGTGATTTCTGAACTAGAGAAATAGGTTAAATAATGCTTATACAAAGCATGCACGGCATATCTTGAGAAGATATGAATGTCTGTTTTAAACTTAATATTTTTACTTTGTTCTTCATTTTTTAGCCCCATTACTACCCAACTGAAAACTACCTGGGAATCTGAAGAAAAACAAAACAAACAAAAAAAGCAACCAAAAAAACCCACCTAAAAAACAAAAACCCACCTAAACCCTGTCTCAGTTTGAGACAAATTAAGCGGAAACATCATAATGAACATCTTCTAATAGAAGGCAGGTTTCAGCAGCCCCTCCGCCACCAGGTGTGGAAAGAAATTTCTTGGAGGAAAGTGAACAAAAAGCTGTTTATTTAACAAGCAGGGCACACGCAGGCACAAGAGAATGAATAATGTTAAATAATAAAACCTCTTGCTGTGGAGAAGACCTGGTAGATTCAGAGTCCTGTCTGTAGGTGCGACTCTTCTCTCTCTGGAGCTGGGATTGTGGCGAGGCCCCTCTGGGCCGTGGTGTGAGGCCTCCCGGTGATGCTGTTCTGGACCAGAGCTGAACAGTTCCAGGAGAAGAAGCCACAGTCCCAGGAAAACTTTCTTGCCTCAGCTAGCAGGCTAGCCAAAAAGCAGAGAATTTTAACTCTCCATCTCTCTCCTGAGAAGGAGAGCCGAGGCATGGCTAAAAGCAGGAAGGTGCTCCCTCGGCTCTGCAGCAGTGAGAATAAGGGGGAGTATGTCAGTCCTTGAACACAAACCACGTTGAAGAATTCGCTCAGCTTCCCCCCTCTTTCTCTTGGCCCCACCTTAAAGGCACATAAAGGCACAGGATTCATGCCTGGGCGATAAGCAGGTGATAGGGGACACAGCATCATAAAGTCACCCCAAGACACCCCCCTTAACTAGTATGAGAAAATTTTCTTGTGTTTAATAACCAAAAATGGTACTACACATTAGAGAAAATAGGAAAAGAGAAATCACAGGCACTAATCTGGTGGGTGTTTTAGACGATTCCAGTGGGGAAAAATAGGGCAAAGGGAAAAGAATTGTTAAAATTATAATTTAGGATGTCACATGGCACATTAAAATTTAGAAGCAGGAATGAATTTTTATATGCAACTCTAGAATTTAATGTTACAAACTTCAGCACTCTGGTAGAGAATGCATTCCTTTGAGGAAAATCATTGTTATCAAATTCCATAAATAATACTTTGAGTTTGGCTTTTTTTTTCAGGAATAGATACTCTCTAGGGGAAGGATCATCCTTAAAGGCCATTTAACAATGATCTAAAAGTTTTTCAATAAAAATATGATGTGATTTCTAGACAATCATTTTTTTGTAAACAAAAAGACAAGATAAAATTTTTGACTATTTAAGGATTAAGGTATTTTAGATTTTCAAAAATAATCTAAGTTAATGCTTGTTTTGAATGTAACAGTCTAGATAAAACAATGAGTCCCTTCTGCTTCAGGTTTGTGATTTGGAGATACCAAAATACAATCAATCTTCAGCCCAGTATGGGTTAAAACATTTTGTGAAATATTTCAGGGTCAGGTAAATACATGAGATTTGTAAATGCTTGTTTCTCATTACAACAAAAAAAAAAAACCACCGGCACCAACAAAAAAAAGTAAAACGAAGCCTAAACCTGTGTCTGTCAGGAAAAGGTCATTTGTAGATAATTGCTGAGAGTTATTCTGTACTGAATACCATCCTTCAAACTGTGTGATTCTTCACTCTACACCTGTACAAAAAAGGTCACTGTTATTTTCTTTTGCCACCACAGTAAGGGATAATTTGTATTTTCTTACTTTTATCTCTCTTCAAAATAATCACGGTATTTTACTGAAACTTCTCAAAAAACCTTTTATGCTTTGGCAAACACCAAGAATGGGGAACACTAATATAAACAATAAAAAACCCCAAAAAACCTACAACCCTTCAGAAACAAACATTTGACTCAAAATGAGTGATCATCATGGGTATCTACCTTTATTTTTTTGTTAAGAGTAATTTATGTTTTAACTAGGGCATGAGGGCATGACACTGTCAAGAAACTGTTGAACTATGCTATCTCAAATCCTGTCTTAAATGAGGATGTAGAACCCAAATTCTGCTTAAAACATCATCATATATTTTCCCACACTGGCCATATAAATAAATAAATAATCTTTGCTTTTATGGATGGTCCAAAGTTTTCCTTGATGCTTGGCTACAGATACAAAAGCATGGGTAGAAGTGCCCTAAATTGTAAAGAAATAAATGCACTTAAAAGGAAAATCTTTTGTGGTTTTCACCATGATCTGTAATGTGGCTATAAGAACCAATAGGAGAGATGTGAGGCTGGTGACAGATTACTGAAGAGCTTGTTTCATCACATATTTACCCAAGAAGAGATGTTTGGCCTGAGGGGAATTAAATTCATATAACTAAAAAAGAGTTCTTTTTGAGCCTGGGAGAGTTCTCTTAGTGCTAAGCCATTGGAGGAACATTTTTACAAGTGAAGTATGCTTGAAGTTTATGCATTTAAGTGCACAGGTTGCATGAAATTCAGGACATAAGAAGAAATTGAAGAAATCAGGATGCAAAGATGGTTCTTGCCACTTCCTAGTTACTATTTTGATTACTGTTTCTGCAACTGTGTTTGTTTACTTTTTTTGTTTTAATCCAGTAATGAACTAGTATAAAAGGCTCAGTTGAAGGAAACACATTTTTTTACAGCCATTTTCTTTTAAGCATGCTCGTTTCTTCAGTGGAAATCTGGTTTATGACACCTGATGCCTTTCAGGAAGATTATAGATCTTGCAGCCTTGTAGCTGAGCTACAAATTGTTTAGTGAAGAGCAGGACCTGGAAATTCTAGAACACAAGGAGGGGAGGAGGAGGGGCAGGCACTGATCTCTTCTCTCTGATGGCCTGAGGGAATGGCCTGAAGTTGTGTTCGGGAGGTTTAGGCTGGATATCAGGAGGGTGGTTGGGCACTGGAACAGGCTCCCCAGGGAAGTGGTCACAGCCCCAGCCTGACAGAGTTCAAGAAGCATTTGGACAATTCTCTCAGGCACAGGGTGTGATTCTTGGGGATGATCTTGTGCAGAGCCAGGAGTTGGACTCAATGATCCTTGTGAGTCCCTTCCAACTCAGCATATTCTGATTCTGTGATTAAGTACTTTCTTAGGAAGTGGAAGAAATAAAATCAGACCTACTTAGAGAGAGGATACTATGAAATTACAGTTCTTTCATTCCTGGCAAGTACTGTAAACAGTAGGATACTGTAGAACACTAGGACCATGTTTTCTACACATCATCTTCTTTTCCTTAGATTCAGCTATACTAGGTGTTGACTTTAAGAAAAGCATTGGACAGACTGGATGCAAAGCCTAGGCGGAGGATGCTTGATATTTCCTCCTGATTTCTTATACACTTGTTGAAAGGTGCTAGAATTAAATTTATGTTTCTCTCTTTTTTTTTTTTTTTTTTTTTTTTNTTTTTTTTTTTTTTTGGTCTTTTTTAACTCAGCTTTTTCTTCCCTCTAAAATAAAAAATTAAATTGTCATGCAAAATGTAAACTCTGATCTACTTTACCAGAAAGTTTAAGAAAAGTTTCTGTTTTATTCAACTAGATTCTTCTGTTCTTGGGTCTGGTGTTTCGCTTGTTCAAAACTTCAGTACTATGCTTATTTTTTTTTTTTTTAATAGTTTGGGAGTGTTTGTGGGATTTCCTAGAGAAAATGAGTTAGATACAGTTGCTGGGTTTCATAGCACCTCATTTCTGATGTGCAGCATGTAAACTTCCATGTCTGAACTAATCGCCTTAAATCCACTTTATGATGAGTGGGAAGAAATAATAAATTCTAGGACATGATTCATTAGGTCTGCTTTGCATATCCACTTCCGAAAATACTGAATTGTACCTAAAATTTCCCATTTTGCTTCATCGACTTCAGAGCTTTCGTGGACATCTGTCATCATCTGTACTGCATGTAGACATGAATATTTAGATAAATGAATTCTTTCCAACTTACCTTTGAAGTTATGCTGTACTTGGGCAAGTGTTCCTAAAGAATGCACATTTTTTTTGTTATCTGCACTAAAATTTTAATGCACATAAATGTTAACTAAACTGGATGTTTAAAGTTCAGCAAATAAAATACTTTGCCTATTTAACTATTTAAAGAAGGTCAGATTACTCTGTATTCTAACAGGATAGCCATGGATGTGGGATCTGGCCTAATCATTCAGTTTGGAGTGGATAACAGAAGGTCATCTAATCCAGCCTGCTACTCAACCTTGATTTTGGACCAGGATGCTCAGACTTTTATCCAGTCAGGTCTTCAAGATCTCTCCAGACTCTTTGGATTACCTGTTCCACTATTTGACTGTCCTCAAGAGGAAAAGCTTTCTTCTTACCTCTGAGTAGAATCTCTCCTGATTCAGTTTATGATGTTGTCACTCACCCTTCTATCACACACAGTTACAAAGGCCATGGTTCTATCTTCTTGATGACCCTCTCATAGACACTGTGAAGTTGCTGTTAGGTTCCCTGAAAGTCAGCTCTTCTCCAAACTGAACAAGCCCCATTCCCTCAGCCCCTCTCACAGGACAGTGCTCCAGCCCCACAACCATCCAATGATCACTGGCCTGTTAATACAACCCAATATATTGGAATGCACTGCTGAATCTTGTTTACACTGTTGTCCATCTTCGCAGCAGAGGTGCTCCCCATTCAGCCCATTCCCAGACTTTATCAGTATGAGTTTCTTCCTTCTCACGTGCAGAATATTACCTGAATTCTTGATGAATTTCATGAGTCCATTCCTCCAGCCTTTCTAGGTCTCTCGGAAAGGTAACTCTTCCCTTATTGCCTAACCCTCAAGCTACAATATTTTGTGTATTATATTATCAAAATTTAAATTCATATATTTAAATTCATCTCTCATAAAAAAAAGAAGGATGTTAGGAGGAAGCAAGCAAGATATTCTAGATCTTAAAACTGAGAAAAGTAGCCTTACAAGCTGTGAGAATTTGAGCATGGTATGACCATATTCTTTCAGTGTGTAGCAACAGTGGATTTGACCTAAAGATTAAGGGTACTGCTTATCTTTCTGTTCCTGATTATTATCTTCTCAATAACATTTATTAAAAAAACCCATGAGCATCTAGTAAAGATTCCTAGCGCCAACTTTAGAAAAAGACAATCTCCTTGCTGTTAAAAATCTCATATCAAACATCGAAATCCAGGTTTAAATTCCAAGACTATAGACTGTATCATGATATTAAAATATTTGTGCCTGCTTAGACAACAAAACAAGCTGTGGGTGAAAAAAGTTCCACGTACTCTAGATATACTAGGCCATGCAGATTTCCATACTCATTGAAGAAGATTGTTGAAGTCAGAATTTCCTCTGACGCCTTGACTGTATTACTGTAGTGTGAGGTGGACAAATTAGGGATTCAGAAAGACACCTCCTAATCCTAGTGTGAAAGCTCTAAGTCTGTTCTGAAATCTATCCTTTTCTTTCTTAAATGTATCTTAGGAAAAAATCTTTTAACATGTGTAGAACGAAAACACATTTCACAATTTTTGGGTTTTTTTTAAATGAAGCAGATTTTCTGCTTTGTAGTGAGGTCTACCTATAAATATTGCTACATAGTTTCCATTAGTTTAGCTCCTCAATTCCTTCTGCTTCCCAGATTGCTTGCCAAAATGATGTGGTGTATACACCACAGAATAGAAAATAATTGATATAATCTGACTGATATTATTTTAGCTGATTTTGCAAAGCAGCACATATTAATTTACTGTGATTATTTCTAGTAAAATAGATTAAATAGATTAATCTCTTTTCTCCTAACACTTAATTTCCCTGAAGAGACCATCTGGGACTGAGAAAATAATTTAACATATTTAAAGAGATGTTCAAATGACTATATTATTTATTTCTCCTCCATTGTGTTAATGAACTGTTTCTTATGTAAATGTAAGATGCTAGAGATACATTGGAAACTCTCTAAATCTTAGTCTTTCCTCTGGATGTAGGGAATGAGGGATTTTACTATTTCTTCAGAGATTTGGTTCATGGATTTCTTGCAATGCAAGACAGATGGTGATCTTAACTCTGGTGCAAATGCACATGGACTTCCTGCCAAGGCTTAACAAAACATTGTTCTCTGATAGTTCTACAAGTTGCAAGCTACTGGACTTGAGGGAGAAAGAGAAGTCTGAGGGAAACATGCATGAGAGGTGAAATTCTGTACCAATCACAAGTCCTGCTATGCTGAGGAACTCTGCATAGAAATATACCAGCATCCACTTTTAATCCAGCAAAATGTAGGGCTACTTGTACTGACAAACCCATGGGTTTGAGCTCAGCCATCAGAAAATGTTTAATAAATACCCTCAGAGACATATTTTGAGATTCTGATTGTGATTTGAACTTACAGAGTGCTCAACATTGCAAATAGCTGGAAATAGCTGGAAAACTAAATCACCTCAAATAGAAACTTAATTTTTAAATTACTGAAGGTGATAGGGCAAACCATAGCCACAACTCTTTTCTACCCATATAAACACCTGCTGAACCATGAGCAGCATGACTTGTGGCCAGCTTAAACCTTTGGATTCACTCACAGATGTTCTCGTTGGCCATTTAGCTACTGCTGAAGCAAATGTGGATTGGCTGAGCTCTGCCTGAGCTGCCCTCAGAAGGCACAGTCCACGCATTGTGAAAATCAATGAAATTACATGAAGATGCAACAGGAAACAGAGACACAAGTCAATGTAATAATGGTCCATTTCCTGAGAGCACCCCTGCTTCCTCGGTAACTGATAAAAGCTACTTTAAGTTTTTAAAGCAGTGTAGACAAAACTGAATTTTTCCGCCTCAAGGATGAAGAGCTGTCACAGGTAAATGTAAGGGGCTGAAGAGGGATAAAGCATCCTGGTGTAGATTCAAGGAAGGAAAATCCTATAGATTCAGGTTGTTTCCATCAGTAGCTAGATTAAGATACTCTGTTTACCTGAGCACTTCCTGATTTCACCCTCAGCTGTTGTAAGACATTGGTTGGTGACAGATCTGATTCCCATTGCCTTACAGGAGCTAAAATTTTGTTCACTAAAACTGAGTTTTGCATGTCTGAAGAACAAAACAGATTAGAGAAGCCATTGTGATTAGTATAGATTTGGTTTTTGCCTTTTGCTGCAAAATTTCACACTGCCACTGTTTCATATTCCTTTCTAACTGAAATTAGATATGATTTTTAGAGGAAAGCATTTGTTTAATCACAGTTTTACAAATTCTCCTAGGACTACCTCTTTTTTTTTTCTTTTTCTTTTTCCCAAGGTACAACTAGAGGAATGGCACCACCATGATGACCCTGACTTTACACCATGCTCATCATGACACACTGTATTAGCTTGCATGGTACGATTAACACAACATGACCTTATGCCATACTGAATGTCACAGAAACATTTTTTCCGCCCCTTCATTCCGGGAGTAACTGTCAGAAATAATTTTTTATTGTGTCAACTACTCAAACACTTATATCCACAATGGTATGCTTTATAAACCACCTTCTCTTCAAACAGTCTGGCACTTGACTCTGGGACTATTTTCTCTAACCTTTAGATGCTTGCGGTGTTTTCCCAAATGGCTGTATTTTATTTACCTCACTAAGTTGCAACATTCAGTGCCAGTAACAAGCTCCCCTGATTATTTAACCAATCTGTATCATACACTAGACTCCTATGTTGTGTTTCAGTTTTTTCCTGGCCAGTCCAGAAGATTTGGAATATTGTTTCGTGGCAGATTGTGATTTCAGGATGCTTGTTCTCCAGATCAAGAGAATGTTTAAAAGCAAATTTCTTTTTCAGTATCCATATGGCTGATTTGCTTTGGCATGTGGGAAATTGTTGACAACCCTTTGAGGTCCTAAGTGGACAAGAAGAGCAGTACATGAACTCAAGAGCAACCCCACAGGTCTCCAAGAAGAATTTGAATGAAGCATGATTAAAGTCATGGAGGAAAAAAGGCTGCCATTTAAAAGTAAAACTTTCACTGAAAGAAGTTTTGTGCTTTTTTTGTCAGATATAAGTATGAACTATTATAGTCAGTGAAACTCCAATGATTTGTGTCCCCTGAATATCTGTTGTACTGAGCTCAAGCAAACTGCTCACATGAATATTAGACAGCTGATGATTACCTATTTTTTGTGCCGCAAAGAATTTCTTTTCCACCAGCTGATGACAAGTCAAGTACTTGCTGCAAATATTTGGCTTTCATTACTCCACTGAAATAATGCCCTCCACTGCAAAAATATTCCTATTTTGGGACACACTGTAACTCCCATTAGAGCCATTTATTGTATTAGAGGAGAAGTTAAGTAATATCCTCATGGTGACCTTTTGCTCCGGAGTACACTGAGCTTATGTCTGTCACTTTTCAATTAATTTATTGCTAAGATGGTCCTGTTAAGTTTGCTTCAGTGTTTTTAGTATAAAAGAGCTTGCAGTTTACTCAGGAATTAGTCCATTCAGAATATAAATAATTTATCCCTTCACTGTATGAGTGAACCAGATTGGAAAGCTTAAGAACATATTTGGTTCATTTCTGAACTAGGAAAGAAAAAAAATCAATTTTTCTTAATTAAAGTGATGAAAATTGGTGTTAACAAGTTCATCCTTGATATAAAGAAAGGTGAAGGGATTTCACCATGCTGCCCAGCTTTGGAAACCTTGAGTTATTTGCCTTAGTTAGGACAAGAGTCTGCTCAGTCTGTCTGGATAGTCACAGGAGAAAGATGGATTCCTCCTTTAGTATGATTTGTGAATTATTATTTTCTGTGTTTTCACTCAGCCTTTGGATGAACCCTTCATTCTTTTTTCCTTGATGCTGCTAATGACCCCACAAAAAAAAAGAAGGAAAAAAAAAAAAAAAGAAGACGTTTAAGAAATACTGGAGGCAGTCCAGCTCCTCCAGCTCCTTGCAATAGTGGTTCAGGTATTTCCTGAAGTTGATTTTTAATGTGGCCCACTAAAAGATTTTGAAATAGTTATATACATTGGTTTTGCTTTCTTATTTATTTATTTCTTTATCTTGGTTAGCTTTTTTAGTGTTAGTCTATCCTTTAAGAAATATTGTATAGAGGGCTCAGGATGCAGCTGCACACAGTGGAAATACCAAGTTTTCTGTTCTGCTTGCAATTTCTTTGTAAATAATTTCTTAATTTTATATTTCATTTTTGACTTCTGTTAAGCAGGCATTTCCTTAAGAAATATCTAAAATGACTCCAAAAATCTGTCCTCTAACTGATAATAGCTCATTTAGAACTTAGAATTTTATATAGTTTTCCCCATATTTATTACTTTGCATTTGTCAACACTGAATCTTCTATATCTTTTATTACCCATTCACTTCTGTAACTCTGTAATCAGCATTAGCATTGAACTTCTTGAATAGCTGTGTATCATCAGCAAACTTTGTCACCTCACTGTTCATGTCCGTAGTGGAATTATTTTTATAATTTTTACTTTTATTGATACAATGAATCCATGTTCTAATTCCAGTACCTTCTTCCTCTGTGATTGCTTTTTTGTTTTGTTTTCTTGAACCTATTTTCTTATTTTAAACAGTCACTTATCTGTAACTGAAACCTGTTTCTGACCAGTGATAATTCATTTTAAGAATCTTTTTTAACAAAAATGTTGTGAAAAGCTTGTAAGAGCCTTGTGTATAAAAGTCTGAATGGATTACCCATGTTCACGTGTTATTTCACTTCATCACAAACTTAATAGCCCTGTGAGGCACAGCTTTCCTCTGCAAGAAGACCATTTAATTATTGATATTGAACTCTGTATGTCATATTTATCCATATATATACCTTCCTACTTGTTCAACTGCCTGTCCCTCCACCAGTCCACAAACCTTTTCTTAAAGGTCATTTTTTTATTCTATTACCAAATTCAGCAACCAGCAAGTAATAGTTACCAATCACCTTTAGAGCTTTACGTATCTAAATATGGAGTATTTAATCATAATTAAGTTAATTTAGAACTCTTGAGTGATTCCATGTGGTCCTTGAAAATTGTTTATCTTCAATTTATTAATTGATTCTGAATTCAGCTCTACACTCATTTCTGCCCACATATAAACAAACTCCGATCTGTCAAATTCTCTTAGCTATTTTTGTGTATACTGATCTGAAAATATCTATATATTTAATTTTACTAAAAGATCTATCACAGAATCACAGAATCTAGTAAATGCTTTTTCTATTCTTGGTCCCTTATTTGTGCTACAGACCCTATGTCAGGCTTCATACTTTGTTAATAAATTGTAAGTCATTGACAGAATGCATCTCAAAATCTTTGCATTACATTTTCCAAATTACTTTTTTTTTTTTTTTTTTTGG
>VZTH01003227.1:324794-407987 GCA_013397815.1 Aleadryas rufinucha | reverse complement strand
TTTTTTTTGGGGGGGGGGGGGTAAAAAAAAGCATCAGACCCTAAGTTAGGCACTTATCTTCAGTGTCCTACATTGGACTGAATAACTGCCATCTATAAAGTAATGAGAAGACAGAAGTAGCAGGAGTGGATCCAAGTGCTTTGGATCAGCTCAGCAGAAGTAACTTTCTGTTTGCTCAAGATAATCAGAATTGTCTAGTGCATAAAGGCTTATGCACTGGCGTTATAAACACTAAATATAGGATTCAGCTACAGCTGTATATGTTACTTATTTGACCAAAAGTACAGTTTCTGCATATTTTTTGCACAACAGAAAGGTACAAAAATAAAGTTGTTGCTGAACTCAAACTCATTTAGTAGAAGCAGGAAGCAAACACTTTGAAATCTTTCAGTGATGCTTCATAATATGATTTTGAGGCCTCAGTGATCACAGCCTTGATCTATGAAATGTAATATTGACAGTGTCAAGGCAAATATTTCAGACTGTGGAATTTATTTAGGTCTTTGTTTAAGGGAAGGAAAAGTAATTTAAGGAACAATAGCTAAGACAAAGACAAATCTGTACTAACTGAGGAATCATAAGTAAAAAATGAAAAGGGTGTATTCCAATTTTAAAGTCATTGTATGCATGAATTATAATGCATTTATAATGAAATATATATATATACATTCATGTGTACGTAGCAGATAAAAATGGATCTAAAAAGAATCTTTACAGTGCTGTGTTTCTTATTTAGGTTAAGAAATTTCAACACTATCCAGATGCAGAATGTTACTTTTTTTTTTAACTCCAAACCCAAGAATATTTATTATCCCCTCTCCCAACAACAACTCATTCTTTAAAAAGCCTTAAATAATCCTATTTTAATTTTATTCAAGAATTTAAATGTGAGATCAAAATTTTCTGTATGGATGGCTAATATGTTTCAGCAAATAAGGAGGAGGCTGCTATTATTGTGCTGTAATCAACATTTCTGATGTTTACTCAGGCAGTATAATTGTGATTTATTGTCTTGTTATTTCTGTCATGTCATCTCTTGAAAGTGAAAATAATGTAGGTGTCTCGTGCCTGAATTTGGCAGTGAATGACCATAAACAGAACATTACAATGATCCTCAAAACCATAATTTTAACACAAAACCAAACCTGCTACTGTACAGAATACAAATATGGCATTTTTCCAGATATCTACAACATACATATTGAGGAGTGGCAGCTGTTAAACAAACAAGCAGCAAATGTGTGAAGTGTCATTTATCACTAATTGGAAGGCATTCACAGAGCAATGAATTATTAGCAACAAGCTACAACTGAACATTAAACAAAAAAACAAAGGGGGGAAGGGCAGAGACAGAGAGGGAAAGAAAAAAAAAGAAAGAATGAGAGAGAATAAGAAAGAGAAAAATTTATTGCTTTCTAGGAGCAGTATATAATGGTTTCAAAGGATAGATATGGGGACATTATCTCCATTAATTTTAATATTTTTTTTTTAGGAAAAAAACAAAAATAAAATCTTGCCAGTGTTATTTTCTCCATTTGCACCTGCTCTTTTTGGTTTTTCTGTGCATTGCCTTGCTTGTGTCATGACTTGTAATCCTCCATTCAAGGACTGCACAGACTGATGTTGGTCAGCTATACAGCAACCTGCTGCTTCTTGTCTGAAATGAGACTGTAAATTCCTCAGGTCTGCTTCCTCATGCTTCATATTTTGTGTCAGCACAGAATGGCCCCGGGCCATTCGTAAATACGAGTGTTATTGAGGCAATGAATGAGAATAAAGGTTCCAGGTAGTTAGAGAAAATTAGGGAAGGGATAAATCATACTCTTCTTGAAGACTTCTCCCCATAGCTTGATGGTTAAGGCAGGAGAAATAGATTAGTTCACACTTGCTGGAGCAGGCTCCCGACATAGCTGACAGTAGAGGTGTGGATTGAGAGCACGATGGCTCAGACTTACATGTTCTGCTGTTCCTCAGAGTGGTGTCTACATAAAACCTGCATTGCATTTGCACTTTCCTGCAGTAGTTCATGCTTTTATTCTCTGTCAAAACAAACTAGATATGTTTCTGTTCTTACTCTCTATTAATAAA
The DNA here is from genome assembly GCA_013397815.1 of Aleadryas rufinucha. Classification (NCBI taxonomy): domain Eukaryota; kingdom Metazoa; phylum Chordata; class Aves; order Passeriformes; genus Aleadryas; species Aleadryas rufinucha. Next base: position 405,899 of record VZTH01003227.1, on the reverse strand, counting down.
TTAGCTTCCAAAAGGATTCCAGACGTAGACCCATTGAGAAAATTCCTAACGTGAATAACCCTAAATTGCAATTTTCAGAGTAAAAAAAATATTCCAGAAGATTCCTGTTATCTTTGTATACTATTTTATGTACACTTTTTTGTTTACGTTCACTTCCAACAAAACGTTAAGAGAAACATTCAAATCGTAGCATTCAATTCATAGATCACAAGAGGGTCTTAAAAACCAGTGCCTTTACTGTGCCATCTCTGATTTATTAGTTGAAGCAAAAACTAAATGCAAGGCCAAAAATCATATGTTGGGTAATATCTTACTCTATGGCTAGTTTGGTTGAAGTCAGTATGCCTACTGATATGGTTTAGCTTTCCATCAGTGAGGGTAAAAATATCATCCTAAGAAAAGAGGACTGTGATTTGTTGATTTTGAGATGTGAAATTTTTAAACTTCCACTTGGGTTTTTTTTTCTTTTAGAAAACAGAGTGTGTAGAATCTCAACTAGTCCTTTTGGGCAGAAAATTACCATAGAGCACATTAGCACAGGGAGCTTTATCCTCCTATATCATTAATGAACTCAGTTTTACTTTCTATGCTTTGTGTTTGCAAGTTTTGTGTGACAGCTGAACTCTTGGTTAATACATCAGGGACTGAACCACGAACCTCAAGAGCTAAGAACATGAAATGCAACAGCTTGAGCTAAAAAAGCAGCCCTTTGTAGCTGGGGGCTGTAACGCTTGTGTTGTCTGTGAATAACTCACTAGTATGCTGCAATTGCTTTGACTACTCAGCTCTGTTTTACTTTGAATAATTTCAAACTAAACTTCTTGTTCAAATATTTACACTCAAATACTTATTCATTTTTGCTTGGAGTTTAGATCTTTGTAAATGGCAGACAAGCTTTTCAGATAAAAATGGCAGACATACATAAATAATTTTCTCTGATTTCCAGTAAGGCTCACTGCAAGGACTGGAGGCACCATGTAACTTTAGCAATGTAAAATAAAATAGCTAACTGAAGAGTCATCTAGGCTACTTTTACAGCCAGTGGAGAGAAGCAAGGAAAACTGTTTATATCACTATTTTATTTGTCTGTTCTAGTGGAATGGAAAAATTTTTAGAAAATAGAATTCTAGATTCTCCCTCCTTTGAGTGAGAGTCATTCCCACCTGCAATGAGTTGTAGGTTCTGAAATATGGAATTTCAGTGCTGTTTGAGATACCATTTCCACTTGGCTTCCAGCCATCACTGGATTTTTGCATAACATTTTTGTCATGTCTGCCAACTGTGGGCTGATGTCTCAGATATGCTGCAACATTTGAAATAGCTGTGCACAGCTATGATTAGGTACCTGAATTATTCCCCTGACTATAGGCAATGAGGACTGGCAAGGGAATTAGCTACACTTGAAATCCTAATTTCATTGACATCACTTGCAAATCTGATTTAATTTTAGTTGTGCAGGTGCAGACCATTACCTCCCATGAGCCTCAGATTAACAAAAAATACACCTGAGCAAACAGTTTAGGCAGATAGCAGACACTATTTGCAAATAATTTTTATCTCCTTTGCTGGAAAACAGTAAGCATCAAAGATAGTTTTGCATGATTATTTTTCAGCAGAAAAAAGGACTCCTGAGTAAGTCTACCAGCTGGGCTTGAGCGCTATGTGTATTAAATAACCAAAAAAAAAAGAAAATGAATGAAAGACAAAACTGTTGGCTCAGAAGATGAGTGAGTAGTGAATTGGGCAATTTTTACATTTCAAGTTTCACTGCTAGGAATATCTTTACTTCTAATCAACAGAACAAAATCATATAGTTTTAAAAAGAAATGTGCATGATTGCATTATACAATCTTTGCCTCTGTAGTATTATTATGGAAAGTTGTTTGCTTTGTCTATTAAGAAACTGTAAAGTGCCTGATTCAAGTGAAATGAATAGGAGTCTGACAGATAGTCGAAGGACTGAAATCTCAGAGCTGTTCTCTATTTTGAAGTCTCTTTCGGAAGAGATCATATCTACATAGACTTTTGTTTTAATTTTTTTTTACATTCTCCATAATAAGATACTCTTTAGTACTTGATACAAAAATTCTTCCGGGCTAAAGAAAGAAAAACGCATGTATTTAATGTACACATTATAGCAAAACCAAAACGATTCACAGGTAAGTAAAAAGGTTTATTAAAATATTTTAATATTGGCAGCCTTGTGACAACTTTAAGAACATGATCATAAGCCCTTCTGAGGCTAAAGACTGACTTATTCAGCATCTTAGCTGAGTGACAGCAATGCAGCAAGACAGTGATTTACACACTTCCAGTGGCAGATGAAAACCATAAATAAATGGAATTCCCTTGAAGAATCATTGTGTAAAGGGTGATCGCATATAATTACAGCCAACAGTTTTCCAAAATCTTAATGGATCTATTTCCATCCTCCTAGTAAAAATAAATGACAGAAAGTAGTTTACATCTAAGTTCCACTGGTTTCAGAAAAAAAGCCCGGTCTTCCCTGTAGATTAATGTGGCATTTCATTTAAGAATAGAATCAATGTATTCCAAAATTACAAAGGCTAAAAACACCCATTCATACAGGAAAAACAGCAGGCTTGCAGAAGAGTCTTAGAGCCTTCAAGCATTTAATTTAAACAGTGAATCTGTGTGTTGCTTTGTCTGTCACCAGAATCTGTTGTTTTTATGATGATACTTTCCATATTCAAACAGTTTTAAAATATTGGATATTCATCTTTTCCCTTCCACTGAATTTTTATGGAGTTTTTTGTTATATAAGTTACACAGAGAGGATTCTTTCTGAACATGCAGTAATGATATTAAATCTTCATAAATGCATAGAATAAGAAACAGGACATCAATAAAAAGTACCTGAAGGGGAAAGAGTTTTGAAAATAAACAAATTTTTAAAATTAATCTAAATCACCAGTTTCTAGCCAGACACATAACTCTCCATATAATTATTTCCCTTTAAATTCTGCAGACATAATTCAAGTCTGGAAGAAAAACACTAAGATATGATTCCCTACTGGGCTACCAAGGCTATTTCAAAGTCTTGGAGGGTTTAATCTGAGACATATCTGTTGAATTATTGTCATGTGAGATGCAGAAACCCTCTTTGCAACCCAGATGAAGTCTCAGGTCTCTAAAAGTCGTGGATCTCTCCACACTCAGAGCCACTGGCTGTGGCCAATGTGAGCTACTTCCCACAGGTCCAGATGTTTGTGACTCTCATCCATCAGTCTGCCTTCTCACATTAGACTGGGAGGGACAATGAGGAAAATAGTTACAATAATGATGTTACAGTCACTGTCTTACTGATCCCATATGGATTTACAGAAGATCTAGATTTTCCATTTTCTTCATAGTCTGAAACTGATATTTAACATCTTCACAGGCCAAATATTAAAACTGTGCACTGAATAATACTTCTGCCTAATTCTTACTTCATGACTTAGAGCTGTCTCTGTAAATCTCTCACTTTCTGAGCTGTTCAGCCCTCTAAACATTCTGGCAGCAGATCAAGGTTGACACTTGCCTGGGAAAGCAAAAACCATGTCACTCCCAAAATGGGCAGTTCTCTGAGCACAGATGGATGAACAAAGTATAAAGGAAGTCAGTGTTGAACATTACAAACTTCCACAGACTGGCATATTCTTTAACTTCAGTGAAAACACAAGCCGGTTCCTCTGCTGACAGGGAAACATTTTACCTACATCAGATTCAATGACTGGAGACAGGAATGTCACATTTTAGTGATGTTCAGCCTGTGTATAAAGCAGCTCACAAGCTCTTCTGACGGCTTTTTAGCCACTATCTGCGACAGCATCACTCCCACTAAAGCATAAAAGTAAGTTGTCAGCTTCTGCATGTTGTGGGCGGAGCTCTTTCAGTTCTGTAGCCATTAGTACTGCCATTATGACTTTTAAAAAAACTTACTATGTAATTGTGCATAATACTGATCACAACAAATCTTTATAAAATGAAGTCCCACTTCTATTTACCTCCCTAATGACTGAATTTCACTTATTCTTGTGCTGTCAATTTGCTCCTTAGAAGACTGTGTTTTTATTTATTTATTTAACAGTTTTCATGAGTGCTTAAGACAGCCTGATTGAATTGCCAGTCTGTTTAGCGATAATTACACGTTAGATGCTATAAATGGACGCAAAGAATATATTTCCCTAAGAATCCAGAAGAAGAGGAAAAAGAATAAAAAAGAGCAGGCTTTAGAGACACTTGTAAGCCACTTGTCTATTCGTACCAGCTGTTTGACACTAGCACTCTCCTTGAAATAATTTTTAGACTGAAATCACACAGTGATGCTGCTTCTGAAATGCTAATGTTTTCATGTCTAAGGCAAGACTAGATGATTCTCCCCTGAAGTTTTTTAGCAGGCAGTTATGTCCTTGCCAGCACCACCAACATTTTGAACCCCTTCTAATGATAGAGTAAAAGAACTGCCTTCTGTCTCATTTCTTTCAGGGAATAAATGCTCCTTGTGACTCACATGGCCTTACTCCTCTTGAATGCAGCTGTCTTTTTCTCACCAGAGTTCAAGTAAATTTACAAGGGTGCTTTAGTGAGAGAAAACTGAAAAGCTGCTTATTCTCCAAGCTCACTATGTTGTCCTTTTTCTGAGAAACACTCATTGTTTAGTAATGATATTCCCCACTGAACTCACAAATTATATCTGGGGGAGAGACAGGGAGGATGTTTCAAAGGTTATATTGAATGAAAAGTTTAATCAGTGTGGTACATAAGGGTCATAATGTGCTATTTGTTAAGGTTTTAGCTGGGGAAAATGTGGAATGCACTCTCTGGAATATATGCAAGATTCTTCCCATGTGTTTGGAGCCTAAGAACTCTAGAAATCTGCTGTGGAGAGCCTGTAGCTTTCTAGTGGTCCATAAGTCTAATGAAAAAGTCATTATATACTTCTAATATGGGCTTGGCCACTTCTCACCAAGCAAGGAGTCTTACCATCTCTTCATTTGGCATCCCATCTCTAGCCCTGTCTGACAAAGAAAACTGAATTTAATTACAGCTGTGTGTCCATTCCTGGTTGGTGGGATTGCTGAAGGTATCCTGAATGGGTGTCTGGAGAGGTGACCCTGTGGATCATCAACAGAAGAGCAAAGACAGGATAACAGGAAAAGTAGAAAAGAACAAAACAGCGACTCTATGTCACTCCCTTACAAGCGCTGGGTGGGGTTTTTTGTAAGCTCACACGAGCAGAACTGGCTACAGTTGTGCTTTTCCTGCTTTGGCAACATGCTGAATGCCCCATTGTGCCAGTCAGTATCATTTGTTACAGCTAGAGGAGAGGTAAAGGAGCACCTTTGCTCCATTTTTCTCAGCAAACCTCCTTAATGAAAGCTCAAAACTTATGCTGCATTTTTCTCATGGCTAGCCCGTTCCCTCAGAGCATCACAGGATAATCCACATATGTATCAGGCACTGGGTGAGTATCTGAAAGAAGAAAATAAAAAAATCATTGGCTTAAATGAATCTGTAGAAGACCAGCCTAGATCAAAAGAAGCAGAAAGTCAAAATTTTGATTGCACTCTTGGCAGGCAGAGAAAGATGGAAGGAAGTGACAGCAGATATTAAAATACTGTATGTAATGTTTTGTGAACAAAACCCCTGACATTTCAGATGGTTTTGCAGTAGATCTGGCAGAGTGTTACATAGGTGATCACAGAAAATATTTCAAATTAATGTGGCAAGTTTGCTGCACTCTTATTTGTGAGTTTTAACTATTTTAATTTCTCTTTAACACAGAATTATTGCAGCCCCTTGGTATTGAGGCCAAACAGCTTATTAAAAAATTTAATAATTGAAAACATGCAATTCATTTATTGCTTTCCTCTGAAAATGGAACTTAAAAATATTTTGAACAGCTGTGGGAGAAAAAAAAATCCTTATCTGGAAATAATTTGAAAGTTCATCTGTATTTTGCTGAGTTGTTGAGTTCAAAGTTTTACAACATGATGTGGCAGATAGACTCTGAGGACAAAGAAATAATTTGCTTGGAGTAACTGTGTAAGATACCTCTCCAAAACACTTAATCTATCCTTTTCTTACTGGCCCTACATTTGTGTCAGATACTGTGGAAGTCCTGCCAAAAGTCTTTATAATCTACAGGAAAAAAGTAAAACCTGGAAGGGATCTTAATAATTACCTTAAGAATTTAAGAGTTAAGAGTTTGCTTTAAGGAAATAAATTTGCTTTTAAACCAAGGAAGATGTTAAGAGGTATAAAAAAATATCATATAGTATACAGGGAATTTGCCAGGTCTTTCTACAAACCTGTGATGCAAATTAGCAAAGAATATTTGGAGCCTTGTATCAGGTATCCTGAAGGCACAAGAAAAGCTTTACTAAGTGGAAGGACTCAGAAGACAATAATAAAAATTAGGCCTAGAAAAACTCATAGTAAAAACTCATAATAAAACCACAGTGTTAGCATTCTTAGCTAACCATTCTCACCACCATTCTTAGCATGGTGAAAAAAAAACTAGGATAGAAAATCATTAGTAATATATCGAAAGTAGATTAGAAACTTCTTGCTGTATTATAGAAAAAGAATTGATTTTACATGAGAAGTGAAGGTAGGATATCAAAAAATGGTAAATGCTGAGACAGGAACTTAATAGAAAATAAAAAGGGAATGGATGCTTGTAAGTTTTCCAGAGTGTTTGGAATTATAATCAATTGTAATTAATGTCGTGGAAAGGATATTGTGCCTTTTTTTAAAAATTAGAAGAGAAAAAGATAAATATCTGCATATTCTCTTACAGCCTCTGGTGTTGGTCACTGTAAAAAGATGGCTTAGTGAGTTAGAAAAACACATGGATTAATCTAGTAAGAAAAAAATGTAATCAAAATGAATTTTAAATAATATAAAATTTGGCTGTTAAGCTTTGAAATTTTAAACTCAATTTACAGGCTCAACAGTTCATTGATCAAAGGAAGAGGAAGCCCAATTTAGGGAATACAGTTGGAGAAAGCACAAAAACTAATAACCTAGGGAAATACCTAGTACTTGTTTGTTGATTTGCATTGTGTACCTACAGAGGGAAACTGAAAAGATAAATTCTTAAGACTTTTATCTCCTTGCCCTGAATAGTTTCTGCTTTTCAGTTACATGGATATATAAAATTTAGATTAAGCCATTGGTGTCACCAAATCATGAATAATCACTATGGTCAAGCTAAGACTCTAATTCTCAGCACCCTACAGTGGCTGATATAGTAATGCTCAAATTTTCAGCTGACATTAACTTTAAAATGACCCTGAGAGAGTGCACTGTTTAATTTCTGCAGCAGAAGACAGCTTTTTATTTTCCTATTTATTTTCTCCAACAACCATTTCACTCACTGCTGCCTGACTCCCATCTGCTGTTAGTGTCTCAGGTAGCCTATAAGAGTTAAGACAGGCAAGACTTCCAGAGCAGTAAATTTATTCAGAATTCCTTTGTTTGTCCACTAGATGACTCTCTGATCTATTGGAATTTAGCAGGAAAAGGTGCAGACCCTGGGAATAAAAAATGGGTATCAGAGCAGGGTGGGGAAAGTGTGGGAGGAGGGTTTCATTTGGGTTGTTTTTTCATTTGATGTTGATATCTTTACTTCAGTGTGCTAAGTCAGCATTGGAACAATCTACCCAAGGGTCAAGACAAAAGTCAGGCTTATTTTTACAGACAACCCCCTTTATTGTTTGGGTGGGTTTTTTTCCCCTTCTAGAGTCTTCTAGGACTTAAAGATAAGGAATCATACACACAGACAGAAGGAGAAAATAAGCAACCTTGACAAACTAAATAGGCAAAAGTGAGTATCCAGTGTTGATACCATCACATGAAAAAATAAGTATTGATAGGAAACAGTGTCTGATGGTCATTCCACTGGTGCTATTTGGTCCCAAAAGCTCCATATAGTTTCAATCCATTCCTTCAGTAATTTTGGTCTCTTCATTAGAACTGATATTGTTATTCCACCACTTCTACCAAAAAAAGCTTCGGGACTGTGTAGCATAAAAGTTATAGTTACTCTGCTTCTCACTTCTCTCCGTCCTGCCTCCTTCTTTCCTCCAGTAGAGAAATACTATGGTTTCTAATAACAAGAACTTGAATGTAGGTGTATGGAAGTAAAAAGATCAGCTCTAATTTGATGTTCCACAATGGAGCAATGTCTTGACGAAAGTCATTCTGAATCATGAATTGTAAGGCTGACTGCAGAGCTGACATCTGCAGCATTTTAGAGCCTGAGAAGCTGAGTGAGCTGACCAGGGAGATTATGCAGACCTCTGAAGAGGACTATTGGATGAGGCCTTACAATAAATCCCAAAATGTAGTCTGCTCTCATGTTTTCCGCTGAATCAAAGAGCAGATGGCATGGCTGCTTCAGAATCTTAAGCAGGCACTATGCTGTTCACTGTAATATATTAAACTGGGTGGCAATAGGCAACTTAACAAATAATTTTTTAAAAAGTACTTCTACTTGCTTATGAAAAGTCCAGGAACTAGCATTACTACAGCAGATGTTTGTCCTCTTTTTTTGGGTGATTACAATCCTTCCCAATGTAAATTACTGTCATGTGGCATAAAAAAGTCCAACAGGCCCCAAAATCCAAATAGATTTTACTGTGCCATTGTTCGCTGCTTATGTCTGATGGAATAAAAGAGACAACTTTGAAGATCAAGTGAAGTGAATAGTTACATAATTTAGTTTTTGATACCATGACCAGAATCACAATCAACCACCATTATTTGTCCAGATCAAGAAATAATCGTATTTTCAGAAGAACTTATGAAAAGACAATTTGATCAGCAGAAGTTTAATGTGATATCTAAAAGTATGAGAAAAGAGATTTGTTTGGGTTGCCTATTAAAATGTTCTAATCTTCAAATGCAAGCTGGAAATAAAACTAATTATATCTACTTACAACTGAAATAGTGTTTTCATAAAAATAATGAGGATTTCTGAAGTATTTGGATTTTCATATGCATTTTCAAATCTTATTCTAAAGTGTACTCATAATGAGTGAATTAATGAATGAATAACTAGTTTAATTTAGTAAACCAAAAGCTAACCAAATGCATCTTTCCAAGAATAGATATTATCCCTTTTTATTTCAAGATGGGATTATTTAAATATATTTGTACATTTTTCCAGTAATGAAAAAAACAGTAAAGTTCAAGCCTGTGAATAAAGACCTGGTGAAATTATATTACTGTGAACGATATTTCAGTTTCAATCATGGCTTTATCTCTGATCCTTTTTTTATCCTTCTTGAGGAATAACTGAAGTGGGGACTATGGAGTGGTATTGGAATTTCTCAGGCAGCCATTTTCACTTGATGATTTTCAGTCAAATCTGAAATTCATGAAGGGACCATTTGAGATTTCTTCATATCAGTTTTTAATCTGGGTATCCTTTATTAATCTGTCTTTCTAGATAGGAAATGTCATTACTTGATGGGATTTGATAAAGTGATTTATGGCATCTGATCAATCAGAGCATATACCATCACAATAAACTTGAAAAAAATACAGTTGAGCAGTGAAGTAAGGACATACAAATGCTTCCTGTCATTGTCTTGCATTGGTTAGCTATGAACTAAAATTCAATAGTGAGAAATCAGGAGGTGAAGAAAAGAACTTGCAGAGAGGTAGCTAGAATTTTTTATTACTTAAATTCACCTTTGATACTTTGAACTGTGTAACATTAGCACTTCAACGTCTCCCTCATCTGAAGTTGTTTCATATTCTGTGCCATGGCAACTACAGGCAGACTATAGCCATGAACAAATTGAGTCTAGAGAGAGCTTCAGAAGCAAGTCTGGCCCTCATTCAAAACCTTTTGAAACAGATGAAAGAGTGTCTATTGACTTTGATGGGCTCTGGCTTGAACTCTTCCAGCTGCTATAGGCAGGCTTGGGTTCTGATTACAGCTCCAGATGATGTCCATGTATTTTATTCAATTGCTCCTAATTTATATGTATTGAACAGCACTTGGAAAAGGTCCAGGAATAGAGAACATTTGCCTTCAAGGATGATACAACAGTGAATGCAAGAACATCATCCCTTTTTTAATGCTACTGAATTTTCTGTGACTCCCTGCACAGTGACAAAAATTTTGCATTTGGGATATTAGCCATCACACTAGACCAAGGGTGAGGTAAGATGGAAAGTTCATGGACAAAAGAGCAAAGGAAGTACTGTCCACATCAGAATTGCTTCTATAACCGTTCAGGCCTGGGTCAAAATTGCACTTATCAAGTTGTAGCAAAAAACCATTTTTAATTGCATTTTCACCATATTCAAAGCTGCCTGACTGTGGGGAAAGGCAGGACTTCATGTATATCAAGCATCATATATAATATATAATACAATACATGTATTATATGTTATACATTATATATCATAAGGGACTGTCAGACCAAGAACAAGGTACCTGAGAAATAACAGCTTTTCTGTTTTGAAAAGACAAAGATGTGACTGTTTCTGTGATTTTACAGAGACTGTCTTTGAAAGTTTGTGGCCTTTCTCTCCACTTCTGTGAGTGGAATGTGCTGATCTAAGAACATGACAAGGAGGAAAAATGGTTTACCACCTGCTGCCTGAGCGCTCACCCGCAGGTCAGCAGTCTTGTCAAAGAGATTTGCATTGACGGAATATGAAATGGCATTGCCATCAAAACATATAAGATTATCTTTCTTTTGAAGAAAAGCAATGGCTACTGTAACTTTGAAGTTTGAGGACAGGAAGGCAATCGGTTCAAAAGTGCTAGGCACAAATGGGGAAATGAATTAGACACTGCCTCTAATAGAAACCGGCAGTTTCAGACCCTCAAAGATGGACTTCTTATAGCACTTTTCAATGATAAGTCCCCAGATAGTGAGCTGATTTTGAACCATAAGAGTGGAATCACTTGAATAACCATGTCCAATCCTCAAAAAAGTTACTTTCTGCTATACGTAAATAGATTTCACAGAACATCTACTCTGTGTGCCACCATACCCGCATGAGCCACAGACATCTCCAATAATCCACATGTCAGCGGAATAAAGCAGAGGAGATTGTGGGAGTTGAATGAATTCTGTTAAATAAAACTTTGCAGATGATGTAAGAAAGCAAACTACACTATATGCTACAGAAGAGCAAACTGCTTCCTCTGCTTGCAAATGACTAAACAAGAATCTGGTTAATGAATAAATCATTGAACATATGAGCAAAATACAGCAATTAATCACTTGAGAAATTACAGTGTGTGGACCCACACATTCGGGAATGGCTACAGGCCCGAGGTATAGAGGACATCGAGTCCTTGAACATTATCGGAAATAGTTACGGGCCCGAGGTACGGAAAACATCGAGTCCTTGAACATCACAAAATTATGCAGATGTTGATAAAAGACAGACAGTTCCTTATAATTACAGAAACTGTAGCAAGATAAAAATAATATGTTCATTATAACAACAGGAACCATGACAAGATAAAACTGCATAGGTGGCCAAAATAAAGGTTAGAATCTTAAACCGCAAAGGGCAAGTTCCCACCAGTGTAACGGACCAATGATGAGCTACGCTTTTGCTTTGCAATATGTACAAGCTTGTTAACTGTACTATAAATAGGAGTAAGGGATCACGAATAAAGGAGCTTGCTGATATCTCGGCTGAGGTGTCCAAGTCTTCTCTCCGTCGCCTCTCGGCTACCTTACCACCTTTCTGGAACCCCCAAAACCCCAACAACAGTGCTATTAAGGGTATCAAACTGGGTTCTTCTGCCTGCCTTAACTCTGTCTTAACTTCACCTTTCTTCAGCTTACATTAGCTTAACATCAGGACCTTAACTTTAGAACCTGAGATTCTCAGAGCTCTGGTAAAATTTCTGACATCACTTTCAAATAATTTTTTGTCATTGCATTGAGTAACAGCTAAAATAAGCTATTAATCTTAAAATATGCTAACTCAATTAAAGTGGTTACATTAATTTATTACACTTCAGTCTCCTGAAAGCAATGTGCTGTCTCCTTACTGTACTATCACTAACACTATCTAACTGAGTTTTGATGAAGACAAGTGAATATATATCTGGCTGACTGGACATCCTATTATCCATGCAAGTACACAGCATAATAAAGCCTTTACTAGTAAGTTTACCTAGTTGATATCCTAGAGGATTATGAGCTTTTTCTTCCTAACACAAAGCATCCTTTTAAATGTAATCTGTATTATTTCTCCGTGTCTTCTATTTCTGTCTCCTGTATGCTACCTGAGATTATGGTAAGACTAATGCCAATAATCACCTGAGAGTTTTCAGCAAATACAGAATGTCTGTTTGTTTTTTTTTAACATAATCTGCTGTAATTAGCATAAAACAAGAATTCATAAATATATGCTGATAATTTTTTCTCTGACATGCTTGATGATTTCATTAACAATATTTAGAACTTCAAATGTTACGGAAATCATCTCTCATATCACTACATTATATACTTTAGAACACCTCTCACAGTGTATCGCCTCAGAAAAGTTATAATCTCCTAGAACAAGCCAGCAGATTAACATTTTCTGAGATATCAGTGCTGGGTTCTCACAGTGGAAAACTATTCCTCTGGCAGGCCAAGAGAATTTAAATTTGGCAGGCTGTAGTGTAGTGTAAGGTTTACTTGTTCAATCAAGCATTCAATTAACTAACGTGTCAGTATGTTGGTCCTTTGTGAGACAAATAAAAGGCAGCTAAAGTGCATTGAGCCATCTGAATGGATAGTTGTGTAATTAATATTTGCTTTTAATTTACTGTAAGATGTCCAGATGCTCTGGCAACCAGTTCCTGGGAAATCCTTAAAATAATGGACTGAGTTCTGTAAACTTACTAGGGCAGCAGGTTTTCCTGTCTCTCTCTATGTGATTAGAATTGGGCAAATGATTCAGAAGACCTTTCAAAATTTTTAAAATATTTTTAATTAATATACTGTTTACAGTTCCAACATAATTTCTGTGTAATTTAATGTTTGTTTAATAGCAGGACTTATCTATTATCTATAATCCATCTCAGACATACATTGTTTTGGGATCATACAGCATTCTCCAGCTCAGTAGAACAAGATTTATTGGTTTGACAGAGAAGAAAGCATGTAATTTCAGGACAATTTTTTTCTCTGTTACTCTCATCTTTGTGAGCTACTCCAGCAGTTAATCTTAGTTGTGTAAACACTGAAAGGAGGAGAGAGAAAGGCATTTGCAGTATGTGATTTTATTACATACTTGTTGAGATGGGATGAGTTGTCCTCTGAGCATGGCTCAGATGAGTAACTTAAGCTATATGTACAACTTTTAGGTGAAAACTGGAGGAGGAGGGGAGATGAGAGCCCTTCAGTGTGCTTTTATCCCACTTAACTGCAATAGGTAGACTAAGATTATAGCTATGCTAAACTAAGATCACAGCTGTGCTAAACATTCCCTGTAGCCATTGGAGATCCAGGCATCTTCAAAGAGTGACATAGCTTGGACATCCCATTCCCATTAACTACTGAAAAAGCCTAAGTCAATATTGATAACTGAAATCGGGTGAATTAGATATTTATGTGGCAACACTTTGCATTTCACCAAGGTCTGAGAACACATACGATGCTTCTCAGCTAACCAGATGAGAGCTAGGGTGATTGCCTATATTTCATGTTTTACGCTGACATCACCTGGTGAGACTGACACCAGGGGAATGGCAATGACATTTCTAAACATCATTCCATTGGTGATTATTGGTCAGTTTCATATGATATTAGAGGCCCTAGTAGGAGGTCCATTATGTTACACTGTGTCATTTCCAACACACTATTTTTTATGTCTGGTAAGTCTTAGAATTGATTTTTTCTCCACTCTCAGTTGCATTTGCATCATTCACCTATGCATTGCTCCCACTCAGACAGTGGACAAAATGTCATTTGTAGAAGGATCATTCCCACAACTATCACCCCTGGCTTATTTTTCCTCTGACCGAAGTTGTATTGATTTTCCTACTGCTGTCTTCCTGGCTAGCAGTTGATGATCACACTCAATGTACAGATAATAGAGATGCAAGTATCCTTGTAGGGGTTAGCTGTGATCACACAGAGCCATTCTTCTGCAAAAGTATAAAAAAAAAAATAACAGAGATCCCACGAGCATTCATCTACATAGACACATTTATTTGAATGATAATGGAAACCTCACCCAGAAGGGGTAGATTAATTCATAAATCAGATTTAAAGAATACCTTTTCAACCTTTACATCTTGCATTCAAGATATAGAAGGTTCATTTTTAAGATAAACTGCTTAGCAGCTACCATTTTTTTAGATGTAGTACACTATGCTAACTCATATGTTAAAAAATCCTAATATATTCAATGTTTAGTAGGATACAATATTGAATTCTGTGTTTTGTAAGATTTATTTTACGTCTATGGAAGATTTTTTTAAAATATGTGAGTAATATTTTCTAAACTCCACATAATCTGGCTTCAGTGTTCAGCTTCTGACTGGAGTCTGCTTGGGGGCTTTATTTTCAGGAGGCAGAAGTTTGACAATATTTGGAAAAATAACCAGTTCGACAGGTCTTCAGTGAAATACTGAGAAGCTGAGGTACCACAAATGACTAGTTGCATTTGTAAAACATTGAACATTGAGAACAAAACCAATGAACAACTGTTTCATGTTTTTGAGCTATTCAGTCTGAAACTAGTTCATATAAGGATTGGAATAGTTAACATGAATTGAGTCCACCTGCCAATATGACAACTCTTTTAAACTTGAAAAGGTACGTATTCCTTTTCCTTAGCATTGTTCGTTTAGGTAAAGCACACCTGATCTTTTTTTTTAAGTCTGTGAAGGCTGCCGACCAAACAGCTCCTTAAATATCAATAGGAATCTTTTTCCTATCTCAAGGAAAAAAGAAATATGACAGTCCACAGATGAACATGAAACAAATTCTTTCTCTGACATTTTATGCTCCTACTTTATTTCCTTTCTTGTTATCTTGGACATTATTCTTAGGAAAATCATTAAAAGTTCAAAGGTATGTATGAGATTAAGGCTTTCAGGAGAATGAAATTGAAGATTGGTTTTCAGTACTGATATCTCTTGCAGTATGCAAAAACTTGACATTTCTATTGCTCTTGGGGTACCTTATCAGCAGACAGTGAACTTAACTTTGGGTTCCTATGAATTAAGAAAAGTTACTAGCATGCTATGAAATGGAAAAGCAAAAGATTATCCTCTCTATTCAGCGTATGTATGCAAGCTTCTAGCATGACAAAATTTAAAGGGTATCATTTCTATAATTGGTGCTCCTAACACAGTGGAAGTTTTATCTGCATGTTTCTATCTGTATACAAAGCAGAAGTATAAAAGAACAGCCCAAGATTTCTGCTGAGTATGACTTTTCTTTTTGGAACCTTTTTTTTCTACCAGTCTTTTTTCCCCCTATTTCTTCAGCTTGAGAGATAAAGTAGGAAACTCTTCTACAGCCCTTAGCTAGAGCTAATAGGACCCAGGCAGTATTACTGCCAGGATGAATCTGCATACTAACTAACCCTTCGTGTAGGGGTCTAGCACCAGACACTCTTTTATACTGCCATCATTAAAATGAGATGCTGGGTCAATTAAAGTGAACTTTTCACTATTAATGATCTTTGATTACACCTAACTGAAGAATCAATGGTATGAAGTTAGAACAGGCTAGAAATACTAATCCAGAAAGCCTGCTAGGTAGGCTGACACATCATGTAATGAGGTCTGAGTCTAAAGCAAAAGTAGGCTCTGTCATATTAGCAGTTGTATCATACAGTCTCTGATAAACATAAATAGGTCCTTGCATTCATCTAAGGTACTTCTGTTCAGTGATGTCATACCTTAACTTGCAATCTAAATTTCTTTAAAGAAACTGTTGCCAATGCTCCGTCCAAGGTTTTAATTACCAGCAATGTTATGGTGGTCCATGATTTGTTAGGCTAGATTTACTTTTAGTAGCAATATATTTAATGATTTGTTTCAATAAAATATTTTTATTAAAGGGTTTCGACTTGATAGGTGAGTGAATTCTCTTTCTTCCACAGCTTCTGGAAATGACAGAAGTCTCTGGGTGAGGATTTGGTTCTGACAGTCTATGTAACACTGATTTCTACTGATGTTACTTGATGCACGGAAAAGGGCCTCATATCACCCACAGGTGGTTTGATGAGGACAAAGACTTTTGGACAGGTAAAAGATCCATAGTCTTTCACCAGGTGCAACAAAAACTTTGTGGATGAGGACACGGAATAACAGGGCTATTCTATTTCTTGAAATGGAATTTCACTTTTCAAGTGAAAACTCAGCAATCCAGTCCACCAAAAGCACTCACAGGTCTTGACAGAGCTGAATTTCATCCTCAATCCATTAAGTAAAGTTTCTAAAAGAAGTTAGTGTAAGCCTAACTGCAGCCCAGACAACTCTGGTGAAAGTTCACTAATGAATTCAATGAAGCATGTCAAATCAGTAGTAAGTGCTTTTCAAAGTCATACCATTTAGCCTTTGAAATAAACTTACCAATTCAAAGAAAGATAATATGAGAAAAATCAAGAAATATCAATGCTAGCCACTTCTTTACTTTAGAACAACTACAACAATAGTTGAGCATGTCTGAACAACACTAATAATTTCAGTGATATGATTCCAAAATATTACAATGAGGGGAAGCACATTCAAATTATGAAAAAACCCTTGTGGCACTATCATTTAAAGATGCCAAAGATTGATGGATACTTCACTGGATCATTCTTTTATTTATAAATACACAAGTCAGTAGCAGCATAGTTCATTCTAAAAGGATACTTCATTATTGCAAAGTGTAGTGTTTCTTCATATTTCTCCTTCAGTAAGTAGAAATATGTCAAAGCCCACATACTTAACTCACTTCTCTTGATGTCAGAAGATCATGGCATACCCTAAAGAACAAATATTTGAACAGTGCTAAAATCCTGTCAGCAAAGTCTTGGGTACCCATCTGTTACACAGATAATATACATACTGAAATGACTGACATTTGTTACCAATACTTACAAAATAGTCAAGACTTGTTGTGTGTGTGTATGCATAACACACTGTAAGCAAATCTGTACGTATATACATCTATTAGTTATATATCAATATGCATATAAATTTCTGCCTAAATATTTACAATCAATTAGTATATTTCTCAGGCTTAGTTTTTATATTGCTTTCAGCTGACTGAAAGGGCATATGGAAACAATAGGAACATATGGAGGAAAAGATTTGTTTTAAGAGCAGATCGTGGTATGTTTACTCACATTGAATAACATACAAGGAATATTCCTTCTGTGGCATAAAATACTCTGCTGTGAAGAAGTGTCACAATACAGAAGTTTGTATTTATTCACACTGTCAGGTATTTGCCATTTATTTACCTACAGCAGTGATGGTGTCACATCAGAACTAAATCTGGGTTGGATTATTTAATTTATTTCCAAATTCTACCCCTATATAATTTTCTTGAGTCAGGGTTACTCTTTTATTTACACGAACTGGGAACAAGCTCTTACCTCTGCTGTATAGAGATTAACCAGAAGGCTTATTGAGGTCTCCCATTTATAAACAATATGCTGTTTAGTTTATCAGCTTAAAAATGGGACTTTTCAAAATGGATTGCCAATGCCACACTGTATCCAAATAGTGTTTAAACTGTGAAAAATTGTTTGCTTCTTAAGGCTGATGAGACACTGCATATTTTACTCACCCTATTTTGCCTAGGCAGTAGCATCGATCTCCAAGTGTGAATGGTTTTATGTGTGAGGGGTGCACAGTTACTCACCCTCTTGCACATTGGAGAGGAGAAAGAATGGAATTTCAAGCTTAGCTCTGAATATCTTCCTTAAACAGCCTGAAGTTTATCTGCAAATTCTTCTACCCTTTTCTGCTGTACCCACACTGGTTCCAAATGCCACCTGAGTTCCTGTCAAAATAGCTGGAGATATTGGCTCTACAGCATTAAACTCCCAATTTTTAATTTGTGCCCAACACATGTACCCACACAGACACACAAGAGAAATTCCAAGGGATGTTTGAAAAGCATTAACCCACTTTACCTAGGAAAATGCCAATTTGCATAGATGATTAATGTATGTACAAGTAAGAAAATATAATTAAGGCCCTTATGGTAGACATTGCACACATGAGCCTTCCATTAAATTCCATAGGAGGCTGTTGCTGAGGTCTTGTTCCTGGCTAAGTCCTACTCCTTGATTTTAGCCCAAAGTTAATGCCACATGAAGGGGAGAGATCTTTTATTTTAAAAATCCTGACCCTGTGAACAGTTTTACATGTATGCATCATCTGCAGAATCAGAAACACCCCAAGGTACCACAATAAAAATATGAAAAAAAAAAGTATAAAAACATATTCTTAACCCGAATGGACTCTGTTAATGGACGTTCTATCATTCCTCTAGACATATCAACCTAAATTCATTTGTGCTTGATGTAAAATTAAAATTAATAAATGAAAGTGCATATTTCTAGCTGCTCAATTATAAACCCTTTGACAAAAAAAATTTCTAGTTTATTTCTCAAAGGCAAATATGGATAAAGTAACTGTTAACTTCAATGGAATTTCAATATAAAAAAATAGAACTTCACTGGGGATTTGTATTATTTAGACAAGATAATACTATTTTGCAAAAGAGAGAATTTAGAATGCCACAACCACTTTAGAAAAATACAGCACTGGCAGTTTATATCTGTATAGATTATATCTATATAATCTGGAACAAATCTGTGGATATGCCCTGTAACAGAAGATCCTTAGTTCATTCCCTTTTTTCAACCTAACAGCGACACTACTCTCTTTTTGATTTACTAGCAGTTCAGTAAAGAACCTGTTCCCAGTATTCATTAATTTTCTTGACAATAAACCTGTAGAAAACCCTGACAGATCAAACTAACATTGAGTCAGAAGATCCATGAACATAGGGCAACTTCACATATCAAATTTGAACTCATAGAACAGAAAAGTTAAATATTTCATAATAATAAGGTAAGCAAATAAATTCCAGACTTGCCATGGAAACACTGACACTCAAACTAAAAGCAGCATTTGATTACACTCTAGTCATATAATATTACCCTTTAGACCCTAATTCTGCAGTGAAACTCCCTCAGCATGGTAGCCCAATCATACCTCCTTATATATGTATTACTGGATTATTTCTTTGGCACTGGGACTTCCATCTTTCTCCTGGGTTATAAAGCAGAAAGCAGTGTTCTCACACCACAAGCAGCAACACATAAAATGTTTTAGTCACATCCAAGTATAATTATGAGCAGAATACTGTCCATAAGCTACTCTAGTAGAAATCTTTCATAGAAAATAACTAAATCCTGAAACTAGCAGTAGCTTCCCCAGACCACTACTACTTCTGTAGCTGCAGACAGAGGGTGGGGAGCTGGGCAGGCTGAGGCACCTGATCTCACAAGATGCTGTGTGTGAGACAGTGTTCCCTCAATTCCAGCAAACATGGCTGGAGTTACAGACGTTCAATACATCGCATAAACAGGTCTATAAACTCTGGCAGTTTTGCACATTACTTACCTGAATATGAAAGACACTTAAGTGAAATGAGGCAAGATAATTAAGGATGTGCACATTCTAGCACAGACGAAGGGCCACTTCTCGTCACACCCCAAAGGCCATGTCTTGTTGCACCCTGCTTTTAACCTGAAATCCACTATATGGATCAATAGCATAATGCCATAAAACGCATTCTATGAGGGTTTTGGTTTAGGTTGGGGTTTTTTTTTCGTTTTATACAACCGTAAGACTTGAAAGGAGAAAAAGAATCCTAAAAACTAAAAACAAAGTCCTCTGGAGACAGAAGATGGAGATGGAGACAAAATCTGACAATGGCAAAACCTATTTGCTACCCATCCTTAGAGTCCTTTCCCAATATGCACAGCCAATAACCAGTAAAAACTCTGGTCATTACAGGAAAACATTTCACAAAGGCTCTCTGTGTTTCAAGAGGACATGAATTGAATTTTTAAGAAAATGTTAAGTCTCAAAGCAATTCAAAAAATTGCATTTCGAAAAGAGAATCATATCTAAGCAAAAGAAATTCTATCGAACCGTTACTCAAACAGCTAACAGAAAGCTTGAAATGTGACACAGTGCAAAGTATCTTGACATTGCTGTCATTTTACAAGTCAGTACTTCAAGAGCAATGAATGAGATGTAAATATTTACCCTAGGTAGCTAGACCAAAGAATGCAAACAGATTCCACAGATATAATACAATTTTTCGGTATCTTTAGTGCTGGAAATGGAAATGTTAACTCTGCCAGGCCACTGATCCTGAAAGATGAATGCAATCAATTACATTTTTTACCTGTCAGTCATTCACATCATTGCCTGTCTTGCAGCTGACTGCTCCCTGTCTTCCAATTCTTGTTTCAAGGCACTGAATAACTTTTTATATTCACTTTTCATTCAGTCTTTTTCACAGATTCCCTACTGCCATCTCAGGTTAACACTGCTTGTTTCAGAACTCGTCTGTTTTCTTCCTGTATTTTCTCAGTGTTGCCTGTGTCCACTGTCTCCCATCTCAGAAAGGTGGCCCTTCTGGTCTCTGAAGTGTCATTTTAAATCTCACTCTTCCTCAAGCTCCACAAATTTTAACCACCTCCTACAATCGGATCCAGAGTTCACTGGTCAGCAAAAGCCATTAACTTCAATGGACTATGAATCAGGACCAGATTGCTGCCAGTAGCCCTGGACTGAAATCTAGCTAAAGAAAATTAACAGAAGAAACTGTATGGACACCCTTGTTGCTAATTACAGACTGCTACTTGAACACAGTCACGGCAATACCACATCCTACATTAATACCATCTGTTACTATTTCCAGTATATTTCTTCAGTCCTTATGCAAAGGACTAAGGCCTTACATTGTTGCACCTTTATCTGTACAAATTCAGAGTGATGCCAAAGGTGTTTAACAGAGCTTGAATAAATAAGCATACACTAGCACCTATCATTTCTTTTATATACTACAAAATACCAGTCTACATCTAGCTAGGTAAGACAAGGAAAATTGTCATGTTTATGAACCAGGTTAGTAAATCATTGCAAAAAATCCAAAGTTAAAATGGCTGTTTAGAGTGACAAGAGTATAGAGGAAGCACAGAGAAAAGTTTAAAGCCAGTAGGTTTTAAATTCTCACTAGTGAGGACTAGTGAGTGTTCTTCCAAGAAATCTCTGTCTAATCCTATGTTATTAATCTAACAGCAGTTTGAAGAAAAAGCACTCCAGAAATCAAAAATAACACTGACTCTACTTCATTCTTCTTGCCTTCATTCATAAACATTCTCGTACTTCCTCTTCATTTAATTCTCCCTGCCTCTTGCAACCTCAGGTCTCTAATGCATATTTTTTATAAGGAAAAATCCGAATAAATTGCCTTTGCCAACCCTTCCTTCTCCTACCAGTTTTTAATGTTTTGTAAGTGCCTTGTTGTAAAGCCAATGCCTTTCTGCAATCCCACAGTGCTCCCACCAAGTGGTACAGGGAAATCAGTTCTAACAGACGATTTAGGCCATCTAATGTGGTACAATAAGATACACAAACACTAGGTAGAAGATGCTGTTCATGTTATGGGAAAAGCTATCATCATCAGACAGCAACTATTGCCTATATAAAGCTAAAATATTAAACATTTATTAAAAAGTATGCTGTGGTTTCAGGCTATTTCAACAGTAATTTGACAGTAATTACAATTCACATTTTTACCCTATATTGTACTAAACAAGGTACCTTAGGGAAAGGGATAAAAGTAACACTGCCTATTACCACATAACTTTGCCGTGTGTATCAGCAAGGACAAAGCCAATTAGATGACCTTCACTGAAGAGGTGCAGTTTTGGGTATACAGCTTTTTGTTCATTTTTTCTTAAAGATGTTTATGCTAACACTTTTATTATAATGAAGTACACTCCACCCTCACAGCTTCAGCTATAGTGGGTAAATACTTTGTAGAAATGAAATTACTGTTGCAACAAGGTTGCTTATGACATTGTTTAATTAAAAAAAAAAAAAAGGGTTGGGACACAGTACATTGATAGGGGGTGGAGTGTATTATATATACAAAACAGGGGTATTACTTCTGTCATCTGACACTGATGTGGGAAGAGAGAGCAAAACCAAATGCATTTTCTTTCCAGCACTGAAACATGCAAAGACAAAATTACAAGTTGTATGCAGCTCAGAGTAATAAAAAGAAATGCCCCAGTATACTTGTTTAGATTTTTTTAAAATATATTTAATTCTCTGATCTTTCACTTCAAAACTTAGAATTAAGCAATGAGTGAACAAGATCTGAAATACAGACAAGGCATTGCTCACATCACATTAAAAGGCATCTTTTAAATGCTGCTGTGGATTTCTAAACTTACATTAAGCAGAATTTTTAGTTTCTGGGATCTTGAAATACAAGATGAACTTGGCCACATTACATCTATTTCTTTAAGTGGAATTGTAAATATGCAATAAATTGCTGTTCCAAAGAGGCAACATGCAGAATTCAAAATTGTTTCTTGCAGGATTCTGTTGACCTGTGTATGAAAAGATATTGAAGCAGTGGTACAAAATCCACAGCTCAAGCATGTGGATCCTAGTGGCTGGATCTCTGAGTACAATGCTCTCCAAAATACACCACCTTCCTTTTAACCACTGAATTTAGTTTTAGGAAAACAGCTGCTTACTAACTTAAAAAAAAAAAAAAAAGAAGGCAGGGAGGGTGGGGGGAAGGAAGAGGTGGAAAGAGCTTATGCATTATGATGACATTTAGCAGAGAGCTGCAAACAGAAAGCAAAGACAAATACTTTAAATGTGATAGATTTCGACCAGAAATGTGAACGTATTTTTTCCTTATAAATAGCTTGCCAGAGTTGGTTGGGACAAAATTTGGGTTGCAGCTACAGGCTGATACAGCAGTGTGGAGAAACAAAACAAACAGGCATTTATCCTCCACCCCAACACCCCCTTTATCTCCCAGTTAGCAAAGTATGACTGATGCTTTTGGTTGGCTGCAAGGCAAATATTAGCTAGAATCTCATTTAGCTACATCCACATCCCCAGTCCCAGATGCTTAAAACTTATCATGGATTAAAGCCATGAAATAAAAATTAAAAAAGAAATTTCAATTTGAAATTTTATTGGCATGTTGCTAGAATGGTCAACATCGATCGACAGGACTTGGTCCACATACTCTGAGAACAGCCTTCCTGCACCTCCCCCCTCTTTTCTTCCTCTCCTCTCTCACTCTTTCAGCATTAATGCTATTAAAAGCCAAACAAAATACTGGCTATGGGTGTAAAGAATGCTGGTTTTTTTTGGAATGTTGCCATGGATCCTGCTTCCAGTCGCGTCCCACAGAAGGAGGGTGCAGCCTCCTGACTCTGTGGCAGGCTGGTCTCCCCGGGCAGGGCAGAAAGAAGATAGCCACGTACTCCTGCTCCTCCCTATTCTTTCTCATCCACTATAGCCAGGTCTTTGATCACCCTCAGTTTGCCACTGGCATCGATCCTGCGCTTCTCACGTATTAGATCCTCCAGGCTGTGGAACCTCACCGTGTGTACCTTGTTCTCTGCCAAGTGGATCTTGAGATAGTACTGCTGCTGGTGCTGGGTGCCAGCAGCCGCCTGCAGCTCCCCCCCGGCTTTGAACTCCCTTTTCCCGAAGCGGCACCAGGCGGCGAAGCTCTCGGAGTTAGTCCAGCAGATCTCGTCGCTTTTTAAGCCCAGGTGCCCGCAGGCGTTCTGCACCACCAGCTCCGCCACCAGCGGGCGGAAGCGGTACCAGCTATTCACCACCCGGCCCACGTTGCCCGAGGCCGCCTCGTACAAGCTGTCCTGGCGGATCTGCCCCTGGTGCAGGTGGATGATCTGCCCGCCGCCCACGTACACGGCCCAGTGCGGCGGCGGGTGCTCCGACGGCCCCAGGTAGAGCAGCTCCAGCAGGTCCCCCGGCTTGCAGAGGGCGGGCAGGGCTGACACCGAGTAGACGCTGAGGTCCCCAGCCTGGGGGCCGCTGCTGACCTTGGAGAAGATGCATTCCTGGCCGCGGAAAGCGGAGAACTGGGTCTCGTTCAGCACCAGCTGGTGGTGGAGGTGGTGGGTGGGCGTCTCCTGCCCAGGGCTGCCGGAGCCCTTCACGCCGTACTTGTCTGGCTGGCCTCGCTCGTCCAGGTCCTCCTCCTCATCCGAAAAGAAGTAAGCTACCCCGACGCGCAGCTCGTCCTTCTCGATCCCCGAGGGGTCCCCGGTCGGCAGCTCGCTGTAATTCAGGTGGGTGATGCGATCCAGTTGATTTCCCATCAATGACAGGGCGAGGCGAGGGCAGGAATTGCCGGATCTGAAGGAGGGTGGGGTGGGCAGAGACAGAGAAGAACAAGAGACAGGAAGGAGAGTGAAGGCAGAGGGAAGGAAAGAAAGAACGAAAGAAAAAAAAAATCAAGGCACATACAAAAGACTTCAGCCATTCCGCCCTAAGACCCCATCCCTCCCCGACTTCTTCCCTCCCCTTCGTGCAAGGGAGAAACTCCCAGTACGGATCCTTCCCCCTACCCCCGGGGTGCGGGGCAGGGCAGAGCCCCGACTCCGGAGTGCCCGGCTCCCAGCGCCGCCAGAGGAGCCTCTCCGCCGTCCGCCCGCTCCGCTCGGGGTTACGGAGCTNCGAGCCCCGCCGTCGCCGCGGACACGCCGGGTCCGAGCCCCGGGCTGCCCCCGCCGAGCCCCGACCCTCGGGCTGCTCCGGCCCGCCCCGGGGCTGCGGCAGGCGGGGCGTCCCGCGGGAAGGGGCTTGGAGATCGTGCCCACCGCGTGAAGCCGCTGCCAAGCCACGCCTCTACCGGACAGAAGTAAAAAGCAGGAAATAAAAGCNGGTCCCCCGGCTTGCAGAGGGCGGGCAGGGCTGACACCGAGTAGACGCTGAGGTCCCCAGCCTGGGGGCCGCTGCTGACCTTGGAGAAGATGCATTCCTGGCCGCGGAAAGCGGAGAACTGGGTCTCGTTCAGCACCAGCTGGTGGTGGAGGTGGTGGGTGGGCGTCTCCTGCCCAGGGCTGCCGGAGCCCTTCACGCCGTACTTGTCTGGCTGGCCTCGCTCGTCCAGGTCCTCCTCCTCATCCGAAAAGAAGTAAGCTACCCCGACGCGCAGCTCGTCCTTCTCGATCCCCGAGGGGTCCCCGGTCGGCAGCTCGCTGTAATTCAGGTGGGTGATGCGATCCAGTTGATTTCCCATCAATGACAGGGCGAGGCGAGGGCAGGAATTGCCGGATCTGAAGGAGGGGGGGGTGGGCAGAGACAGAGAAGAACAAGAGACAGGAAGGAGAGTGAAGGCAGAGGGAAGGAAAGAAAGAACGAAAGAAAAAAAAAAATCAATGCACATACAAAAGACTTCAGCGATTCCGCCCTAAGACCCCATCCCTCCCCGACTTCTTCCCTCCCCTTCGTGCAAGGGAGAAACTCCCAGTACGGATCCTTCCCCCTACCCCCGGGGTGCGGGGCAGGGCAGAGCCCCGACTCCGGAGTGCCCGGCTCCCAGCGCCGCCAGAGGAGCCTCTCCGCCGTCCGCCCGCTCCGCTCGGGGTTACGGAGCTGCCCCGGGAGTCTCCGCTCTGCGAGGGGAGAGGGCTCCGGGGGCGCGGGGAGGCTCCGGCCGGAGGGTCCCGAGCCCTCCCTCCGCCGGCGCGCAGCCGAACCGCGCCGGGCAGCGCTGCGTGCAGGAGGCGGCTGGAGGAGCGCCCGGCCCCGGAGCTGCCACCCCTACCCGCCCGGTGCCCGCAGCCCAGCCCGGGACCCGGCAAGGCACAGGCAAAGAGCAGGCGATCGGCACCCCCTCGCCGCGGGGCCTCTCCCGTCCCCTTCCGTACCCGTGGTCGCCCAGCGCCAGAACCCCCCTAAACTCCTTTAAAGTCGTCCTGTCCCCATGGGCGCCGCAGAGGAAGCGAGATCCCCCCCTCCTCGCTGCCGCACGGCTGCTCCACCCGCGCCGCTCTGGGCTGCGCGGCCCCTCCAGCGAGCCTAAGTACCGGCGGCGCCGCTCCCGAGCCCGCCCCGGCCGCGAAGAAAAAAAGAAAAAACCAAAAAAGTAATTTCTATTAAACTAACCCTCCCAGGAGGGACGCATGTGGCCAAGAGTTTCTCTGTCCTTCGAGGCTGGAGGTGGGTGCCCCTCACTCCAGCCACCTCAGGTTGTACCTGTGCAATCTGAGCTGATACCCTGGGTTTCCTGTTGCTGAGGAGAGACAGGCATTTCCAGAGGGCTGTTCCTCTCGCCTGTTGCACCTCTTATTTTCGGACGGCATGAAGTGCCCTAAGGAGGTGCCTGTCCCTTGCGATCGAGTGGATGAGAAGTTGGAATGTTTGATGGTTGGCATTAGGTGAGATGACTCTGTCTTTCCACATCTGGACGAAGTAGTGGTTGTGGGTCATCCTCAGATTTGACTAGAAGACATGCTATGGCTTATCTTAAGTAAAACATTAGACTGTCTGGCAGTAGCAGTCCATTTCTTAAAAAAATGTATGAAATCTAAAAATCTGTCATCTATAGTAGCTATTAACAATACACACTTTTACAACTAATTTTGCACATTATGGAAATGGAACTCAGATACGATTAGTTCATTTGACCATCTTCCCCCGTGAGGCGGTGTCAGTGATGGGATTGTAACCTGGTTCTATTGTGTTCTTAGTCTTGCTCTAACCATGTGAACTTCTGAGAAGTGATAATTTAAATATTTAAGACACCTCATGAAAAAGATCTAATGACATTCTTTGGTTCAAATGTGCATCATATTAAAGTACCATTTTTAGCTGGAAGTAAATTTACTACTTTCTTTGTAGTGGAAATAGTTTTGTCATCTAGACATAAGTATTTCTGCTTTCAGTGTTTATGGATAACATCTCTCATCACTGCTGTCCTTTTCCCAGTCTTCAGGTTTAGTTAACTGAGAACAATAATGCCATCACTTTATTCTCATGATAGAGAGACACAAAAATAAATAAAAGTAGTGAATTTCAGTTTTTCAGGGTTCAAGCTGTGTACCTATGTTCATGTGGATCAAATGCTGAGTTTCTTAGATAAACATGTTTACTTTGAATGATCCTTTTCTTTTTCCATTCAAATATTGATATAGCTGTCTTTCTAGAATAGCATCTTCTTGTTCTCATTTTTTTTAACATATGCAAAGGCATCACATCATAAATGGAAGAGAAAAAAAGGTGTGTTTAGTTAAATTCAAAGACTGACATCAATTATTTTTTCACTGTGGCAGTTATACTAATCTGTTGATGGTTACAGACTTCTCATGTCTCATAAACTCAGGGGTTACGGCCTGAGACTCATAGGAATTAAGATGATTTACAGCAGTTAAGGATGTAACATTCAGGGTCTGTAGAATCAGAAAGATAATTTGAAAAAAAAATAAAAAATAAAGAAAGATTATTTTCTAATATATGCATTTTAAAATTTCAGAGGACTAAACATAACAGATGGATGTTATTTATCTCTGGAATTGTGTAAATACTTTTCTAATGATTGTCAGAAATTATATGTTCTTTTACAGCATGACCTTCACCAACTGCAACATTTTAAATTAAATTATGAAGACACTCTAATAGGTTTAGAGCTAAGGCTGTAAAACAGTGTTTAAATATTTTGATTTCTTTTTTTAATAACTGTTAATGTGCTTCATTGTTAAAGCTAGTCCAAGCTGAAAGCCATTTTCCGTAGACCTTCATCGACAGTTTCTGTTTTCTAAACACTTTACATTTTTCCCGTTTAAAGTCTGCATCTTTTTAGGTTGCGCTCGCACAGTTCACACTTCCCACGTTTGCCAATCATCAAGGCTATGTGGAGTAATTTTTAGATAGTTCTAAACAAACAAAACATTATTTCATCCTTTCCATGCAAAACAGTGGAGAACAGACTGCTTCAGCAAACTGCAGGTGCAGAAGGATGGAGTCTGAGTGTAGGAAAGGCTCTGCACTTTGAACTAGGTGGAGTATCTCCTGCCAAATTTTAACCATTTTTGGGTGATTGTCTGTGGTTTTGCAAGTCTGCTCAATGAGAGTATTCTGTCTCTTGCTGAAGCATTTACAGTCTCTTACAATCCACCTCTCTTCACAACCTCTGTTCAACACACCTCCAACACCCATTTTCTTGTTTCATTTCAGTTCTCTTCTCTGTACACCGTCTTATCAGTGCTTTGTGCTCTACCACTATCCCTCAAGAAGAAATTTTCCCTCAGTTTCTCTTCAGTCACAGTTTTAGGATAATGTCAAGAAGGTGCCTTAAAAAAAGAAAACATACAAAAAACTCCCATCAACCAATAACCCCCAAACTTTTATGTAACTGTGATTAACGGATACTGCTAGAGATTCCTGTTTTGTCTGAACTAATTTGATTAATGAATTTATCATCTGCTTTAGATGTTTAGCTTCTGGGGGCTTACTTAGGAAAGCAGTGAGTGCAGGCTTGGCTGCTCTTAGATGATGGCACTGGCACTGCAGCATCACTCTGTTCATGCTCCCTGTGACCAGCTTCAGCCTCATTAACCAGGGTCATAATCTCTCCTTGCACCA
The DNA here is from genome assembly GCA_013397815.1 of Aleadryas rufinucha. Taxonomy (NCBI): domain Eukaryota; kingdom Metazoa; phylum Chordata; class Aves; order Passeriformes; genus Aleadryas; species Aleadryas rufinucha. The sequence goes on along the minus strand of VZTH01003227.1, from coordinate 377,221 downwards.
GGACATGGGAATTTACAATATTCCTAACCTGTTATTACTGACCCTAACAATTTTTTTCTGTATTCTGAACATAGGAAAGAAACCCAATAACATCATCATCTCTGGCTCTGTCCTGATCTACTGTGAGAGAATGAATTTATATTTTTCCATTGCTATTTTTTCTTTTTATGCCTTTTTCTATACTTGGCCTTTTGTAACTGTTGCATTTATTTTTAATTTAATACAGTGAAAACCCTTAAAATATGTAGCAAAATAGATACCAAATAGCTTATTTTTTAAACCTAATTTTTTAGATGTTCTTACAGTCCTACCTTGAGCTGAGCTTTGGAGCCTTGGACCCCTATTGCTGAAAGTGGAGCTGAAATCACTGTTGATTTTAATGAGTGGAGAACATTTGTGCAGAAAAATTTAGGAACACATTTCAAAAAACAACCAGAGATAAAAAAATTGATGATAAGGGTGGAAACTTTCCTATCTGTTACGAACTTTAGATTGTAAAAATCTGTCCATTACAATCCTGTTAATGTTGAATCTCAGATGCCCAGAAGCTCTTATCTATTTCAGGCACACTACACTTGGTAGAAACTAAATACAGTTTCTACATCTAAGCAGTCTGGGAGAGTCCTGAGGTTTTGGATAAGCTGAGGGAGCTGGGCCAATTCAGCCTCGAGATTACCGAGGGAGACCTCATCAGTGTCCCTCAGTATCTGAAGGGAGGGTGTCAGGAGGACAGACCAGGCTCTCCTTGGTGGTGCCCAGCAACAGGACAAGAGCTAACGGGCAGAAACTGATGCACAGGAAGTTCCACCTGAACATGACAAAGAACTTCTTTGCTGTGCAGGTGATCACACACTGGAACAGATTGCCCAGAGAGGCCGTGGAGTCTCCCTCACTGGAGATACTCAAGAACCATCTGGACACAATCCTGTTCAAATGTGCTCTGGGATAACCCTGCTTAAGCAGGGAGGTTGGATCAGATGACCCACTGTGGTCCCTTCCAGATTTTTCCTTCAGCCTTGGACAGCTTTTGCTATTTTTATCCAGTAATGGTGAAATATAACATGTGAAAACTCAGGAAGATAATTGTGGTTACAGTTTTTCCTGTTGCCTCTTTTCTGCTCTTTTGCTGGCTTCTGGTGCCTTCATGATTCTTGCATTCACAGGGTCACTTGTAAGTAAAATTGTCCAGGACCTGTTCTCTGGCCCTGAGGTACCGTATAACCACATAATTGTCTATCTGAACATTCTAAACTCCAAAACCAAATGGCTGCATCCAAACTACCTCTTAGGAATTATTCCTAATCCATTTTAATCTCTAAAATGTATGGAAGAATAGTATCCGACTCATGCCAAAGCTTTTCAAAAGGCTGTGCTACTAATTAATTGTATGAAAAATACTTTACTGATCCTTGGACCTGTGAGCTGGGCCTGTGTAGCCAACTGCTTAGACTCTACCCAGCTCCTGAAGGAGAGGTGGAGCATGAACAAGTGCATTTTTTATCAAATGACACTTGTAAAGACTCTAGACTTAATTTCTGCTTCCTGACCAAGTGATACAACTGAAAAGATATTGGAGTAGGAAAGATTTTGAGGAGGAATGGGAAGAAATACCTTCATTTAAACATGTTTATCTTTTTAAGGCTGTTATGTAGACAGAATCCCAAATGGGGAAGTCACTTTAAGTTCTCAGGGAACAGCAGGTCAGGGTGATGGGCAGGGGCAGGGTTTGGGGAGCTGGAGTTGCACCCAAGTGCAGCTTCCCAGTGCCCTGGCAAGGGGAGAAGAGCAGGAGTGCTGGGCTGGGGCCAGCTGAGGCCAAGTCAAGGGAGAGATCAGATGTCCTGCAAGGCCATGGGCCAACTTGGGCCAACTCAGCAGCCTGGCCCAAGCATGGGCCAGAGCTCCAATGCAGCTCCCAAGTCAGGACCTGAAGTCCCATCCCAGCTCCTCAAAGCTCTTCCTCATTAAATTTGCTTTTCTCCTGGACATATTATCCAAGGTTCATCTTATCAGACCTGATCTTGAACAGAAGTAGCAAACCCCGAGGAAGCGAGGGAAGAGTTTGTAGATCTTGCACTCAGATCCCTGACAGCAGCATCATATTCATTCATTGGAGTATGAAAGAAAAATAGCTGAGGGACTAGATTTTCATTTAGATGTCTGTGTCAACTGAACTGAATGCATTGGCTTTTTTTCCAGGGGGCAGGGGGAGGATGTTATATCTTAAGTTAGTACTATAAGCAAAGAAGCCTTTCCCAGGATTATGACAATATCCTTTATGAACTTTTGAAGAATTGGAGGTTGATGACCATGCAGTTAGATCAATTAACAGTGAATTTTTTTTTCTCGATCCTTCTATTTCCTGGAGTATGTCTTTCTTAAAGTTCTTTTGAGCGTTCCAAAATGTCACCATTTTCATACAGAGAGAGAAGAAACTAAACAACAAAATCAACCAACAACATCAAAACCCTCTAAGCAGGCATGACCATAGTCAAATAAAGAGAATTCACTTATTCATAGTAGACTATTACACTTACACAAGTGTTTTTTTGGTTCGGGAATGTAGTCTAGAAGTTCATACTATTTACATACATTTTATTTTCCTTTTTGTCTGGGTTATGAAATAATATAAAATATAATCTAGCCTTGTGGTGAACCTAACCTAAGTGATTGTAGCCACAGAAGCAGCGGCTATGTGTTTGAAAGATCTTGGTAAAATAAGCTTGATCTTATATTTGCTAGTTTAATCATATATAAGTAGTTTCAGTATAAGAGAATTTTTATTCTCTTATTTTTATTTTATTTTTATTTTCCCTATTTGGGCTTGAGGTTTTTTGTCAGTTGGTTGGTTGGTTTGGGGTTTTTTTTCCAGTAAAGACAGTTTCATATTATATTTAATAATGAGTTAGAGGATTCCAATTAATAGCAAACTTTCACCCCAACTACCTACTCCCTCAACTTCTTTCATAGCTTATCTTGTGATCATGTAGTTACAGGGTGAGTCTAAATTCACAGAACTGCTATAAAAAGATGCTAAATATCTGCCAGAAAAAACCCATATTTTTTAAAGGTGTTGGCACTCTGGAGCTGGTACTTTGAAACTGAAACAGTCATGAATATTGGTCCCTTCTGAATATAGGATTTTGACATGGCTTTAATAAAGGTGGTTACATTGTTCCTTCTGTAAAGGGAGGATAATAATGGAAGTCTACTAGGAAAATTTCCACAGTCTCCTCTAGCTCTTGCTACAAATAAATCTAAAATAAAAATGACATTGTAATGTTTGCACAGGGGAAAAATATCTCCAGAAAGTAGTGCAACTTCAAAAAATAAGCTTCCAGAAAAAAAATAAATTCAAAAGTATTTGTAATTGTCTTCTAATGCAATCTTGTTAGGTGGACTACTATCACATGGCAAAGCAACTTTTTCAATGTCTTTCTTCAAATGACATTTTGCAATTGCAGACAGGGCTTTCCTAAATCAGTTTTAAAGATTGGAAACCTTTTTAGAAATATCAGACCTTAAGGAATAAAGTAGTGGCTCTTCACAAAAATTACATTTTCAGTGTATGACTCCTCACTGATGATGTGTTAACTTTGTCCCTAAGTGACTTAACAAGAAATAGATAATAAATATGTTTCTAAGTGCACACTGGTTACTTAATTATGATTATCTTATTATTAGCTCTTTCCCAAGCTACTGAAAGAGAAAAGGCAAAATGTTTTCTCAAGTACATGACATCTGCTTGCATTTCTTGCATTTGCTTTAAAACTAGAGAGATTGTCCACTATACTTTCTATTTTTTGTCTTTTTAATTTTATTTTTTAATTGAAAACATGTAGGCAACCTAATATCTGGCTGCTTGTATTGTAACAGTGTTATTTGCTTGGCTTTTTTCATTTTCATATGTGCTTTGGGATCCTTTATTAAGTCATTGTTCTGTAACTGCATTCTATTATAATTTAGCTCATTTTTAATAATATGTATGATATTTCTGCTGCCCTGAAGGACTCCCATGAAAATTAAATGTTGAAATAAAATGAGCATCCAATGCTTCTTTCTATTAGGCTAGTTAATATTTTATAAAATATATTTTATCTGTGAGTCTTTCAATACCTGAACTCAAAAATGACTTTCTAAATATTATAAGCGCTAACAAATACCCCTTGACTGAATAGCAAAGCAGAAATTCAATCTGTGTGACAGTTGCTATTCATAAACAGTTTGAGCTTCACTCTCATGGTTTATGCTGTTAGCTGAACCCTTTTGACTGAGTTACAGAACTAGATTCAGTAAGGGAGTCATACCTTGCTATTAGTGAAAACCTTTTGGAGGGAGCTTCTATTTTTCTTTTTCAAATACAGAGCCCAGTCCTGGAGACCTAAATCATTTGAAATGCATATCAATTTTATGGCCAGACCAGCATCATCCTGCCTGAAATACAGAAAAGGCTGTCAGAGATACCTGCACACAGTTTTCTTTGAATCCAGCGAGATTTCTGTCTGCATTCAAAGAAAGAATACAGCCTTAGATGCTTAGAAATGACAAATGTATACAATTAGAATTCATTCCATTTGCTAAAGTGTATAAGTATTGAATAAACTCATTGAGATTGCACTGTGTTGCTATTAAAAATAAGTTTCTGCTCAACAAAAACTGAGTAGCCCGAATTTTTAAATTCATTACTATTTCCAGTAGTAATTTCCAAGAAACATTTTCCCAGCCTCTGAACAATCTTGGGTCCATTGGGTCGTGTCTATTCATGTATATAATTCTTTCACCTAAAAGTCTGGCTCAGCTAATTGACTCACAGGTTAACCCTGTTATCTTCATACTCTTTTTTTGCTGATTGTGTCCATACAAAACTATTGTTTACAGAAGGATTTTTTAGAGATGTAGCATACCAAGCTGTAACCAACTACTTTATGTATAATGCATAAATGAGTGTAGACTACAGCTCATTTTACTTAGCTGTGTTGTTGCTTCAATAATAATGGAAGAAAAAAGCCATGAAAAATTTATGTTTATTCCTAAGTTTAGAAGATGCAGCATGATTTGAATATACTCAGGACAAGTTGCATAAGGTATGACAGTAGTAGCTTAACTTCTTCCTCCCCCCTTTAAAAAAAGCAGAAATTAATTTGATTTTAGTAGAGAAAAAATCTGACTGAAAAGGAAAGAAAAAAAAATCTGACTTGAGACAAGACTGGTTTTGTAGTTGTTTGTTTTACTCTCATCTGTGGTACAAAGTCTTTTAGTGACCCTGGTCATGTCACTGAGACCCAGGCTGGTGCCATCAATTAGTATTTAAAGAACTAGAAGCACTTTTCTGTTTAAAACATGGGCATATTACTCACCTTAGGTGTCAAAAATCTGGGTTTAGTTCCTTATGTAGCCACAGTGGTTTAAAACTCTGTCATTCAGTTTAAGTGTAGCTATTAGTTTAAGACACACTACAGGCTACCTGACTATTTTCCAGTTACCATGTTGTAACCTTGCCCTTGTTGAGAAAATTGCTTAAAGAAACATGAACAAAACTTTTAACTAAGAGATTAGCGTACTCACCTGAAGGCGAAGGTACCTGGGTTCCTATTTCTGTTCCCATAGTTCAAAACTATTTAATGTAAAAATGGAAATAGCCTTGAGATGAGAATGTTCATCCAAAAATAGGTGCTTCGTTCTTTCCTACAAAACAGAAAAAAGGACTGTATCCTACTTTCCTGGTGTCATGGTTTTGGATTTTACTGCTGATTATGGAATGGGTGGTCAAGTGTATCACAATTTGTGGCAAGCATGTTTTAAAACCTCATGATTATGTGTTGTGCTCAGGCCTGCAGTGGATGGTTGGTGTTGCAGAACACAGCACAGAGCCCTGAGGAGGAACCCCAGGGATTTAGCAGGAGTTCACAGCAGGCCCCTGTTGGTGGGTGCTGTGCTGCTTACATCCAGGAAACCTCAGGCATGCCTGTAATGAGAAGCACTAACCTCTTGTAAACTCAAATCTACAGTCTCTCTTGGGTTTAAGTGCCTCCAAGTTTAGGCAGCAGCTGTTGCTTTGCTTTTCAGATTACATTTTCTGCCTAAACATCTCCATTTTCTCCAAATCCTTCTTTAGATGTTTAAATCCATTATTGGCTCTATCCCTTAATCTCTGTTCTGCTTACCTTCCCCTATGTAAATGGGAATATTCATACTTCTTTCACCTCACTTTACCTTCTGTGTTGCCTGATAGCAATTATATAGGACAAGGGCTGTCTCCAGGGGAGACATCTCTCCAGGGCAGGTATAAGTGAAATACAACAAACATGGGATATGGGGGTACTGTCAAACACAAATAAACTTAAATAATATAACTGCATACTAATTTCATTTCACTTTCCTGTTCCTTATTTTTAGATATAAAAATATTTATGATATTTTACCTACAGTGCTATAAGAATTATATTATTTTGGATGTCATCAAGTTTGGGGGGGTAATAATCCACAATTACAGATGGAATTCTGTGTGTGAAAGCATGGCCCCTGCAGCCTCTGTGCTGTGTTTGCAGAGTATGAGAGAATTGCTAATGATAAAAGGCCTTTGAAGACTTTGATCTCTGGGATAAGCTTGTAGAGATTGTTGTTCTGTGGCCATTTCATGGGGAGATAATCACCTGAGGCTGAGATGGTAACCCCATGTCCAGAATACGGTGAAATTCTAAATTATACAGCCCTGATATGGCCAATGAGTCTTTTAGCTCAGGTAAAAAAAAAAAAAAAAAAGACAAGACAGCATATAAGTTCTGAAGCTTTTGAAACTCTACCAGACATTAAAAAAAAACACCCCACAAAAAATTTAACCTATGAAAATGTAATTTTCTATTAAGTCAATGTTTTTGACCTGAAGAATGGGCTTTTTTAAAATATGCACTTTTTTTTTTTAATTGGAAAAAGGAGATAATTATATATGAAGCATAAGTAAGTGGAAAGTGCAATTTTCTTTTGAAAGATGAGGTTTTTTTTTCTCCTTAATTACAAAAACTAAATGCTAATGTCAAAACAAAATATTTAGAATCTGCAAAAATGCTGAATATTTTTGAACTGAAAAGTTTTGCTGAATTTAGCTTGGACTTGAAAAATAGATTTGATGATTGAGTAATATATTTCTTGGTATACAGAGTATTTGCCAAAAGAAAAAAAAAAAGCAGTTGTTTTAAATAAACCATCCTGACAGAAGCATGTGAGCTGGGTTTATGACTGCAGTCATACATGATATTTGACACAGGAATGCTTTTCCAGACCAGAAACAGATAATTCCTTGCAACCCCAGAGATACCTGTGCAGGGAAACTCGACTTTGATAACCTACCCACACCAAATATGATTAAGCCTTATTATGTGTCTAGTTGAGTATTAGAGATAAATGAAGCTAATAAAGAGGAAAGAACCAACTGTAATAAGTTAAACTGAAAATGGTGTAAATCATGTATGTTCATCTCAGCTTTAAATGGGCTCATGCTTCTTAGTGAATAATTTATTTGACATATTATTTCTTTCTTGTCTTTTTTCCCCCCTTCTGTTCACAAATAGCTTATGAGAAAATAGCTGTTTCATCAAATGTATTAATTGAGCAAAATTGTTTTGTTGAATAATTTTCATTAACAGAAATTGCATCTGGTTTTTATATTCAATTTCTGGATTATTTTGTGCTCACGAACAAAGTCTTGAAAAATACTTATAGTATGGAAATGTTTCTGGCACATAATTCCAACTCCTAAATCCTCTTTGTAAATGAAATAGTGGGAATTTTCATGGTATCAGGATAAAATCCCATCAGTACAAGATAGCTGGAAGAAAGATAAACCAGATGACATCCAAAGGAGAGATAAAACACTACATTTTTTAAACAGAAGTTATTAACCCTTTGGAAAAAAGGATAGAGAGAGCAATACAATCTAATGCTCAACATATTTTATGGAACAGGCAAATAAATTCTTTGGTTTCCATACAGTCAAAGGAAAAATAAAAAGAAACACTTTAATATATTTGTTATCTAATCTGCACTGTTCCTGAGCAATATCTCTGTCAGTACTGGTAGACCACGAACAGTCTTTTGAAGGTCTTTACAGTTTCAGAGTCCATAATCTCCCAGAAAATCTATTTCAGCACTTCACTATTCTTACCATTTTATTACTGTTTTCTAATATTCTAATCCTAATTTCAAATATTGTTGTAGTCTAAACCCATCATTTCTTGTTCTGTTTCTTAGGTCATGGAACATAATTTATTCCTTCTCTCCTATTTGCAACCTTTTATATATTTGAAAATTTTCTGCTTTTCAATCTTTTTGTTTTTGCTTAGATAAAAGAATCATAATTCATTCATGTTTTTCTTTCTCTGCAGTTATGTTTTCTAGAATCCCAGTTGTTCATACTATTCCACTGAGCTCTCTTCGATTTTAAATCTTTCACAAACTGTGGTGCTCAAAATTGGAAAAGGAAACCCAGCTGAGGCTTGAACAGAGCAGAGTAGAACAGAAGAATTGTTTACAGGCTGTCTGAGTGTTTCTAACTTTTATTATGGTCTATGCCTTTTTGCATCAGAGTGGCACTGTTAATTCACATTTAGACTGTCACCCAACTACACCTTTTTCTGTGAAACTGTAGCATTATCAGGTAACTTCCCACATTCCTGTTTCTGACCTTAAAATTTTGAAATCTGTGAATCTTGTGAATTGCTACAACTTATTCCCCTGGTGATTATATTCAGAAATTCCTTCATCTTAGCAGAACTCTGTATCAGTAAGTCTCTTCTTGATAGAATAGTCCTTCTATATAAATTGAAAGACCCTGAAGAGAAGTTAAACTCCGCAGAGGGAGGTGGAATAAGATTTAAGATGGTCCACTACAGAGGAAAAATTTACTTGCCATAGCTGATGTCAAGCAGTTAGAAGTCACTGAATCTTTATCCAGGTAAAATCCATTTGTGGAAATGGAGTGAAAAATGAGTTTTAAACATAATTACTGTAAAAGCTTTTAAAAGTGGACTATGGAAGTTATTAGTAATGTTTGTCCAGCTGTGCTTTTATTCCTAGACAATTCAGATTTCCTGAATTACACTATTTGGACGGACTAAGATTTAGCAGAAGGGTTTTTTTTTTTCTGTCCTAGACTCGTAGAAGTGGTAGCTGGAAAGGATATATGGTGGTCCATATAATGCACCTCCTGCTCAAAGTGAGGCTAATATCAATCCTGGATCGACATCAGGTGTGGCTTTTTCTGACCTTGTCTTAGAAAAGATGAAGATTTCACCACTTTATAGACTGCTTCAGTGCTGTGCTATCTGTATAAAGAAAAAAAAGTTTTCATAATGTCCAATTTGAATTTCTCAAGCTGCCACTTATTATAGCTGCTTCTTATTAAATTGTCTATCACTCCAAAGTGTTTGGCCAGGTCATGTTTTTAATGGCACTTCTTCAGGAGGTAGGCTGATTTTGGGTTATGCCTTAGCCTCCTCTTTTCCAGACTAACACTTAACATGTTTCTCCATTTATTGTGGGCCATATGCTCTAGGCTCCTGAACAGCTTGTTTGCTTTCAGATGGACTCTTTCCAGTTTCCTGACACTCATTTTGAGCCGTGGAGCCAAAAACTGGACATGCCACTCCAGGCGCATCCTTGTCAATGCTGTGTAGAGTGACATGTTAAGTGCTGGCCTCACTTCTACTAGTGCAGCCCAATAAGCACTTTGTCTTATTCATGTGGGTAGTGCACTTCTGCTCATATTCAGCTTGATAATTACTCTAACCCCCATGTCCTTTTGGTCAAGTGCCACTCAGCCAGTTTTGCTTCATGAGGTCATTCCACCCCACGTGCAGAATTTAAGACTTCTCCCTCCTGAGCTTCACAAACCTTCTGTTGACCCAGTCTTCACTTTTCTCAAGGCCCTAGCCTGAATCTGTATCACATGATGTGTCAAACAGTTCTTTGGCAAATTTTCTGAGGGAACATTCTGCTTCATCATCCAGGAAGAAATACTGAGCTGCTTTCCAGCCCTAGAGTATTTGTTTCATTACCCGCTGCTAGACCTCAAGCCATTGAATATTGCCTTGGAACCCAGTGCTTCAGCCAGTTTTCAGCCCAGTTAAAATACTGTTTATCCTGGCACAGTTTCTCAGCCACAAGAATGTGGTGGAAGGCATTGCCAAATGCCTTAGTGGAGTAAAAGTTACAGGAACTGTTACCTTTTACCTTCTCAGGCCATAATTTTGTCATAGAAGGCAACCATGTTGGCCAGGTAGCATTTGCCTTTGTAAATCTGTGCTGAACTTGGTTGCCCTCTTGTCTTTTGCATGCTCATAAATGGAAGAAAGGAGGATATGCATCCTCCAACCCACCAGGGATTGCACTTGGTGTGTCCAGCTGGCAGTTCCCAAGACTGTCCTTCTTACCTTTTTTAAAGGCATGACCTGTTATTGCCATGTTTTTTTAATTGTTAGGAAACAGCTTTATAATTGCAATGGCCAATCCTTCTACAGCCTTAGGGCTGTTTTCAGGCTCTGCAGATTGAATAATCTAGTTTTTCTAAATAATCCCTCTGCCTGGGAACAGAGGGCTGGGAGCAGGTTTTTCTGGTAAGGGTGAGAAAAACCCAAAAATATTTCAGTTTTCCTTGTCTTACATTGCCAGGTTATCATCCTCGTCCATCAGCATTCACTCATTTGGTTGCTGAATTAATTTTTCTCCATTACTTTTATAAAAATTGATACCCTAGGTTCATCAAGCACAGTGAATGCTGCACTACTTCTTGCATTAGTAATCATGTGGCATCTCCTTACCTGCAGTGGTCTCATTATCCCTGGCAAATGACCCTGCTGTGGTGTGTTCTGTGGGAGAGAACTATTGTTAGTAAGCTTTCTGATACTCAGTACTTCAGAAATATAGAAGGGAGTTGGTACTTCGTATTGGTTGACATTTAGTGAATACCTTTTATATTACACCTTTGAGCTTCTTTTTGCCAGTAGAATGTTCATTAACCACACAGGAGATTCAGGTTCTTTGCCTTCTTTGGCATTTGGTCAACATCATCCTAGTCCAGCCTTTCCCTCTTAACTATGAGGAAACCATAGCAAATGTTGTGCAGAGTTGTGATATGCAGGAACCACAAGGGATAAAGTGTGCTCATTCATTCATTTGGGATGACTCCTACGTGGTCGAGTGATGTGCAGTGTCCTCAGTCACTCTGAGGCCTAGAACATGTGCGTTCTAGACACAGCACTGAGAACGATGTTAAGTCAAAACAAATTCTAGCAACCTTTTGTCCAGAGTATGCAGAAACAGGGTTACAGTTTTCTATTCATGTTTAAAACTGGTCAAATTTCTTTTTAATTTTTAAAAGATGATAAAAATTCACCCTGAGTACAGTTGTGATGTCTGGGCTTCAAAGCATAGTTTGTCTTTATAAAATCAGGTAGCTAACACTTTTAAATGTTAATTTTCCCCTAATTCAATTCTCCCAAATGGTTGAATTGTTTGACCGAATATTGCCCACCAAAGAAACAGCTTCAGGCAAGCACCTGTCATGGAAAATTTCATCCCAATTCATTAATATTTTGTAAAATTATAAACTATGAAAACAGAGATCTGTAATTTGAAGTGTCAGGGAGCCTCTATAGTACATTATGTTACTACCTTCCTGCACAAGTAAGTTACTGGTATGTAATAGGGTAATTAATAAAGCTTTTGAACTTTTTTTTTTTTTTCATAAATGGATGCAATAATTTGGCTCAAAGATGCTCTGGATCTGTGTAGTTCTTTGTTGCACACCTAGGAACAAAAGATCTGTAATAAAAGTGAAATGGCAGTCTGAATTCAGAATGCCCATGCTTTTGTGTTTTGATGTCTCAGCTTTCATGCTATTTTTATGTTGTTTCTTTCATCTTTAATTTTACCAAGAGATTCATACTAGATGCATTATTAATCCCTGTAACACTGCCTTCCCTTCTTCTGCACAGTGTGAGAGATGTCTGGCTCCAACAGAAATAATAATGTGTGAGATTATTTTCTACATTTAATATGCAAATAAAAAAAATAAACAATGTGGATTTTCTAAAATCTCCATGCTCTGTAATTTTCTTCTAAAGATTTCACTGATGCATTAGGAACTGAGAGGCATAAGCAATCACTGAAAGCTTTTAAGCAATGATTTTGGTTGTGTACTTTATAACCTGAGACTTCTCAGCATGCAGCACATTATAACACATACTGCACTGGCAAATAAACAGAAAAGTGAAGTATGGTAACTGGACTTTCTGTAGGGGTTTGACATAGATTAAATGAAACACAATTCCAATATGTTGACCAACTGCAGAAGAAACAATTAAATGTCTCACTGATGATGGTTAATGGGACCAATTAGAGAATGTGTTTTGAAACATGACTGGTACAGTTACGACTCCTGCAGCAGAGAGGGAGAGGCAGGGGAAGGAGAGTAAGGGATTGTGAATTGCTAATGGAAAGACTGATAATTTCAGAGCTGGGGTTTTTTTGGCTGTTGGGTAAATGGAAAGCTAATTGCAAATACTCTTCCACTTTGTATTAAAATGTGCAACATATTGTTTTGATTGTATTATTTACTCTGTAAGCAGTATCACAGCTGCACAAACTGGTCAAAGAAAAAGGAGCATTGTGCATAGCAAAAGTCTGGCCATAGTATATCTACATAATTACAATAAAAAGGGAGCCCTTAGGCCTTCTACAGTATTGATCAATGTTAGCAAAATGAACTGATGGTCTTTAGACTTCCATTCCAGCCGGGAAGCATCAACAGTAATCTACTTAAACAGAAAATTAATACTGGAGGAGTGTTTTGGGCCCAACCCAAAAGGTAATATGCTAGCAAAGGGAATATGTTTCTGTGTGAGGTAATATAGGACCTTTTTAGCAGACTGCTTTTCTTCTATTAGAAACAATGATATTGTCATGGATTAATATTTCCTGAAATCCAGAAGCAGTTTGAAATCTCTCATTTAGAACAGTGCTGCAGGTCTTCTCCCACTGGCCTTCCCCAGACAGAGATGTGATACTGCTCCTGTGATGCTGCTCCCAGATGTAGATACAAAGGCAGTTCAGCTGCTCCTCTGTGTGTCAGCCTTGAAGCTGAAAGTACTGGGAGGTATGGTGGAACCCCAGTGAACATCCCCCTTCCACATAACCCAGTTTGGATCTGGAAACAGAACTGACATATCGTCAAGGCACTCTGGCTACACCAATACCAACAGCCCCTCTGTGGTTCTGGGTCCATTTTTCTGGTTCGCAACTTTCAGTTCAAATCTCTCTGCTATTGGTGTTCATAGCTAGAAATGAGAAGGGCCTATTTTATCAGTGTAGTCCTGCTCTTCTCAGAATAGTGCGTGCCCTAAGGCCTGCCCTCCAAAGAAGGCCAGGCTCTGGTGCTTCAGAGCACAGCACAAAACTCTAAAGTGTGTTCCATGTTCCAAAAATATCATGAAAACCAACTTAAGCTGTACTCTTAGTGAACATGTACATTCATCTAAAGCCAGAAAAAATTGATGTGTTTTCTTTAGCAGTGCTAAGGTATACAGAAATTAAAGTGTCCAATATGTTTCATTTGCTGTATGCATGTAATGTATTGCCACAGATATTTGACTGGTTTATTTCCAGAAAAAGTGCCAGCATGATTTGAAAGACTCATGAAAGTGGTAATTCTTCCACAGTTTGATTAGAAACAGGATAATAGGGGTTTAAACTGAGAAGAGAAAATGAATGTTAATTGTTTTTAAATAACATAGTTTAAGCAGCACAGTTAGTTTCAAATAATACAGAAGTAATCATTGAAGTGTGTAAGCTAATTTTTTTTTCAGTTACCAGTTATTAGAACTTCACCTTAAATTAAAAAAAAAAAAAAATCAGGAGAATTATGCCAGTTTATAATAAGGCAGTTGTACTGAGTCTGGCTAGGACTGAGTTAATTTTCTTCATTGGCCCTCATATGGCACTTTGTTTTAGATTTGTTACTCATACAGAACTGACAATGTACTAATTTTCTAGTAATGTTTGCACAGCACCAAGGCTCTCTGTTTCTCAATGTGCCCCACTCCAGAGCTGGGACTGGGAGAGGTACATAGAAGGTACATAGGTACTGGGAAGGGTACATAGAATAGGAGGGAGATGAACCTCAACTATCCAAAGAGATATTCCTTGCCGTATGACATCATGTTCAGCAATAAAAGGGAAAAGAGGGGTTTTTAGGAAGGTTAGCAATCTTTTGCTTGGGAAATGGCTGATCATTGTTCTACCTGTGGGAGATGGTGAGTGATTGCCTTTGCAACAGCTGATTTTTTGTTGTGGGTTTTTTTTTCTCTCTCTCTTCTTCCACATATCCTTCATTTATTAACCTATTTTTATTTTTTTATCTTGGCCCCCAATTTTTATTGCTTCTATTCTTTCTTTTCCTCATTCCCCATCCCACTGAGAGCTGGGGAAGTGGGCAATCAGCTGTGTGGTGCTTAGCAAACCACCAGGGTTAACCCAGAACAGGAAGTACAGAAAGGCTGTGGCTGACCTTCCTTGTTATTAACTTGTTTCATGGACCAGTCTAAGTGAGTGTAAAATGTCCATGTTCTGCTTTCTTTATCCATTACAAGGCAATGGAGATCAGTGCTATTGGTTTCAGTAAAGCTACTTCTGATTCATGCTGTTCTACCTGAGATGAGGTTATTGTCTATTAAGGCTTCAATTAGGTTTACTCTCATCGTATTCCTCTGTGAAAAATATTTCACAACAGAAGACAAATGCAATTGGGTGTAATGCATGATTCATGGAACAACACCTGCTGTTCCAAGTTGGGACTGAAAAACACTAGGAGATGTGTTAACACAATGTGAAACAAATGCTGAAAAGGTGTAAGTGGCTATAGCACCATTGTTTTCCATGTGGATACATGCATTCAGCCTTGTTTATGTGTATTTACGTGTATTTAGACTGGGATTTAGCAGAGTTATTATAAAACTTTTAATAAGAAATATAAATGTGAAGCAGCTGGAGTACATTCTGCTCTTCTTGGTTTTGTTGTTGTGACTGATATTTCTCATATAATAACAAACTCTGTTAGAAATATCCTCTTCTTAAAATTTTAATAGATTTTAATTCCATAAATACTTCTCTAAATACCTCTGTTTGACTAATCATAACGGAATGCATTCACGGCAAGGGTCATAAAACAGATGAGGCAGTGAAAATGTTTAGTGAACGTTAGAACTAATAATCATAATGATGCTGCTAGAGCAGTTGGAGCACAGCACACAAAGACACAGCAAGATGCTACCATAAGCTCCATGCACTCTTCACAGAAGCCACGGTAATACAAGATTGTATAACTGGAATTACAGGTTGCACTGGAATTGGTGTCTGCCTCTGGGATTTGTGTTAGCAGAGCCAAAAATGACATAAATCTCCATTTGATGCTCAGAATACTTCCTCTTTGTCTGCATTCGTTTTCTTTCCTGACTCTTTACAGTGCTTAGACTGAAGATTTTCTGCTTATCATCATTTTCTTCTTTGGTCTTTAGCTTCAGTTCGTGAAAGAAAGAAGGTTCATCTTTTCTACCCCATTTGGAGGTGCAATACTCAGTAGACCAGTAGTGTTATGCTATCTCAGGTCTGAGTACATCACCCAGAGCTTCAGAGCTGCACTGCTGAGTCACCTGGCTGTGAGGTGTTAGGTGCTTTTACAGAGAGGCATACTTGATATGCTCTCCTCTTTTGACAGGTAACCCAGAAATAAAAATAAATTTAAGTTGCTGCATTTGTGAGAACTGAAGAATCAAGAAAAATCCAAATGGAATAGACTCTTGGCCTGAAAGAAACAAAACTATCCTTCTAGGCTATATATACTTACTTCATAGTTGGTCATTTTGCATGACTGGTTGTGTGTATGTTGCATGCATGAGTCTGTATATTTACATGCATGTGTGTTAGGAGCTCAGTGGAACTGCAACCAATTTAGGACACATTTTAGCCTGGAATAGCTCCAGAAGAAGTTACTAGCTAAGCCTTGGTGGAATTTATAGATAAGAGCAAAGTTAAGAAAATTAGCAAGAAAATAACAAGACCAGTTATGCTGCAAATAGGGAACATGGTAAAAGAAATTAAATAGACTAAATCAGAAATTGAATAACTTAATTAAAACACAGAACTACAAAGGAAGTCTTTGCTGTGAATTAGATGTGTCCCCAGTCCCAGGTGGATATCTTCCAAAATCACCATACCATACCCTGTTGGTCCCCAAATATCCATATTTACTTTGTCAGACATCTGTGCATCCACTATGAAGTCTTTGCTGTACAATATAGAAATTAATCCTAGATTTGATCATATATAGTTAACTAATGGTGACCTATACTTCAGAAGATTATCAATGCTGATATTGTCATAAATAACTGATAACCTGACAAATAATACAGTATAAACTTAATTAGTGCACAGCGCTTTAAGCCTGAGGAAGAAAAGAGTGTTTCAAAGACCCTGTTTTCCTAACCTTGATTGATGATTCCTTTTGAGCTTAATAACTGCTCAAAGCTGGGATCAAATATTATGTCCTTGCTAATGTCTTGAAGTTATTGAATTATTGTGTAGAGTATTGTAACTACTCTAAAGTAATGATTGGCTATGGGTTTGCTGCTTTTTGAGTGGGTTTTTTGGGGTTTCTTTTGTCTCAATGTTATTTTTCATCCATGCCACATGACAAAATTTTTTTTGAGAAATGAATCAATCAGTTAAAGTGTTTCATATAACAACAGTTCAAACAAATTGAGAGATTTTGGCAAGGGAGACAATATACATGCTCAGAAGGGAACTGGAAATAAACTGGAAAGTAAAGGTGAGGGATGCAGGGAAATTCAAATCTAAGTAATAACACAAAATAAAGCAAAGCATCAAAACAGACAAATAAAACCTAACTAGAGAATACCTAGTTTTCTAGACTGCAGTGGTGGTATTTTGTATTTTCTTGTCTTCCATTCTCAGAAGTGACTCTATTTAATGCAAGTTTCTGTTCTAATTATTTAAAATATGTAAAACTATGAGGTTTCATTTTGAGTTAAATGGATCTATCCATTCTTTTTCTGCCTAGGGCCCTCTTCTGCTCCTATTGCAATCACGAATAAAATTCTTAAATAGCAAATCTTGGTATGGGACTGGGACTTGGAAAAAGAGTACTAAAAAAAGGTGGCTTGAATACAATTCAAGAGTTAGTATTTTTAGCGTGTCATCTATAATGGGAAAACAGAGAAAAGCTTCTGTGTAAGAAGAGAAACAAAATTAAGCACAACAAAACCAATTTGTCTTGTGTTTGCTATGATAGTTTTTCCCCTTCCTCTTTAAAAACACTCCAAAGAGTGGATCTTGTGTTCCTTGCTGTGAGTGAGTCCAAAAGTGCATTTGTTTTTGTCGGGTAGAAATACTGAATCTCTCAGGCTGAGTTACTGAACTGGACAGTTGAAAAGTCCTCTGCCTGTGCTACTGTCCCTCCTAAATGTGTCCAGGGTTGCCTAGGAGGGTGGTAGGTGGCAGGGGCAAAAGCTGTAGTAGTGAGAGTGCTGAAAGTGAATATAGATTATGAGAATCCAGTTCCTATCTCTGTCCTACCTGTGTTTTATTCATTCTTATAAAACACAATCCCTGAGGTCAACTTTCGCTGCACAGGAAAGTGGTGAGGTCAGAGGACTTTCCCAGTTGCTAACCAGCACTCTGGAAGACTACAATGGGGACAAAAGACAGGAACTGGCTCGGAATAGGGGGCTAAACAACAGAGACAAAATGTTCAAGACATCCTTCAGTCTGTTTTCTGTCTGGTGTGAAGCAGTGAAGCAAACCTCAGAGTAACTGACAGAGGCCTCACAGATGTTCTGGAAGGCCTCGATCCAGCACTCTGGCACAGATGCCAGCGGCACTGTCGCCAAGTGAGAGCGGCAGCCGCGGTTCAGCCTCTCCTCCACAGCACCGGTACTGCAGCTTACACAGCTTGCAGAGGCTGCCGGAGCCCTCACGCTGGCCTGAAGAGGAGAATGGAGCGGAGAAGAAGGGAGAGGTGGTAATTAGATACTTTGAGAGGCACAGATGTAGCTCCAGCATGAAAAAATATTTAGCTTTTCCAAACAAAATGCTGTTGTACATTCTGC
Source organism: Aleadryas rufinucha (assembly GCA_013397815.1). Lineage (NCBI taxonomy): Eukaryota > Metazoa > Chordata > Aves > Passeriformes > Aleadryas > Aleadryas rufinucha. The sequence continues at coordinate 359,045 of VZTH01003227.1, read as the reverse complement.
TTATACCTGTGAATAGATGTTTGGGTTTTTTTGCTCAGCAGTTGAACTGACAAATTTGTCAAAGAAATAGTTTCGTGTTGACCTGTTGGTTAAGGGCTATTAAGATGTTTTTTTGCAATTCATTAATTGTGTCAGACTCAACATGATTTTAAAATGAAAAAAAAAATCATTTAGCATAACCATCTTTTTAGCACAACTCTGTCATTAAAGAGTAATTTTTCCTTATAAAGTTTTAAATTTCCCAGGTGAAATTATTTGCTGTAATCTAACTAAATTGTTAAATGATTTCTTATCTCTTAAAATTACAGTTTCTGACAAATTTTGTAAGAACAAACATGCATTTGGATTTGAGGAAGATTATGACATGTCAGCAAAGACTAACTGAGTTACATGACCTGTGGGAACTCAAAGTAAATGCATATAATGTGAGAGCTATTACCAAAGTTAATTTAATTTTGGTACATTAAAAATAGACTGTTGTACAGATTTTAAATATCATTCTATTTGCTGTCCTGTGCAGTGTGTGGCTGCTAATACTCCTACACGGAGATGCAGAAGAGTGGCTGCTTGCAGTTTTACTTCTGCTATGTCTTGAAGTAAGCAATGGCTTTAAGCTTGGGCTTACAAGGGCTAGAATTTGTCCTTTCAGGCAACTTGTGAAAGTGGTGTATTATTCCTGACCAACAATCCAAACAGGTTGGCACAGCCAAACTATCCTGTAATCAACTTTGTATTTTATATTTTCACACAACTCCCTTGTTGAGGATCCCCTCACATGACATGATTAGATCTGCAACATGCAACTACTATTTGCATAATAACCTGCAATTATTATTTGAATAATATGTAACTAGTATTTGAATAATATGAATATTGGATATTTTTATAAACAATAAAAGAGTGTTTTCTTGTAGATCAAGAGAAATTTTGTTTAAAATATTTTGCTCATGTTAGCAGAAGGAGATTTGTATGATGATTTCCACCCCTACACCACCCCTTCCCAGTATAGGCATTGAAAAACAGTTTCTTTCCTAGAGAAAATAGAATACATTATTTTGGCCATTAAGTGAAAAGGTTAATTATTTTTTCTTTTGCTCAGACTTGTGATGAAAGAGGCTGAAGATTCTGAAAAATCCATGGGGAAATGAATATTTTTTCTCAACTTGTAATCCATTCTACATTCTAAAAGGCTCCTGGGTCCACTTATATTAATTTACTTACAGGAAATTTTCCCTCTTCTCAGTCTTTGATACGTCATGTGTAAGCAGAACATACGTATGCAAAAGCTGACACTAGTGGTTTGTTAGTTCTTTTATGCAGGCAGAATGTTCATGGTAATTAAATATAATTCAGCACTCAAATATGAACAAAAGAAATGTTAATATGTCTGTCAAAAATTCAGCTGAAGATATAAAAAGAAAAAAATAAATAATGAAGTAATTTCCAAGAACTTTTAAAAGATACTACAAAATTTTTAATTTCAGTGCCAGACAGTATATGTCAACTTTCCTTTTTAAACCTTTCTTTTGTTGTTTTTACTTGGTTGTGAAGACTGACTGAAGCTGGGTTAGTTTTGAAGAGCTTAATTGGAAAAAGATAATGCTTCTTCCTGGATAAATTTTCAGGAAAGAAACCCAAAGAAACAAACAACCCACATGGCTGAGATCAACATTTCTTTTTACAGCCACAAAGCTTTGAAAAATATTGAATTTTTGAGTTTTGTATTACTCTCTCAGATACATCGAGAAGTGCAGAATTAGGTTTTTTTCCATTTTCTTTCAGTAATAATGCACCTATTGATGCATTTTAAAGGTCATAATTTTTCAGTTTTTCATACATGTGTAAATAAAACAGGAGGGCTGCACAGCTCAGAACTGAGTGTAATAGCCATGCCTTGCTCTTGGAACACCAAGTAGTCATGAAAGTGTAATCTCTCCCTGAAGTGATGCAAGATGGCTAAAACGAGTGTAATGGCTCTTCTGTTTCACTGTTTTTCTGGAACAGCACGCGGTTCTGAAGCATTTTCTATTTTAACAGGCCATCCAAAAAATTGAATAATATCCAAGCAATGCACAAGGACTACATAAAAAGGAAAATGGACAGCAAGGGCAGCAAGTTAAGCCTCATTCGCTGGAGATGGATCTCATTATCACCTAATGTTAGTTCTTCAGAGAAGCACCTGCATTTTGGGAAGCAGCCTTACCTCCTGGTGTAGCCTGTGGGGAGAAGACGACCCTGGAAATGCAGTTTCTCATGCCTGTTTTATAAATCCACATTAGGAAATAATTAATGGCACCAAGAAATACCTATTTATCTTCACTGTCAGGGGAATCTAGGCCACCGGTTCAGATGTCAATTCCTACTCTGTTAACATCTGCAGTTACTCCCATGTTTTTAGCTTAGATTCACTTCCAGGTGGGATTTTCATTTTCCTGGATAGCTTTCTGCAATCGTCTTAAGTTATAAGGATACAAACTAGACAATATTAAAGTAACTTCCAAGCTTTATAGAAGCTCATTTAAGATTGGAAGCTAAGTTAGATCAGGAACTATGGCTGGTCATTGTGTATTATATTAGCTATATTTCCTATGATTTCAAGATTTTTGGTGAGAAGTATGAAAAGGGTGTATTTGCTGTTGTCCCAGTGAGATATACGCCTTGTTTGAAAATCTCCCTAATCCTGAGCCTTCTGTCCACAGCTTTACAGGCAGAAGTTGAGCTGACCACTGAAAATACAGCTCCAATAGGAGCTCCTTCTGAACTTTCAGTGTGAAGGAAGTGGCTGGGTTGTTCCTCACCCTACAGTTTCTGCACACAGAGGGCCTGAGGCAATAGGTAGGAAGGAGTCAGAGCCACTACTCCTGACGCCAGTTCAGTCCTTCCAGCTTGGGAAGTTCAGTTCTGCACAGTTCCCCTTCCCTGAAATGTGTCAAGTTCCTTCTGGATCAGTCGCATTTGGACACAGTGTTCTATAGTATTTCTGTGTTCCCCAGTGTTATTTATCCCCCTAAGTGAAGAATTATATACAGGAAGGCTTCTAAATTAGTTTATTTTCACATAATGTTTTTTCCTCCATCTCCGTCTCCGTCTCCGTCTCCATCTCCATCTCCATCTCATCTCTCCACTAAAGGTACAGAGTTTCAGAGCTTTCCTTAGATGAGTTCAAATCATAATTTCTAAATTCATTCTTATTTCATGATTAGCAGAAGCTTATTTGCTCACTGGGTTTTCATTTCTTGCCTGGGTGTGCCTGTGTTTTCCCAGGTGGTTATGCAACGTGGCAAAGGCAGATTAATGATGGACAAGGGCATGGTTACTCTATGTTAAGCAACAGCTAACTGTATGTTATTTGTCAAGTTTCCTGTTAAGACATGTAGCTCAGCTTTCATTTTGAAAAGACATGGGTACATTTGTCAGTGATAGCATAGGTTACTGTCAATCAAAAATCTTAAATCAAAAAATGTAATATTCAGGCCCCCACTTCAATCAATATGTTTGAAATTTTTTTACTCTTTTCACTGAAATTGAACAGAGTCCAAGCTCCCTACAAACTGGATTTTGCTATATTTCTAGTAATTTTAAGTAACAAAGCTGCTAATAAAAACTTCTCCACATTTTTGGTACACTTAAGTGATCTGATGCATTCTTACTATTGCCAACATTATTTTCTTCCTGTTTTGTTAATTTAAAATCTTATTTTAAAAACAAACACTGGATTTAGAAAAAGTGTACCACTCCCAACATCCCACTCTCTCCCCGCCACTCCCTCCTGGGTTTTATCCTACCAAATGAATCTCTACATAAAGACTTAAATCACAGATTTCTCCTGAGACTAATGAGAACTGAGGGTATTTTGAGTATTAGATACACAATAGCATTAATGAGAAAAGTAGTAGCTGCTATGATAAGTACATGTTTTGGGTGAAGACCAAGAAGTTTGCATAGAAAATTTACCTGACTCTAGCACTTTAACCAAAGACTTTCAATCAACTTTTCACCTGCATGGTTTTTCTTTGGCATTTGTTTTGGGAGTATATTCTAGAATGGAGCCTTCTAAGATTTCTCATAGTACCTGCAATCTGGAAACTTAACTTGGCTGATGAATGAGGATGATAGGTCATAATGATATGATTGCAGCAATTGCAGATGCTCAAGCAACAGAGTAAATACATTGGCACAAACAATGTTTCTGCAGCGCAAGCCCCAACAGGAATGTGCCTCTGACTCACAGGAAAGGCAACATGTTCACTGCAAAGTTTGGAGGACTGTGGAGTGCATCTTAGCAGATAAAAATTATTCACGGGCAAAGAGTCATGAATCCCTGTCAGCTTCACTGGCTGTGGAAGCCCCAGGAAGGATCTGTCATGTTCCCCCAAACTCTTCAAGCCGGGTGTCAGGGAAGAATAAACTGTGATCTCATACCACATGTAATTAATGAATTTAAGAATAAAACCTCTGAATGATAAAGATCAGTGATACACAGACTTTCCAGCTGGGTAATGTCAGAAATAAGAGACAACTCTTAAAATGTAATTAAAATTAAAAATGGTTTATTGAAAAAGAAAGGGGTCAGAGCAAGCTCCAAACTGAAAAACACGAAAAACAGTAAAAATAGGAGATCCAGGAACCCCAGAAAGGAAAAGCAAATAAAATTGAAAAAATGAAGCAAAATAAAATAAACCACCTGGGAACGCGGGGATCAGAAAACCTCAAAAGCCTGTTTGGCTATAAAACCCAGGAGCTGGGAGACCCACGGCGCTGCCAGCCTGGAAAAGCAGAGATGGAAAAGCGGCCTATGGGCAGCGCCAGGCTTTGCCTGGCTATTCCAAGGGCGAAAAAGCAGCTCTGTCACTCTGCAGCCCCTTTTTATGGGGTTTGGTCCCCGCCCAGTACCGCCCCAGAATGCCCACAGTCCATCCCACAGAATCATTGTTCATTGGCGGCTTCCAGAAATGACATCTACTCCCTCAGCCAATGGCTTGATGTCGTCTAGGGGTTGTCTTGATGTCATTCCTGGGTTTAGGTGGGAAAAGCTGGAAAGTCCCTTCATTAAAATGCGCGGTTTCCATGGCTGCAGGTGACAGATCCCCAACGGTTGTTTTAAAAATAACTGCTGTCCCTTACGAAGAAGCCTTGAAGGTCCCTGGAACAAACTTAATTTAGGATTAAAACACAGGGATTTCAACAAATTGGGGCTTTTAAACAACATTAAAACATATAACCCTTATTAACAATTAACCATACAACTACCTTACCAACTTCAGTAACTTTTAACTTAATTAATCAACTTTTTAATTAAGTAAACTGACCCTCAACAAAAATGTAAAAGCCAATCAGGCCAGGTCATGCATGACAGGTAAGCTGCACTTCCTATGTTTTGTGGGGAAAGAGGCCTTTTTGCTTCCCTGCAAGACTGGATTAACTATTCATGCCTACAAAATTAGTGTGATGTGCAAAGAAGAGGGGCTTCACAAGGGTGATAATTAGAAAAGGACCTACTTTTGTTCATGAAACCCACAAGCTGGTTCCTAAAAGTACTTTGTCTACTAAGGGCACACTGAAATGCAGCTGCTAGGAGATCACCACAGGGGGAGACAACCACAACTGGTTTGATTGTTTTTGTACTTCGTTGGATCTTGGGTATTTCCTATCACTCCTTCTGTGGAAATGTACTTTTAGGGAAACTTTACACTGTCAGAAATTGTTTGTAGGAGAAGAGAGGACACATGCCCTAGCTCATATATGTGCTTCTTCCTGAGCAGCTCTAAGTAGATGGCAGTTCCCAGAGGCCTTTACTTCCCCGTTTTTCTTTCCCTGTGCTTGGCAACACAGACTCTATCCGATCTTCTTACACTGACATCAGGGACAGCCTCATATTACATTGGAATGTGTTTTTACTGTCAGGAATGGAAGGGCAATCTGGCATGATGTGTTTGAGCACCTGGTCAATTTGTGTCATAATTTACATAAATAAATGGAATATTATTGCTATATTATGATGTTAATAAAGTTGTGTACTTAATTAAGATTGAAAGTTCAATATACCTTATAGAAAAAAATCAGAAATATATTTTTCTCCTGAAATGAGCAGAAGACCTTACAGAGGTTATATGTCTTCTCATCCATGTGTGTGCATGACATCTGTGTCTGCTTACTCCTTAATTCACGCAGGTCAATAACATGGACTGGAAGCAGAGTTGTAGCACTCAGAAATAACCTATAGACACAGGAAACTTTGGGTTTAAGGAAGGATGCACACAAAATGGGCATGCCCTGCTTCCTGAGCATACCTAACACTCAAATGCCTGTGCAGTCTACTCTGCACATCATGTAAGACCTTTAAATACCCAGTCCTTTCAGTTCACTCTCTCTCATGAGCTTACAGCATGAACCAGATCATGAGGTTTTTTTCTGCTACATAGACAAGATTTTGGATTACAAATCTTACTGATTAAAGAAATTCCACCCTACCAAAACATGCCAAAAAACCCCAAAGGTGTAATGCTAGGATTATAAAGTAATTGCCTCAATTGTTCCATTCTGAAATAGTGACAGGATCAGACTGCAGGCTAATAGAAATGACACTGTTTTTGTCATAAGTGTATACCATACAAAGTATAAAGGTAGATAAATAATAATTTTTAGAGCTTCCAAAGTTTATATTCATATATGATAAAAAAAAAATCTTTCAAACAGGTAAATTATTCAGACAGGGCAAAAACATAGTAAGTATAAACCTTAATACAACAAAGTGCAAAATTCATAATCCTTTGAGGATTAAGATATCTCAGAGCCCATTCCATTTGTCCTTGACTTTGAGCAGGTATTTGAGTCACAGCTGTAGGGTTGGCCAATTACTCCATCAAATTCACTCTGCTGTCAAAGGAATTGCTTAGTGGAAAACCTGACAGAAGCACAGTTCACACCATCCTCCAGGTCTGCATCAGTGTAGCTAACTCAAACCACTGAAATTCATAGTGTTATTCATAGGTATGCGAGTTTGAAATGGATATGAAGAAAAGAAGGAATCTTTGACACTGAGACTTCTGTAGCAGTGAAAAATGTAGCATCTGATAGATGTATTGTTTTTAAATATAAGCCTATATCTGCTGAGAAAACTAATTCATTTTCATGTTTGACACCCCATGAAAATGTTTTATTATACTCCAAATTAAGACCAGGAACTTGTATATTTAGGTGTTCCAAACAGCCATGGAAAACCTTTGGACTGTTAATTTTTTCAGCGGGAAATATGGGGAGTAGGAAGCTCAGCTACTATTTGATTCTGCTAGCTAATTCATGATACATCATTAAAAATTTTAAATCCACTCTTTTCCTCAAGTAGTATTCCTTGTACTAATTATCTAATCACAACAGACTCAATTAATAGTTGTCTTGGAGTGACCTTGTCATGTGTATCCCCTACCATCGCTCTATGCCCAAACATGAGCCCTGTGCTTCTAAACTGAGCCTGGGAGAGCAGAGAGAAGCGGCCGGGCGAACTTTTCAAAACAGTCTGTGCTTCAAGGTCGCTCTGCTCTGCGTTCAGCTGTGTGGGGAGAAGTGTGGAGGAAGCACACTGCCTGCTTTTTTTCCACCCAGCTTTTCGGCTCTTTTTTTCCTCGGAGAGAGACGGAGAGAAAACTTGGTTTTGTTTCCTTTCTCCTCTGGACTTGCTCAGATCCCCGGAGCGTCTGGACTCCACCGGGGTACCCTCCTCTGGCCGGAGTGGGGCACCCACCTCGACCCAGCTCCAAGGAAGAGGAGAGAGACCACCCCCCTGCAGTGAGGACTCTGAAATTTTCCATGTTTCCGCTCCACAGTGAGAGAGATTTTGGGTCTTTGGCATCGTTGTTGTTTTCCTATGTGTGTTGGTTTAATAAATAGTTCTTTTTCTCTCTTTCACATTCCTCTGGGGAATATTTTTCTTTTCCCGAACCTGGTGGGTGATGGGCGGCAATGCCCTGCTTGCTTTGAGGAGACGTCCTTTTGGACATTTTTTCCTTGAAATTGGCCCAAACCGGGACAATAGTCCTTGTAAAATGTGGTTCTAGGCGGTTGGAAAGGTCCATCTGGTTAGAAATTTGTCCTTATTATGGGAATTGTTGTGAGAAGGTCTACTTATATTAATTTCAAGTAGATTTTTTAAAAAGGGTCTATATAGACTTGTTGTGGAGGGTGACAGGAAAACCATGAAGAAAATGAGACCTTTCCACTTTTTTTTTTTTACATACACCACATCTTTGAGGCTACACCGTGCAGTATTTGTCTCAGAATAAATGTTTTGAATGAAATAAATTTGAATTCACTGCCAGAAATATCACATTTTAAAAACTATCTATGTCAGATGTTCCTCTATGGGTTTTTCTCAATGGTTCTAGCAGTCTGATGGTTTGCAAAATGTCCACAGTAGAAACACAAGATTAATTAAATGTAATTGAAAGACTTGATAATAATATTGTATGATGAATTGTGAGAAATTCTAACTAACTCTGGATGAAAAGACCAACATAGACAGTAATTGAGCTGAACAACTGTTTCCAAAATTAAACTAACAAAAAAGCATTTTTAATAATACTGGTATTCCTGAGCATGAGATTAATTTTTTCACCTTGTCATCCATTTTATAAGATATGACATTTAGAAGCATGTCTCCATAGCTATCAAGGTAGCTAGATATAGGTTTTACACATATATACCTTTATATATTTATTCACATACATATAAAATCCATAATCTATAAATTGAAAGTGATATATCTCTATGATGCATTAGGATATGTACAAGCAGATATTCACAGATATGATTCATGTAGCACAATTATAATCTGTTTCTTATGAGACAGTGATGGTGCCTCGAGACTTCAAGCAGTGTGAAGACTCCAAGCCTCATGATTTTTGAGAAACTGAATTTAGAATACAAGTTTGAATCTTTGAACCAGGGTAAAATGGAATCAGGTAATGTACATTAAGGTTTCCAAAACCGTGGTTAATCATTGAATAAGATAAAAGCAAAAGAAAGAGATATCTATAAATATCACTTCAGTGCAGATGTTAAACAATGCTACTAAGCCAAATGTATTGTGATAAGTATCCCCTTTCCCCCTTCCTAAATTCTTTTTTCCTAATGTGAGGGAGAGAAACTTACTTTATTGAGTAAAAGCAGATTCAATTCCAGTGGCTGTGGCTTGATTTAAGATACCCTACATTGCGAGATTCTCAGTAAAATCACTGCAGCAAGCAATATTGTAAAGACAATGCCAAATTTTATCAGAAATGAAGGTTTATTAAATTACCAGTGCAACTTCAATGTTTATTCTCAAAAAGCACTTTGTTTTCCATCCATACACAAAATGCAATTAACAGAAATGGGTACAGTATCCTTCCATTTTAGAGAACAAATAATTATCATCCTAAATACATAACAATTTGTTGGAGTTTAAAATTAATTTTAAAGTATCTGGTTCTTTTGTAAAGTGAGAATATGCTGATTTGAGATAAGATTTCTTTCCAAAATATTAGTAAAATCTATTCTGATCAACACAAAGAGGACATTGAGACGATTTCTGACACTACTAGATGAGACACTTGATGCTGAACTGTAGTGGTGCATATTAATGAGGATGGATTTCCCTGCCCAGGAGGGTGGGTTGGAGGGCAGTGCCATGGGTGGCACCTAGGTTTATGCCACATCCCCCTGGGTGTCTCCCTGGTTGAAGGACCTCTCCCCCAGTCTAGTATGTTCTGTGTTATTCGGTTATGGATTGGTTCTTTCCCTTATGTTTATGTATTGCCTTTATTGCTTATGTGATTAAGTTCTAGAAAGTTCAGTTCTGTTACCCCTGTCACTGGTTAGTTCAAATAAGTTCCTCCTCTTATATTATGTTATTGGTTATGTGTCACTCCTTATCATTTCCTTATTGGTTGTACCCTTGTACCTCCCATTCTCCACCCCCTGTATAACTTTCCCCTGCAACGGCCAGTCGGGGCTCCATTCCATCGCGCCATTCCATCAGGCTGGCTCCTTGTTGCTTCCCCTTCATGTCTCCCTGTTCTCCTGGCCCCCCGGGCTGGGGAATAAAGACTTGGATTGCTGCAACAAGGAGTCCCTCTCTCCTCCTTTGCCTCCGCCGTCGCTCCTTTGTTATTCGACTGCAGCCAGCCCCTGGCGGGGGGTGCGGACCTGCCCTTCGAGTGAGGGCAGGACGCTCATGGCTGGGCTCCGGCCTGTTTGTGCGGTGACCGGAGCACCGAGCTTGTCGCCTGCCTGGCCCCCGGGCGGCCAAGCGGTCAGCGACACTGAACAGAGCTTAATGGAAAAAAAAAAAAACAACCAAACCTGTACAGTTGTGCAGAATATCAATTGTTCATCTCATTTATTTCTTCCTATTGGGTATATGTGGAGTGGCATCCTAACTGAGTGTTAATGAGGAATTAATTAGAATTAAGTGCTTCAGTGGCAGTTGGTGATTATTAGCCTTTTTTAGGATCGGGCAATTTAATTTTGAAACAGTTTCCTCACATTTCCAGAATGGATATAAAACAAATAGAAGGGCGGTTCTCCCTTCTCCCCTCAAGCCTTGAATTTGCATTCCTTCATACAGTGACATTTTTAGGGTGACTTTTAATGGCAGTATTAGAAATCTGCCTCTCCTGCCTCTCCAAAGGCAAAGGACTGTCCACGTTTTCAGTAACCTTTTTATACATAGCTTCCATCACCATGTTACATCTCTGCTGTGAAGAAGCCATTTCTAGCAGAGCAGAGGTGTTCAGTGCCTGTGCTTGCTCAATTCTCAGCCTGTCTGCTTAGCTGTCAAGCCTTGCATCAGGGACATGGATATAGAGGAAATCCAGCATTTTATAGGAGATGAAGTTTGAAAAAAAACGATTTCCCATAGGTCAGAAGACATCTGCCAGGTGATAATGACTTAAGGTCATGGTGGAACTAAGCCAGATGTGACCCAGAGACCACAGCTGAGACTTTTGGTATTCATTCAGCCTGAAAAAGATTAGACTTTCTGTGAGTAGCATCTCTATGCATTTTCAGACATCAGTGAGACTGGTGATTTTAATTTAGTCCTTATCAATCTGATATGAGAAAATAAGGAGGAACTCCTTCTTAAAGAGGCAATTTCTTAATGTTCTGTCAGATACAAGGAAAATTAACAATACGTAACTCAAAAGCAGCAGAAATTACAAAGAGGGAAAATGTCTATGGTCTTTTTTTTTTTTTTTTAAATGGCTAACATTTCTTTTGGGAAGCTTGCAGTTGCATGCAAGGTCTGATATTTTTCTTCCTTCAAGGTATTTTATGGATATTATTGTTAGGGAAGGGGGAAGATGATAATCCTCTGACATGAAAACAAGATGAGGTAAAAGCAAGTTGCAATGATTCTTTATTACATTTCCAGTTCCTCAGTTTCCCTCGTGAGGATTCTGTCTGAGATTTCCATGGCAAGCCAGATCTACAGAGGTGTGTCACAGGATTCAAAGCCTGCACACTGCTCTGGATGGTACTGTGGGGCAAACAGAGCCCTCTTTAGAAATGCTGCTAAATCTGTATATGTAAATGGAAACTTACTTAAAAAATCAGCCTTTTTAAGTCAGCCAAGTTGAAAGCTTAATCCTAAAATATAATTTGAATTTCACTAAGTGAAATTTCACTTAGTGATAATTTCATATCACTGAAAAGTGAAAAAAAGTCTACAACAATAGTTGAAATAATAAAATGGGATATACATGTACAGGCAACATAAAATGAACATGTACTGTACACAAAGTGAGAGAAGAGTGGCTGACATGGGCGTATGAAAGATGAAATGACAATCATGATTAATAGAAGCAACAGGATTTAAATAACATAATTACAATTTTGTGAGTTACTCACCTTGGTCAGGTGCTGCATTCTAATGCAAAATTAACATGGCCTTCATAGTGTTAAAACCTGGCTAATTAACAAACCCAGCTTTGAGCTGAACTTGACAATCACCAGAGCTCCCTTCCAACCTCAGCTATTGTTTGTCATTCTGTCATGAAAGGGAAAATGTAAGCTTTAACTTGGACACAAGTGTGACTAGCTAGAGTGGAACTGAGCATCAGTCTGCTCGTGCTGAAGTACTGAAGACAGAGATAAAAATCCAGCAAGGTTCTTCTAAAACTATCTCCTTCTTTTATTTAACTTAGGCATTGCTGCCTGTACTGCTGCAACGTGCTATTCAAGCTTAACACAGAAGACCCAGTGATGTCACGTTATTTCTTATATCGACACAGAGTTCAAGATTACTGCTAACAATATCACTTATGCTTTTTTTTAATTAACAGGTATCAGCAGGAGTAGAAGACCAAAGTCTCCTACTAATGTCTGCAATTCTACGTGGTAATTACCACTCATCTTGCTAGCTTTTAAGAATATGCAAGTTACTTAAAATTTAAAAGGTCTCTTTATGAAATACGAAATGTTTGCAGCACTGACTGAAGACAGCATGGCTGTGTTGACTCAGGCTTAGAAAGAAAAGAGCAAACTATATTGCATGCTAATAAGTATGCAGTCTCTAACACAGAGCTTGAATTTAGTCAAATGATGAAAAGTCCTGTATACAATTTTTTTAAGTTCTACCTCAAATTTTGTTCATCTTAGTGAACCAGAATGCTTATGAATCAGCAGAAAAATTACTGTTGAAAAGTATGTAACATCATAACAGTTTCATGCACACACATAATATACATTTATTTGTGCATTTATATATATAAGGTCTCTACTGACACATGACAATTAGAAAATATCTAGTTTTAGCTGATCATCTTGCTAAAATAGAAAAGATCTCTGACATGTAGAAAAGATCCTCCAGCTCAGAATGGCTCAGCCAGAAGAGTGCCATCTTTGTAGTTTATCTTCACTAATCAAATTAACAGTAAAGTTATTATTGAATTAAGGAAATTTTTGTAAATTCTTAACCCAAGCATGAATTTAACTCAGAGAATTCCATAGCCATTTTAATAGAGGAATTAAAAAAAAATTTACGAAAGAAAAAAAAATAAAGAGAATGGAAAAGTAGAAAGCAGTCTGGAAAGATGGTGGTCAATTATGCCGAATTGTGTCAGAAATAGATAATTAACTGGTTTAAATAATGGAAAATGTCAATTTGAGGCCAAGAAGCAATTTTATTAGCAGCAAAATCAAAAATTATGAGCCTTTTATGGACAAACTGTCAAAGCAAAATTCATCTGAAGCCAGAAAATGAAGGAACTCTTGCTGAAAGCCTGTTTTGTTGAAAGAGTAATGACATGTCATGATCCTGTGGGAATATGTTCCTGTGGCAAGGACATCAGTGGGGAAGAAAGGGCAAGTTCCATAGGTGCCTGAAATAACTTTTAACTGCTCCTGATACATGACTTAATCAATGTCAGGTAGAGTTAAAGCCACGAAGGAAGAGAGATCATCCCTTTTTGAAGACCTACCTAAGCAAGGGTTTGGTTTTCAAGATCTGAAATACAAGGCACCACTATGAAACATTTGTCCAAGGCTGAGATAGCCCTTGAAGAGCACCATGCACTGAGTAATATATATTTTTTACTATAGGACAGGATCTTACTTTGAGATATTAAAAATAAAAATGATTTAAGTGTGAAAGCAAGCACAGCACCATGGGGTCAGACTCAGAATCTACCAATATCCTGTCTTTGACAGCAGCCAGAAGCTGATGCTTAGTAAAAAATTGTAGGAAGAGAGTGAGCATACTGTAATGCTTTCCTGTAATAACCTCTCACCTTCTAGAATTCTGGACTACAGCCACTTTCTGTGACCTAAACTGCAACTCTATGGTTATAGCGATGTGAAATATTAAGAAACACACATAACACTGATGTACACAAATATATATTCATATGTATCTATACATAAGTACCTGAAAACTTGTGTATATGCATATACAGGCAGCTTTACATATTATCTGTATGGTGTAGATCCACTTAACATTTTTTCCTGGTTTTTCATGAATTTGATGTTACTTTATTAAATATCAGGAGTGTTCTGTTGTGGAAAAGATATCATATAGTGGATCATAGGCCAATTTAATTCAATAGAATAGCTTCTTCTTGCTTTACTGCCTTTTTATGTATTCATGAGAACATCTTTGACTTAGGAATGTTATAACATTATTAATTTGCAATAAGCTTTTTGTTGAGAGATTTCACAGCTGGTTAAAGCCCAATAAGTGGGCTGTAAGTATGACCAAGACCTAGATCTTCCAATTTTCAGTGGCTGGGATTGTTAATTTGGGACTTTTACATTAATTTTATTTTTTTTTCATAGGACCAAAAAAAGAGTCAGATTTTGAAGTTTTTGATTTTATTTCTCTGGAGAATAAAACCATGTGTTAAATTTGTAAATAAGATGTTTAACAAAGTGAGCTTTCTAGTTTATAAAAAAATGAATCATGAAGTCATAAAACATCTCCATGCCAAATATTCGTAGCTACAAGGGTCAGTGTTGGCTGTGCATGTGGGTATATGTGTAGGAGTGCATACAAAAGCAGTGCTTTATAAAGCTACAAAACTGGAGCATGCATAAGATCATTCACAATACTAGTAGCTATACAATTAGAAAAAAAGGATTTTCACTGATATCCATTCTTTAATCTTATAACCCCCATGTCAAAAATACTAAGCATTTCACATTTAAGAGAATACAGTCTGACATATTAAAATCAGTACATAATGTGCTTGACAAATTGCTCTTCAAAATCAACTGTATGTGCCTTTTTTTTCAAATTGTTTTTATTGGTTTATCAATAGACTTTCCATGGCTCAGTATCAGACAGACAATGGTCTATGAAGATAGGCCTCCTACAGCAAGATTTTTCAGCAACACTTGGAGAACCATGGGTGGAAAACAGAGTAGTTACTGAATGTTTTTCATTTGTAATAAAAGGTATTTTTCCTAATACAGCTGGTGCTGAAGGGATGGCAAATGATGGCATCAATACTAGAGCAGATGCCAGGCTTTCTTAGCACACCTCAGTAGAAGAAAATTCAGTATCTTTATGAGCTCCATATATCCATGAGACTTCACTGTCAATGCTTAGCTGTTGGGATGCATTTAATAATATTTGAAGATAAATGAAGCTCAAATATAAACAAAAATTTTCACCTGCTTACCTAACCTCATAAGGGGGCTTCTGAGCTCATTTTTTACTAAAGCCAGCAAGAGGGTGATTCTTTTAAAAATTAATTTCCCTCTTCCATTTCAGAGTGGGATGGTTTTCTGACACTAGAATAGTAGATGGCCAAACACACCTCAAGAATTTGACACCTCTAGCTTTTCACTTCCAAGGTCCGAGTGCTGAACTCAGCACAGAGGATCCATAGTCTGTAAGAAAAGTAGAGTAAAGGGGAGGGTGGGCGAGAAAAAAGTTAAAGGAAATACTTTTTTAGAGATTTTAAAAAATTTGAGAAATTTCAGTTCATGCCATGGACTCTTTTTGTAGAAAAACTGCACAGCTCAATAAACAACTGTCTACTCAAACTATCGCTTGCAAGAACATGCTGCTTTTTTTAACTGCAGCACAGATTGTGTGGGGGAAAACTCCTACAGATTAAAGAAATAAAGGAAAGGTGGAGCATAACTTCATACCCCAACATACTCTTGACACCTGTCATGTCCACCCTGCTTTAATTCCACTACAGGACATTTAACTAATTTCAGTGTAGAGATTAATTTATTCTAATATACTTCCATTTTGTGTTTTAACTTACAATATGGCTTTGTTTTTGTCAGCTGCAGATGATTAGTGTCTTTTTTCCTAAGCATATGAACTACAAAAGAAGTTGAAATGTCCCAAGGAATTCAGAGTGAATTAAAACTGATTTGTATTACAGAAAGTGTATGGCTGGTATCTACAAAACATTTAAAAAAACCCTTTGAGAATAGGAAAGAGCTCAGTTCCATTTATTGGGGGTTTTTTGTTTCTTTGGTTTTGGTTTTTTTGTTTTGTTTTGTTTTTTGGTTGGTTGGTTGGTTGGGGTTTTTTGGGGTTTTTTTTGTTTACTTTGATGCCTTGAGGTTTAGTTTTTATATTCTGTATTGCCTACTGTAAAACTCTGAAGTGTCTTGCAGCCTGCTGCTGCTGCTCTCTCATGCTAAGATAGACATATCAAAGTTCCTAGGTTTGCTCCCCAAGGACACCCAGACCCAAAATGTGTAAACCAACATCTTGGAGAAGGGGGGCTGAGCTTAGAGAACTTACATCATTAGCTAAAGTTTTAATTGGCGAATTTATGCTGATATGCAAACGGACCAAACCTATAAAAGCGTGAAGAACTCGGGACTTGTTGTCCATCTTGGGGTCCATTTTGGCAGTAGCCTCTGGGCTCCCCAGGGTGTACCTCTGAAGGCCTTTCAAATAAATATCACCTTTATTCCCTTACTCCTGTCTAGTCTCTGTTTCCAGGTAGCCTCTTCAGGCATCAATTTCACTCTGATAAAAATTCTATTTATTTGAATATAAACGGGCACAGACACACTGGAGTAGAATTTCCAAAAGTGCATGAACAGCTAGGGACTGCATAACTTTCAATTTTGCTCAGATAAATGGTGCTAAGTGTAGTGGTTTTTTAAACCTTAATTTATATTTTCTCCCCTCTTACAATATTGGTTCAGCCTTGTACCACCTCTCTAAACATCTCCTTTTAATCACGTCTCTTCCATCTGATTAATATAGCTTACATTGCACCTCATATATTCCTTATCTCAGTATATTTAATATCTATGAATGAATTTGTTTCAGTACTGCTGTATGCCAAAGATGAGCTCACAGACATACCAGTTTTAAAGGAGTGCTTCCTCAGCATTTTCACAGTGTCATAAACAGTGGGTGGAAGGCAGGTTTCCAGAAGATTCTGCACATCTGAGAGTAATTTTCTATAGCATGGAGCCAGGAAGGTTTAATTCATAAAGAAACTCTGCTCTATAGAGTAATCACTCCCAGGGGCTGAATTTGCAGTTAGTACATTCCCATTTAGAGCTGTCTTGGTTGGCTTTTGGTCAGTTATGTTGTTGTTGTTTGTTTGTTTGTTGGAGTTTTTTTTTTTTCTTTGGGACAGGGGAACACTAATAACAGTGCATATGCATGGGTGTAAAGAGATGAAGAGTTCACCTTCTTTTCTCTGACCCCTACCCTGCTCCTCCAGGTATACCAGCCTTTCTTACACTCAGATTATAACCTCACTTCTAATATGCTTTAATGCCTTCTTTATAACTTTCCTTACAGAATACCTCCAATTTCCCAACGTCCGATCCAGATAATAAAACTTCCCCCATGACTTTTCTTTCTTTCCTCTCCTGACCCAGGCAGCCACTCGAGGCCCATCCATAATCTCAGCTGAGTTTCTGTCTGTTCGCTCCCTTAACTCCCAGGTGCAAAATATGAGAAATTGAATACTGCCTATTTTACACTACATCCCCATGAGCAGGGGCAAAGTCAAAACTGCATTGCCAGGAAGGCTACAGGAGGCACAAAAGAGTTGTAAACATCAGAAGCCATTGTTTGGACCTTTATTTTGGTGTCAGATATTTGCTGTTTTTGACTACATTTCATAATCCTGCTCATTATTTAGCAAACTCCATTCTGTGTATTAATAAGTGTTTCTAATTGCAAACAAAGGTGGTGTCTCCTGAATGCTGAACAAATTGTGAGTTATAATTGTGAAATCCACTCGAAGTCCAGACAATAGTGGAGCCTACCTGCTGCACTGCAGTGCTAAACCTTGTAGACACATTCCTTAAATGAATGTTTTTTTGAGCAAAACTTGCCCTGTGCTGGGGGCCATTCCTTGAGTAAGGAGTTAACCTGTCAGCCATATCACTTCCGAGACAAGAGAGTGAGCCCAGATCTAGGCTGCACACTCAATGGGCCATTTGTTTGGACAGGGCTCCAGTTTCAAGGAAAGGGCTGGCACAGACACTGGCACTGTGACGCGGACACTTTGTGACTATGGCTGCACTGCATGATGTGGATTTGGTCTTCTGCAGTTGAAGTATGTTACTTGGGCAAATGGGTCTATTATTAATTACTATTATCTAATCTGGAATTTGACTAAGAGGCAAAAAATGCTATTCTCAAACATCCCAAATACAGAGAGGAACCTAATATTTCCTATTGTTTCATTACTTTCCACAAGAAGGAGTGGATGTATATATACAGAGATGTCTGATACAAAAAGGAAAGGACACAAAATGGCTTGGGAGATCCCCCTTCTTTCACCAGTTTCTTTTCCCATCTGTTAAGAATATGATAGGGAGACTGGATCATCAAACACAACTCACCTTCAAGACAGACACCTAGGAGTTTTGTAAGACTGCATGCCAGTCAGGTGTCTGAATTACCTGGGCTGAATTCTACCCAAAATCAAATCTTTTCAGTGGAGTAGATTTTAATATAAATAGGTTTCTATTACTTGTAGTATTTCCTTTCACTTTTTTCCTCTGTGAAAATGTGTTTATCTGCTGTTGTTGCCATTTGCTGTGACAATTAACAGTATTTTAACATGTATTTGAAGTATTTCTCCTTAATGGTCCCAAACTCTGAAGCTAACAGTGCTATTAAGTGCTGAAAATTCTTTTAATTTATTAATGTCCTCTAGAATTAGATAATCCTCCTGCCTAAAACTGCACTGGAGCAGATACCTGATGAATTTCAAACAATAAAAAGGCCAGCACTTTAGCTAAATTCCTGATTTATCTCATGTTTAAAATTCATGAGTTTGCTTTGCACATTTGCCAGCTTCCTGATTTAAGATTTTGGGAAAAAAAGAAGCAAGATTGAAAACTCCATGTTAACATGTCATGAGAACCTAAGATAAATAGGAATGAAAAATAAAGCACTGAAGATTGTATTTTCTACTGATTTCTGTATTTTTGTAATCCAAATTCTATGTGAAAAACAAAAATAATTTTTAAAATTATGAGTTATGCACTGTTCAGAACACTTTCATCCAAATATACTTAAGAAGGTCCCATATTTAATTACACTTTACTCTTTAGACCACCATTAATGAAGCAATTAGATATGTTTAACTGGATGCAAAGGAACTGTTGTTCATATCCTTAGTTTGTAATGATGATTGCTCCATCTCAATAAGCATCAGTCCATATCAAAGGGCCATGTCTAATATGTCAAATTACTAAATGCAGTTCTAAAACTTAAAAATTAAATTAAATAATTAATTGATCTTATTAATTAACATTAATTAGCATTAAATAAAAATTCAAGACTGCTAAATGTTGGACTTGATTTCAGTTGCTGATAATTTTGCCAAGCTTGAATCACTTGGGCTAAAATTACCCAGAGGTGTTTGTGCAGCCAGTTTTGTTTTGTTTGTTTTTTTCACCAGAAAAAGGGAATGTTTTTATTTTTATTTTTTAAACCAGAGTATTTTGCTCAAGACTGTTGACCATGAAGCAGTCAAAGAAATGGCAGTGCTATCTTGTCTTCCTAGTGACTAGTCTTTTTTGATAGAGTTACATAATTACATACTAGTTTTTTTCCACTGAGCATTGTTTCATCCAGCATAGAGTAAGGAGGCACCTCAGGGAATAGCCCAGGACTGTGCAGTTACAAAAAGCCCTCCTTGTCATTGTCACAGGCCTGCTGGAGTCATTTACTGCAGAAGATGTCAGGTGAACAGCGAGTGAGGCAGAAGGCCATGAGAGGGGGTGGGAAGGTCTTGGGAGGAAAGCAGCAAAATTATGCAGCAGGCTTGAAATACCCTACTTCTCAGAGCTAAACAGTTAATTTAGAATGTTGTATAAGCACAACTATGCTGCGTCTTGTATCCAAATTGTTCATTCCTGCCCCAGATAGCTCTCAAATATCTGCAACGTACCATGTAGACACACATAATTGTGTGATCCTTATTTTCTAACTTCCTCTATTGAGGCTCTAGAGTCTGATTTGCAGAAATTGTATACACTCACAGCTGCCATGACTGTCTGTGGGATGCTGCTTTGAACATCTAAACTGCTGTCTAATTCTTAGTACTTCAAAAAAATCAGGTTCTGTGTGTCTTTGATTGAATGAGAAAATTAGTGGGCACTTTGGACGTTTCTGTGTGCCTCAGTTCTCAATCTGGAAAATAGGGATGATAATTTCATCAGATGGTTGTGGAAGTAGTCATTAGTCTAAGAAGAGCACTCAGATACTACACTGACAAGTACCAGAAAAAAAGCCACAGGAAATGAATAACTCTGTATTCAGAGCAGGGTTTAAGTAACACACAGTAAGTAATCTGTTGAACCACTCATTGGGCATAAACGAGAAAACAGCTATTGAATAGTTGCTCATTATGTGGACAGTTGCTATTCTCTGCCCTGACAGCAACAGGAAAGAAAAAAGCTCTATGTGAACCTGTAATTAAAGACTGCATCAAAATCTGAATGCAAAAAAGACATCTCACTATATTTCCTTTGGAAACGATAAAACTGATATTTATGCACTTCTGACTGCTTCACTCTGTACTCTTCCTCTCTTTGTTTCTTTTTCTATGTTAAAAATTTGGGCTAAAAAGCTACTATGACTTTTTGGCTGAATTTTATATCTCCTTAAGCAGTAGGAAAATAACATTTGAAATTGCTTATGTAATGTTTACTTGTTCTCTTGACTGCTTTATTTAACTTGGAAGAGTCATATTAGCAAAATGTGGACAGAATATGTTTCTGATTCATTGAGTCCTATGCCTATTTTTTTCATAATCTATTTAACATGAGAGATGTACTTCATTTCCTGTGATCCTAATTTTGCTTGTGCAATCCAGTGTAGGCTCCATATCCATCTTTTTCCTGAGAGTAAAACAGAATTTCAGGAAAACAGCTCTGTGACTCAATATACAGTATGGATATCTCAGTGAATATACCTATGGATGCCAAATAAAATTCTAGTTTTCACTCTGAAGTTTATTTAAGTGCTGTTGATATAACATTTGGGAATATAGTTAACAAATTGCTATAGAAACATTTTGTTGGTATAGTTACAACAGTTACAGGCTGCAGAACTGTTTTCACTGAAATGTGAGAACATAAACTACTCTTTTGACAGTGACATGCCACTGAAAATGTGTTATACCCTGGTCAATGGGAATAGAAGGGATTGCCTTACAAATCATTGACAGGCACCTCTTAAAACACAGCAATGTTTTTTTCTGAGATTTTTTGCCATTTTATTTCATTCCATCATGTGTGATAGAATAAAATGATAGCTTTCACATTAATTTATTCCCAACAGACAGCCTATCTGAATTCAGCATATTTAAATACATTAAACAATGCAAATAAGCAAAGCTTTCCCTCAAACTTCCCAGAATTAGCAAAAAAAGTTCATGATCTCATACAGATTCTTTCCAGCTCTGAATGAAATGAAATACAGGTGATATCAGCTATCCAGAATAGAATTAATTCTACTGCAGTTTAGAAATCTGCTGTGTATACTTTGACTTTCTGACAACCAACTTCATCTCCCTTCATAGTAAAAGAAGACATTTTAGAACCCAATTTAGCACATCAGGAAGCCTATTTCCAGATGAGATGCACAACACACAGAAATTCTTATTTCTTGATTTACTATGGGAAGCTCAGGGAATCAGGACAGAAAAATGCATTTTTGCTGATAATGTTCCAAATTGCTGTTAAATCCATAGCTATTGTATTAGTAAATTAAACTAATGATCTGCATGAGCAGTGAAATACCCACATCTAGGCAGCTAAATTATTTGAACAGCCCTTACCACGGGTAGGACTGGGGCCAGCTGGCATTAACCACTTTGTCCTTTGGTACAAAATGGGAGTCAGCATGCGGCCTGGCCTAAGGGCAAGACAGCAAATCCAAGATTGTTTAATTTACAAGTGTGGATGTGATTTATATCTACACTGTATCCCAGCATATGTGTCCCAGTGAGTGAAAAGGATCCATTCTGCTCTTCAAAGGGACTTTATTAGCTGGAGACAAGTGCAAACATGGAAATAACAAGTGCACAGTACTAAGTCTCTGGATTTATAAATCAATTTTAGTATTTCTCTTCTAGTAACAGTCATGCTATCTTTCTCTTCTTAGGTAGGATTTGAGTCTTTAAACATATTTCTAATGAGCCCTGCTCTTACAAGTAAATATTTATTGCTAGGCAAATGTTTTATGCTAGGCATACTAAGTAAAATATCTTTGAGGTCAGGATGTCAGCTATTGTATCAATAAGACTGCTATATGGCTTCCTGTGGCAGATATTACTCAGATAGGTACAAGTCCTAATGTTGCTTTCTTTTATTTCTCTGTGTGTGATAATCTGAGATTAGCAGTAAAGGCACCAGGAGAGTAAATCTCCTTCTAATGCGATTAGGTTTCAAGTAAGTGGAGATATAACCGGGGAGTGTGTTTAGTATGTTTCATCTATCAAAACAAAAAGGGATCAACATAAAGAAAAGGAGTGAGGTGCAGGCTGGAATTTTTAATATTTCAGCTATTTGAACAGTAACTTCCTAAATCTCATCTTGTATATTCTGTGAATACCATTAAGGATCCAGACAATACTGATAGTGGTGTTTCAGATATTTCAGACTCTGAAATATGCATACTAAAATTAGAACAGGCAGGTAGGTAAAACCCAGTAACTATACATACTTCCTCATGTACAGCCATACATACTGACATATCTGATCCATGGGAAAAGATGAAAAGAAGGTAGAGGGTCATATTAAGTGAAACAAAGCCAAATCAGCCAAAGGCCAAGTTTTTGAATGAAAGGGTAAGAAGATAAGCAGGCAGAAAATGGATTAAAAGAGTGATGATAGTAGAGACAGGGAAATGTGCTGTAATTCTGAGTTCTGCAGCTGCTAATATTAGAATGCAAAGGTGGTAACAGTAAGCAGTTCCCATTCAATTCTTTATATTCTTCCTTTTTAGCTAGGTAACCCTTCTCTAGCACCTATTTGCAGTTTCATATTCCTTTCCCTTTCTGTCTGTCATATCCCCAACTCTTCCTTTTATTAATCTCTTCAACTTGCATCTTCACATTTTGTCATATGTTTCTCTTCCTCCCATATAATTCTTCTTTTTTAACTTCTTGTAAACTGCTCTCTCACTTCTCTTCTCGCTGCTTGTCAGTTTGGTCTACATTATAGATGTGACTCTAATTCTGAGGGGAATTATGCTGAAAATAGGAAGAACAATTCATCAGGAAATTTTGGCTATTCATTTCTGCATTGGTTTGGCACAGCCTGGTTTTGGGTAGCAGGGGGGCCACAAAAATGGCTCCTGTGAGGAAGTTGCTGGAAGCTTCCCACCATGTCCAGCAGAGCCAATGTTTGATGGCTCTGAAGATGGACATGCTGCTGGCCAGAACTGGGCCAATGAGAGAGGCTGGTAACACCTCTGTGATGACATATTTAAGAAGAAAATCAAAACAAAGTAACAAGGTTTTGGATCCTAGTCAGAGAAGAGGAGGAGGTGAGGATATATGAGGGAAAACAACATGGTGACACCAAGGTCAGTGAAGAAGGAGGGGCAGGAGGTGCTCCAGGCACGGGGCCGAGGTTCCTCTGCAGGCCGTGGTGCAGCCCATGGTGAAGCAGCTGTGCCCCTGCAGCCCATGGGTCCATGGGGGATGCAGAGATCCACCCGCAGCCCGTGGGGGAGGTGCCCACGCCGGAGCGGGTGGGTGCCTGGAGGAGGCTGTGATCCAGTGGGAGACCCGGTGGAGAGAGAGGGCCCTGCTTCCAGGCTGGAGCAGCCTGTCCTTGGAGGACCGCACCCCGTGGGAAGAGACCCCCATCACAGCAGTTTTGGGAGGGCTGTGTGCCCGTGGGAGGGGCTCACGCTGCAGCAGGTGCGGTTTGGCTGCTGCTCGTGAGAGGGGACCCACGCCGGGGAGTTCACAGAGAACTGTCTCCCATGGGAGGGACCCCACAGCCTCACAGGGAAGGACTCTTCTCCCACAGGAGCGGAAGGAAATCTCAGTGATGGACTGACCAAATCCCCATGCCCTGCCTCCCTGTGCTGTCAGTGGGAAGGAAGGAGGGCCTGGGGGTGGAAGTTGTTCTAAGGGCTTATTTTACTTCTCATTATTCTCCTCTGATTCTGTTAGTAATAAATTCACTTCGCAACTTAAGTTGAGCCTGTTTCGCCCTTGAAGTGTTTCTCCCGGTCCCTATCTCACTCATAAAGTATTTGTTAATTTTTTTTAATCTTTTCCCTCCTCTGCCCAGCTGTGGCAGGGGAAGGTGAGCGAGCAGCTCTCGTGGGTGCCTGGTGTTGGGCCAGTGTCACAACCACAACAATTTCCAAAGAAACTTTTGGAACCAGTCTTCCCATGTCATTGACTTAAACATTAACTCTGCTGATGTGGGTTTCTCTGGAGGAATCAGAATGGAATTGTTTCTGGAAGCCTGAAGTGTGATGAGGACTGATCCAATACATTGCTTGCAGCCTTGTTTTAAATATCTCCAAGGGTGGATGTTCTTTTTTTGTGGGCAGACTATAACAATATTTAACCTGGGAAGACTGAGAGCAGATTTTGACAATTAAGACCAAGTCAGTAATTTCAGTGTGTTTTAAGTAGGGGTGCAAAGCATTTTGCCAACAGGCTGACAATACTTAGAACAAATTAGGTCTTTCACTAAGAAGATCTTCCAAAACCAGGGAGACACAGAAGCATATAAGTTAATAAGTATTGTTCCAATAGAAGCAGCATTTGCTTGCACTTAAACTTATGATTGTGAGTTAATTGATCCGTAAATTTTCTTGTGACATCAAAATTAACTCTCTACAAGAAATTACAATTTGGCCCTCAATTTTAAACACCCCCAAAAAACAAAACAGCAAGAACCTCCAGAAAATTAAATTAGACAGAAATAAACGAAAAAATGGTCAAAATGCTAACTGATTTGTAGAACTATTAAGAGTGTAGCAGTCAAATTAAATTCTACCTATTAAGTACCTTCTGTACCTTATACTAAGCACTCGAAAACTAAGGTCTATGAAAGCAAAGGTCATTTCTATAATTTTAACAGCAAAAAGCTTTCAGTTAACCCACATCTTGGAAGTACTGACTATATAAATTTTTTAAAGTTAGAACATTTGTGAACTATATTAAATCAATACAATTTATTCAGAAAAAAACTTAAATGTGCAATCTTACAAAGGTGAAACATGTTCATGTCACCATTATTCTGTGATAACTCAGTTCCTAATGCATTCAACTGTGAACTGCCTACTGAATAGAAACAATGGCTCATAATGGCAAAATCCATTTTCAGATCAAGTGAAGAAAAGACAATTTACATGTCACCTCTACTCCACTGCCTGGCATTGTCATTAAAGAAACACTCTCAATCAATGTTGCTCATTTGCGAATTAAGTACATGAATATATAAAAGGCATTAACATTTGTCAAACTCTATCCCTTTCAATACATTTGGGGGTCTCACGTTGTTCTCAAGTATTTAAAAACCTTGTGAAAGCTTTCTGATTAAAAGCCTTTCTCTGCTTTCTCAAACTTACAGTTCCAAGACATAGTAATAGAAAGGTCTTTCTTGGATACTACAGAACACTTTGCTTCATTGACTGAAGCTAGTAAAAAATTAATTGAAGATCCCACATATTTATTGAGTGACTCATACCAAAAATTCTCAACAGCTACACTGTGCTCTGCAGGTATGGGAAAGCTGATCTTAGAGCTATTTAGGTGAAGCCCAGAGGGAGTCTGAGGGCCTATTGGATTCCTGGACACAGTGCCCAAAACCCATGGGGAGAATTTATTTAAAATCTGTGCTATTTGCAAGACTGATAATTCAGCAGCTTGAAATATCATAAAAATTATGTATGAGGGACTACTGTAAATCCAGGGCTTTCATGGGAATGAAACAGTCAGTCTTTCTAATTGTGTGAGTGCAGAGAGTGCAATTCTGATTTTATTCTGTTCTCTCTCTGTAAAACCTTTCCAGCATGCATTAATGTGAGGGTAGCTCTGCTGTATTGCTTGTGTATTTACTACACTTATCCATTATCATTATTTAGACAAGGAAGAAAAGTAATGTACCCTAGCTATAGACACCTTGGAAACATTTTTTTGTTGTTTATTTGTTTGTTTGTTTTGTGGTGTGGCTTTGGTTTGCTTTTTTTTTCTTCCCCCAACCAACTGACAACATGCTAAATTTTTAGGTACTCATTTTCTGACTGCAAGGCTAATACTTATTAAATAAATGCTACTAAACTCTCCTAAGATCAAAAATATAGGATAATTGCATTCAGTCTGTGTGTTTACTAGTAATTAAATTAACTTAAATATGTCCCTCACCCCAGCTAAATTTTGAATTACTCTAAGGACTTGTTTGGGAAGGTGGCCAAGGCAAAAAAATTGTCAAGAAACATGCAAATATTTTAACAGTAGATTACTAAGTTACAGTGAGCGACATGGAGTTCACTAGCATAAACCCAAGGCTGCAGAGTGGGAAAGGACACAAAGTACGGCCATTCCCAACACAGCTCTTTGACTTCAATAAGTTAAAATACATAGGTTAAAAGATGAAACACACTAGTAATATTTTTAGTAATGAAGAATAATCTTAGACCAACTTCCTCAGTCAGCAAACCCTAACAGAGTTCAAGAATGTCGAGTATGTGGAAACACAAGTTAGAAAAATCAAATCTGTATGTTACAATAGGAAAATTTCATAATACTGAGATGCACTACTCTTCCATGGGTTTATTTCATCCCAGGTGCAGGACCCTAGATTTGCCTTTGCTGAGATCAAGAGGTTACTGACAGTCAGTTTTTGCCATATGCAGTCAATGTGTCTGAACAGAAGCCTGCCCTCCAGTGTATTGATCACTTTCCACATCAGTTTTGTGTCCTCCACATGCATGAAGTTATTAAACAGCATTATCCCTAGACACTGTCCTTAGGGAGTCCTATTAGTAATCAGTTGCAAATTAGAGTTTTTCCTGATGATCATGACACTATGAGCCCTGTGTTCAGTCAGTGTTCAACCCAACACATAGGTTACCCATCCAGTCCAACTCTCTTTAGTTTGCGTTCAAGGACACTCTGGTCAAAAGTATGCTCATGGATGCTGTGACTGTGTCCAAAGCATTGCTGCAGTCAAAGTTAACAGAGAAGGCAAAAGCCTGCTTTGCACCATATGTTGTGTCTCTTGGTATGTGAGAAACAATTATTAGCTTATATATTTTATCTATTTCAAAATGTCTGAAATCCTCTGAGGGCCATTTTTTTTTTTTTTTTTTAAATTTGAAACTAAGATCAGCTGATGAAATTTCTGGGGAGGCACAAAGGCATATATAACCATTTGAAGGTCCAAAGTCACTGAAATAGTAAGAAAGGTAATCAAATTGCCAATAGAATGGCCCTGGTGTGAATTATTCTCTGAAACACACCTAAGTTTCATCTGAGGAAGCACTAGCTGGTTCTCTCCATAAGAGATTCCAAGACAATTAAGTGAATGGGTTTCTGAGAAGGAGCCAGGAGACTAAGTTCTTTGACAGTGTAAATGTACTTTTAGCTTAAAACCTGGATTCCTTATTGTTTAGTTTCTCTTCCAGGATTACTAGCAGAGGAGGGCAGAGTGGAAAGCACAAGGATGCCTAGCACAGCTCTCTAAGTGTTTCAACATAAAAAGAGCTCCTAGAACATGTATTTTCAGGAATGCTGCATGTCCACTGGTACAGGCTGTTGTTGGAACCAAAGTTCTTTACAGCTAAATGAGAGATTTCAAACTTCTTTGCTCTATAACATGAAAATAGCTGGAAAATACTGTTCCAAAGGAAGACAGGCTCAGAAACAGAATCTGACTTCAGGGTTATAACATTGACATCAAAGAACGTCTTAAAGACTATGATTCTTAATGGTTTGATCAAAAATAATTCTGAGAAAATTATGAGCATGAAAAAAATGCATGAAAACTACAGAGTAGAGCATGTGGAAAATCAAATGTGAAACTGGCAAATTTTTGAGTTACATGGGAAGTCTAGGGCTTTACTGTTAGACACTGTGTGACTAGAAATGAATTGCTGAGGTTATGCTATCTAAACAATGGCAATTTGTCATGTTGGAGTAACAGGATCTTTAACCCAGATTTGAAAAATGTGCGAAATTGTGATTTAATTGAACTGAGGTAGACAAGGCATGACCAGCAAATGACTTAGACCTGTGTAATGGCAATTTTTCTAGGAGTGAAGATGAAATGGAATGTCTCATTTCCTAAATAACCCATGGATTTCTTTCCTGCCATGTCTGCACAAAACAAAGGGGACAGGGCTACAGAATATTGCAAGGACAGTTAGGAAGATGAATTTATTTCTTTTACTTATGTTTACTCTGTTGTGTTGTGACAGTATTAACTTGTAAGCAGCAAGAATAGATGATATCATATGTGAATGGAAAGTTTTGAATTAAAAAGTGGTTGTTATTAACATATAACTGAACAAGGAGATCTCTACAGTTTGTGGTAAATTTATTATACTTACCTTGTATTTTCTGCAGATAGATTTCCAGCTGAGGAAAGACTCATACCTGAATTATTGGAAAAACACAAAAAATAATGGAATGAAAAAAATTCTCTTTAGTTAATCATAGAATCATAGAATGGTTTGGGTTGAAAGGGACCTTAATGATCATCTCATTCCAACCTCCCTGCCATGGGCAGACACACGTTGCACTAGACCAGGATGCTCAGGGCTCCATCCAGCCTGGCCTTGAACACTGCCAGGGATGGGGCATCCACAACTTCTCTGGGCAACCAGTTCCAGTGCCTCACCCCTCTCATTATTTACAGTTAAGTAACATCATCTGCCTTTTTACATTTTTTGTTTGTTGTTGTTATTGCCATGTTGTACAACTGGAAGGCCCTATTCAGAGGGATCATGACTTTGGTTTGCATATTTCCGAGGCATACACTGAGCAATCTTAACTCTTCTATTATTTTGTTTATAAATCCAGAAACTGGCATATCAGTACAACTTACATGACACCTTTGTAATGGTATGAACTTGATTAGGTTAAAAGCGCAAAAGTAGTGATGAAAATCAACTACAGATCCTCAAGTCTACACTTCTGAATCCAGTTGTGTCACAGTTGTAACCATAGAGTTGGTAAGTTAATCATCAAATAAAGAAAAGTAATAGCCAAAACATAAAAAATAGTATTTTGTGTGACACTGCAATTTATTCCTAATTATTCTTTGCTTGAATGTCAAAGATGTTTATTCATCTGGGGCAAGTGTTTCAGGTTTGTCTCTTTTTACAGAACAAAAGAACAGTTAACAGCTAAACAATGACACCACATACCAAGAGCACCCGAAAATATAGTTGTACACTTTTTCAAGAGAAGGATCAATACAGGCTTCTGAGAGCAGATCATGCCAGTGTGCAGCACCCATCATTCTCTCCCTTTAGATTACAAGGTTATCAATGAAACTGTCAGTCACAGCAGCACATTTAATCTTCAGGAGCCAAAGTTGCATTCCCAAACTGTCCACAAACCCGAGAAATTGCCAGGGAAGAAAGGAAAATTACTGTGAGTCTAAATGCCACCAGGCTAAAGTGGCAGACCTTTGGGAGATGCACTCTCATGGGTATCTCTGACAGACTTCCTACATTCCCCAGAGAAAGCGTATTTTGCTCAAATTCCCTTCAATAAAAAATGTGGATAACATTGTTTAAGTCAGGAGTTTTTAGAAAATTAAATGAATAGATAATTTTGTTACATCCTCAGTTATGTCTGTGATGAAAACCATTACAAATTCCATTTGAAAAGAGAAAAATGTAAGATTGTACATCTTACACACTAGTGCCTTGAAAAGCAATTTCTAGCTGTACTGCACTCTTTAGGTTGTTTTCAAGTGCCAGGCTTCATTTGAGAGGCTGGTTATTCATAAAAAAGCCTTCATAATTTATCACTGATTTACTATTAGTTTCTGCAGTTTCGTCCCGTATTTATAGCTAAAGAACTGAAAAGGCCTGATGAGGACTTAGATGTTACTTGAAGGCTGGGAACTTAGTTACAGCACTAACTAAATTGTAAATGATAGTAAACTGTGAGTAAAAGGTGTTATAGCCACACTTGAAAAAGCTAGTTTTTCCTTTCTCTTTAGCTGTGACTGTTTTGGTGCTCACAATCTGTAACTGTTGACAACACAGGAATACATTCTGCATCTACTCCTTTGACTGTGGAGCTTTATTTTTTAGTGGAAATCAATGGCTTTTGCCTTATAACACAGAAAGAAATCTCAACATCATTTGTGGTAGCTTAAGCATGTGATTTCTGTTAATGTTAAGGGGAACTTCACATCTAATCTACCATGCACAGCTCTAAAAATTTACTTCAGTACATCCTCTCTTTTTTCAGGACGTGCCATTTGTGATATTGCTTGTCACAGGGAGTTGATACGCAATTTTACTTTTTTTGTTACAAGCAACAGCCATTGACATTTCTCTACCTAATTCATGTCACCATTATAAATAGTTACATTTGGAACTATTACGTGAACATACTATTTATACAAGAGAAGATGGGGAATCAAAGCCAATATTTTCCTGTGAAAGATGCAAAACCAGAAGAACATTTTTCCCTTAAACAGATGGGATCAATCAGTATAGGTTAATGTGTATTTTCAGTAATGTCTGTCCTTATTTTACCCTGTGGAATCCTCTTTTAGCTGATTTCAACCACAAGAACTGCATTTTGAGGACACCTGAAAAGTAGACAGACAGCCTTATGGAAGCCAGATATTCCTTGTTTCAGGTTATTAGATATCCATAAATTTACAACTTTTCCTCACACAGTTCCTAATTTTCAAAGCCTGTAGTTAAAAATTTCTGCTCTTTCATTTGCATAATGACTTTTCACTACAATTTTACTGGTAGATCACCAGTTCAAAGATGTCTTTGGCCATTCCTAACAGATTGTTCTTTTAATCTGATGGAGCAATAAAATTATTTTCCAGCCTTACTTCAGTTTTGAGGAAATGAGCTGCAGTTCCCAAAGAATATGCTCAGTAAAAATCAGCTTAATTGACACCATGGTATATTGGCAGCCTTCCTTAGGGAGGCCAAGCACTATCTGACCTGAGTCAGATTCTCACCCTGGAGAAAATGACTCTAGAAAATACTATTATGTACTATGGGATAATTCTAAAGCTCTCTTTTTTTTTTTTCTCCCAATTCATTCACCTCCATTAAAAATTCATTACAATACATATTAAGTGATTATTCTTTCAGAAAGAAAAAGCACTGGCTTTTCAGATGCAAGTGTAGCTATTATAAGGGCAAGAAACTGTTTTATATTCAAAAGATATTTGCAGTTACATACTGAGTTTAATCTAATTTAGGTAGCTAAGCATTAGCTGCTGCAGTTCAAACTAATTACCTTAGGCGCCTAGATATGTGTGTTGAATCATCCTTGGGAATTACTACTGACCAAAATAAATTTTTAGGTGCCCAAATTAGATAAGACAAATCCGATGCATTTTTTTTTGACTGTTAAGTGCTGATAGTCATAGGTCAGTTCCCCAGTGTCCCAAATCACTGGGGCATAGGACAAACCTGGTGCTGATACCATTTAGGTAAATTTGCATGCACTGACATGACATGACTGTGCAGAGTGTTAATGCATTCTGTCTCTCAGGTGGCTTACCAGCCTGTAGGCATATTCCTGTACTTCTAACACATTTACTTTGGGACCAGAACTGGATTGCACTATCCTTGCACAACGCAAAGGTTGTAGGTAGAGTTAGTCCTGTTGAAAAAGCTGTATAATTTGATCCCATCTGGGCAGTGAACTAGGTGTAAAGGCGGCTTCATTTGAGCATACAGACAGTTATAAAAATATCTAGCTTTTATTTGAATACACGAGGACTTGTGGGAGCCCATTTAAGACTGCATTGAATGTACACATTACAATTTTCCTTTACTGCTTGGATCCAGATCTTTCTTTCAAGTATTTTAGTGAAAGCTTTCTATATTGATGAAAGCATATTCTTGCCCATGTCAGGAGAGAGTTTGTCAGGAGATTAGGGATTGGTTTCTTGTATATTCAGCTTGAAAATAACTTTTGCAGCCAAGCATTTCAAATTGATTTGGCTGTTTCACTATTCCCCTGTTTTTATATACTAATATTTGCAAGCAATGAAAATAATCCTTTTTATTCTTTTTTTAATATGCTTCTTTTTCTTCAGGACATGAAATATAATGTGTTTGTTTAGTTTTGTTTTTAAAATCCCCCACACAACTCCCCCCAAACCAGCAGAGAAGGACCAGAGTACCAGAGTAATGAAAACACAGTTTTGCCTTTTTCTTCAAAATATCATCCAGGCCCTTGGCTGAACCTTCTGTCATCTGTGTTGAAAGCATGGAGATTATCAGACTGGTCAATCTGTCAGTGTAGAATATTACTGGTAGGAAAGATTTTGGGGATACTCTATTTACTCCACACATCTAGGTCCAGACAGGAAGAAATTCCAAACTGTGGGAGAGTTCTTTTATATAATGAATTATTTTAAGAACTCTTAGGCACAACTAGCATTTTCCTCACTCCCCTGAACTCTTTGTTTTCCTCTTCTTTCTTGAACAAGACTTCTGACTGTGTCTCAATGCCCCTTTAGCCCTCCAAAACTCAAATAACTACTGCTCAAATCTGAATTTTAGCTCCTCAGTCCTGAAGTCTGTCCTGTCTTCATTGCTCCCTTACGTTTTCAGGATCTCTCCCATCTTATCAGTTCCTGTTTTTCTTCTGTTCCCAACGATGCTCCTCAGTTTCAGGTCCCCCAAAGAACTGCTGGCCTCTTACTACAATCTTTTAACCTTGACTTCAGCTGTTAGTGAATACTGTTCACGTGCGGACTGAAATTTTCTGTTCTTCCCTGGCAGCCAGATGGGAGAGCGG
This sequence comes from Aleadryas rufinucha, assembly GCA_013397815.1. Classification (NCBI taxonomy): domain Eukaryota; kingdom Metazoa; phylum Chordata; class Aves; order Passeriformes; genus Aleadryas; species Aleadryas rufinucha. Next base: position 326,112 of record VZTH01003227.1, on the reverse strand, counting down.
AAGCAAATAATTACAGCAATGGCTCAGCAGAATCAACATTTTCCCTTTCCATAAGTGGCAGTTCCCATCCTTTCTCCCTCCTTCACCGTCTCCACATCGCAGTTTGGGTTCCTCTCTTTGCTTTGCTGCACAGATGATTAGAGCATCATTAGCCATATGAGCTACAATAGCATTATCTGCAGATCTTAGCCAGGGTAGAACTGCAGTAATATTCCTCTTATGCAGGCACCAGAACTCAGTTGCTTATGCTCCTTCTTTGATTGTTGCAATAATCCCTACCCTGCCCTTCACTTTGGCAAAGTAACACTCTCGAAATTATTTCCCAGGTATAATACAGGGGCTTAGCACAGGCTAAGTACACATCTGACATTCATCCAGATTGCTGGGGAGGGGGCCAAGAGGCTTTCACAGAATGGGCAGAACCGAGTTGTGACAGTTGGGGACAGAAGAGGAGGGCCTGGCATTATTTTCTTTTGTATTGCAGATATAGTCAAAATTCTTTATTTTCCCTGTTCCAACTCTCTTCTAAAATCATTCCAGTGATATCTTTGCACTTACATGTGCAATGTCAAACTGTTCTGTGGATGTACACCAATATGGTTCTGCTGATGTTCAGGGGAGCTCTGCCAGTGCTGAAGCTGTAAGTTACAAGACTCTATGTAGAGCTGTTCACCATTCAGTGTTTTTCTGAAGCCTAGGGTCATGTGACTGTGTCAGAATCTCAGTTTTCATTAATAAATTAATAGGTTGCCAGAAAAACTTGAAAATATGACTCTTGAGCTCTTAGTCTTAGAACACAGTGTCTAGACTATACAAATAAGAAAAAAAAGAACATTTCCAATAAGAAGAAAAAGTCTAATAGGTAATTTTGATTTTTTTATGACTTAAAATATTAGTAAAGATTTGTACCAACAAAATTGACTAGATTTCTGCCATGTTTTTTAACTTGCCATTCAAGCACATGCCCAAAGCACTGGTGACTCAACCAACATATTGACATGTTTGTTCTTCTGGAGTTAAGATTAGATTGTTTTCTGTACTTCAGCTGCCCAATGAGGTAATTTGACCCACCTGCTCAATTGTGTTCATGCTAAAACAACTTGTTCTGCTAGGAAATCCCATATTACCCACTGTTTCAGGCAACAAAGCTTTGGAATAGAACAATTTTTTCTGTGGGATATGTTTGATATTTACTCTGTTGCACTTTTTCACTTCCAGAATATAAACTCATACTTTTTTTTTCCCTCAAGTGGCTCTTTTTTTTTTTTTTTTTTTTTTTTTTTTGTGCATGTAGTGTCTTTCTGTCCGCGGGTTTTTT
>VZTH01003227.1:247323-324073 GCA_013397815.1 Aleadryas rufinucha | reverse complement strand
AAAACCTTTTTTTTTTTTCTCCCAAGTGGTTTTTTTTTTTTTTTTTTTTTTTTTTTTTTTTGGTGGCAATGACTGGCATTTCTGAGCTGAGGTTTTTGACTACTCTTTAGAATGATTTACAAGCATAGGAAGTCTGTACATTGTCACCTTACTCCTTCCTCTTTTCTCCTTCTTTTTGTCGATAATCAGCAGGTTCTCAGGGGTGCATCTGGTATACAACAACCAGGTTTTCCCAACAACCGGCCTGTGTGAAGTCAAAGGAAGCTTGATTCAGACAGGATCCAGTCTACATCTGCTAGCATAGATGGCTTACAGCATTGTCATTCATTCTGTTAGGATAGTACCCCAGTGTTATACCCACGGATCTTGTTTATTTTTACTTATAGAAAAAAAATGTTTGCATTGCCTAAATTACTTTTTCTATCATGAATCACATGTTAATAAGGATCATTTTATAAGTAGCTATAGAAATAAAACAAAATTCCTATAAGGCACTTTATATTTGAGTGAAAAGGAAGATACATAAGACTCTTAGGTTTTGCTCACCTCACCTGTAAATATTAATGTAAATTACGTCAGATAAATCAGATAATTTTCAGATAAATATGTAGCAAAATACTGAATCTTTGCATGCCTTTGAGGGATGTGTGTGAGAGATAGAGAACACTATGCACTTCATGTATTTAACAGGTGGGAATCCTCATGCCTTGGCTCTTTTTCCTCTATGGGAAACAGAATCTCCAGCCTAGTTGTCTCTCAAAATAGTTTTTTTGACAATTAAGACAATTTTTAAAACAGACAGGAGCAGAACTAAGATGCTGTCTAAGATGAGTAGGGGGAAGTGAACTCTTGACCTTCCTCAATCTAACAAGGTCTCGATAATCTTGTAAGTTCTTGCTATGCAAAGATTAGAGACAGAGTTTACATGACTATTTAGACAGGAAACTTCATTTTTAGGTGTCTTGTTTGGTGAGTCCCAGCACATTCATCCTAACTCTCTCAGTTCCTTTTGCAAAATATCCTGAGATTATATACATGTATGATGTACCTGTCAGGGACTGACTCAAGCGTCTACACAATCGTTTTCAAAGCAATCTTATACTGCTTCTCCACAGATATAGCAATGTAAAGGAATTGTGATCAGATTAAACAAATAGTGTTGAGTCTTCTTAGCTTGCACTTATTTCCCCTATGCAACATACTCCAGTTTCCTGGGATATTGCATCTTCTAAATGGGTCTCATGCTACTGACAGATCTCTCAGACAATCAAGATAGAAGGATGATTTCCCATGCTTTCTTGAGTGGTTCTAGAAAATGTGCATTCTACTCTCCGTTTAGCAGGACTGAAAGGGATTCATGATGGTAGCAGTCACAGTGAAAAATGGGTCAGATACATCCTGAGTGCAACATCATTGATTCACTGTCTCTCATTTGCTTACAAAGGAATAATGCCCTTCAGATATAGGATCAGCTTGGAAAGAGGTCAGAGCAATGTGGATGGTAATATAAACAATAAATACTTTATGATAAACGTACAATAATTTGTGGGTGCCTAGGAGAAGAATTTAAACCGTCATTATCAGATTCTCTCACCAGATGGTTTAGAACACCTACGTCCCCTGAAATGGAAAGAGTTAGACCCAGGAAAATATATCAGAACCAATTTAGAATAGCTGCTGTTGGCATCTAGCACAGCTGGAAGTCACTTATGCTTCCCAGGCAGGAGTACAGAGCTAAGTTGAAATGAACTAACTTTGCTCTTTGGAGCAGAGAAGCTGTTTTTCCACCTTAAGAGGTGCTCCGTGTTGCCGAGGCCAGACGGCTTCTAGTATGTGACCTGGCTCTTTTGAAGCAAGCTCTCTATTCTCATGAGGGGCATTCCTGGGAGAACTGATCTGTGTCCAAGCAAGAGAATCCAGTGACGTTTTTGTTAACTACAAACATATGGATCAGAAGTATTTCCTTCTGTTGCCAAACAGTGCCTCAGTCAGAAGTGCTCAGATCTATTGGGAAAATATAAAACCCTTTGGCTGTGTAGCAGCTTAGATTATACTCTCAGACTCCAGAAAATGTGATTCATGCTTCCCTGTGTCTATACATAAAAGACTATTTAGGCCTGTTTCTGGTACTTGATATCTGGTCTTCAGGGAAAACTTTGGCAGTGCTCAGATTAGACTTCTGGCATTCCATTCCATGGAATTTAGCATGAAATCTAAACCTGAACAGAAGAATTTCCAAATCTAGCTTTGTTCACATGAAAGACAGTCATTTAGTCAATATCTTTGTTTTCTTAAAGACCACAAGTCAAACTGCTTGAAAATAACCTCATCATCCATACTTCCCTCCTGATTCCTGAAATAACTCAACAGTGAATGAAAGTTCTTGAAAGCAGTATCGTTTCACACCAACTGAATCCTTATTTTCTGAAAATGTTGTATGATAATTTTTGAATAACTTATTGCTTTAAACTACTTTATATGCATTTGTGTGAGTTTGATTGCTTCTACTTCTAAATGGCTGTCAAGAAGACCTGACAGTGATCTAATGTAGGGTTAGAATGGGGAGAAGGAATTGTTAGCAGTCCTTTGCTGTCTTTCTGGGCTGAACACTCTGTAAGAGATAAGACTGAAGAAGAGCCCTACCAGGTACTCAGTGTGTGATTTTACTCTTTGAAGGTAGGACAATCAGCAGCTGCCACTTCTTTGTAATCCTGAAACACAGAGAGAAGCTACTAAAACTGTACATTTCTTGTGAAAGGACTAAGCTTCAGCTTTTAAAATTACTGGGGGAATTAGTCCCATATAACTGTTTAGGATTACCTGCAATACCTTTAACTTTAAGCTGTAGCCCTGAAGCTATTAACGGAGTTTTCCTCGCCAATGGCTTCTAAGGAAAAAAAAAAGCAATTATAAAACTGGGGAAGAAAAAGGGGGAAAAGGGAAATTTCTGTTTCTTCTAGGAAACAACACAAGTGATAGAATTGTTTCCTGACCTCCTTTACAGTCCCTACTAGCTTTATTTTACCTCTGACAGGTATACCAGAAGTCAATTAAATGATCTTGCTATGACGATCTTGTAACTTGTTGAAAAACAAAAGAGATTTTGATTTTCTTGTAATTATGCTATCGTATCAGATAGGCAAAATATCTCTGAATAATTTTTACACAGTCTTTTATTATCAACTTTTTGTTCATTTATATGTTCATACATTTATAATTCTTGCTAAGGTTTTTTTGTTTGCTTGCTTATATGGAAATTATTTTGCTCAGACTCAGGCTTTCATTTGCAAAACAGGGGTCTAGTTTTCCTCTTGCAATTTTTTGTCAATAAGTTCAGAATAGAGCAATGAAAGGAATGATTGCTTGGCTGATTGTTGCGGTGCAGCTCACGTACACTGAAGCGTGAATAATTTAAACTGTGCTGGCTTGTCAGTATTGGATTTGTATGTGGTGTGAGGAGAGCACAGAGGGAGGTGTCAGATAAATCACACAGCAGAAAAGAAGCAAAAAAAAAAAAAAAAACCAACCCTCCCAAAAGGTTGGATCAAAGGTGAAGAGAAAAGGGTTCTATTGAGCATACAGCGCAAAGAGAGACAGGAGGGTAAATCCCTTCCTTCTTGTCAAGGAACTGTTTTGGATAATCAGTAACTTTAAAACAAATTGTGTCAGCCTGCAGCACGGTTCAGATCTTCTGGGACAAAAACGTTTTCTGAATTCAGTGGGAGTGAAACCATTTTGAAGGGTGCCTTTCAAAGTCATTACTTTCTTTTCTTCTGAAATAATTCTTTTGTATAGTAACTGTTTAATGGGACATGAGAACAGAAAAAAAAAATCAGCTGAGCATTAGAAAAATAACACACTCAAGGTTAAAGATCAGTAATCTGTCCATTGTTATGATTAAAGATTGGGAAGAAAAAAAAACTTTGTTATGTGCCCATTTCTAACCTTCTCCATTTCAAAAAAAGCTGCAAAATATTCCACTTACAGAAGAATCAGGTGCAGTACAAGGATTTCTGTGTAAGCATTTTACTGTGATTTTATCTCTAGTACAGGGAACCCATAAATAATGTTGTTCTGTGGAGCCAGCCAACCATCTTCTGCCCCCTGTGATGGGCAGCTTGCCTGTGTGAAAGCACAGTGACTGAAACCAATGTGCACATTTTACTACCAGCCTAAGGGATCAGCAGTGTCCCACAGAGTCATTCTGAGGGTTTCTCTGAGTACTGCAGGTAGCACAACTGAAAATAATCCCCCGCCAAACAGCAGTTTTAAGTAGTCCAAGATGCTGATTTGCACATCAAGAGTTTTAGTTCTTATGCTTTACTTTACTTACCCATCTATTTATCTTTGTTTTGATAGAGCCTGACATGTCCATTGCTCCATGCCTCAGACTCAAAATAGAGACAGCAACTCTGTCTTTGCCATATTCTGTCACAGGGTTTCAGTGATTTCTGTCCTTTTTATCTCAGAGCATCTGATTAACCTTGGTGTAGGGTCAGATCAGATTTTTGGGTTTGGCTATGCACTGGACATGACATCTTTACAAAAACAAAATACTATGAGGCACAAAATAGAGGTCTGTATAGCAATCACTGTAAATGCTGTTTTTTCCCAATGGAAGAAATATTGTTATGCTGCTGTACAACTGATAAAAGCTGTTTGGGGATTAGGAAAAAAAAACAACAAACAAAAAGCCAAACGTATTCCTTCATGGCCGATATTAAGTTCTGCTTACTTATAATAAAAATGTGTTGCTTAAATAAACATGAATGAGGAGGATGGGTTCAAAATTTTAGAAATCTCAAGGTGTTATGAAAACTGGAAAAGACACCATTACATTTTTCAATGCAGTACCACAAAATAATGGTCCTAAGAGCCCCTGTTAAAAAGATACAAAGAGCTTGTAATGGGGTAATATTTAAATAAAAGTCTGTTCAGAGAAGTTTTTCCTCTTATCATCTGTGAGAGACTGGAAGAAATTATTACTGGCTCAAAATAACCAAAGTGTGTGTGTGTGGGGGAGCAGGCAGGGCAAGTTCCGTGCTGGGGGGGACATGCACTGCTCCGCGTCCCACAGGAGGCCAGAGAAGATAAAAAACACTGCACAGACACTCACGTGGTCACATCCCTGTTGTCCTTGGATTTTATGGCAGTGGGAACCATGCTGGATCCAAGGCAATAGCTATATCTTGCTTTGCTCTCTCTTTTCCTTACTTTCTCTCTTTTTCTACTTACAATTTCCTCTACAATCTGGGTAATTTAAGGTTGGATGGGTTAGAGTTTGCTAAGTCAATGCTTTGCAAAATGCTTCATCTCAATTGAATGTTTGCTTTAAATTTTACGAAGTTCTTGATATTCTAAAGCTTGTCATTAAAGTCTGAGCTTTTTTAACCTCATGAGAGCTTTTGTTGAGTATTCCTTCACACTGCTCAGGGAGAAGTAGTACCTTAAGCCCCTTTTAAATAAACTCGCCAAGCAAGGACAAGGGCTTTATATCATCTCATACCATACGAGGTATATTTGTGAAGAAGGGTCATTTCTGATTGCCTACAATTCATACCAATGCAGTTCTCAGCATTTTCAGACATTGCTAAGACTTGCCCTTAAAATCAAGGTGCCATAGTACCAAGAATACACTTTAACTATATTCTTTTTCAGTTTGGAAAAGTACAGCAAAAAGGGGTTATTAATATTTATTCATAGCTGTATTTATATGAATCAGAGTAGTGCCAGAATTTTTCTCCAGTTCTGAGTCCAGCTGGCAGAATTTGACTACATCCATATTATGAAATTATCTTAGTCTGCAACCAGCGTATTTCTGCTAACCTCTGAACCATGCTTAGAATTTTTTAGGAAGTAACTGACCCAGGCCAAAAAATATACTAAGAAATTCTTTGGAAATATATCATTACAGGCATTTGAGTTTCATTCCACTAACCTTTTTCCAGTCTGACACTGATGAACGTACTGATAACGGATAAATCCAGTGCATAAAATTGTGTATAAGATTTTGCATAAGATGTGTACTTCAGGTACTGTAGTGAGAGAGATTCCCCTTCTTTAGGTTGTAGCAGTCACTAAAGCTACACCACATGATCTGTGCTGTCACATATATCTAATTTATGTTATATTATTTGATTTAGAAACAAAAGGACGCTTGTTAAAATTGTACAGTTTTATTTATATTAGTGATAGGATAACATAGAGCTGTAGAACTCTTACTGCTTAAATAATTCTGGGTCACGCTGATATTTTCCTTTGTTTTTATATCAAAGAACAACATTACGATTTGAAATTGAATTAAAATTTTTTTTTAAACTGTTTCACTTCTCCAAACCTTTATGGAAGAAAAGTCAAAAGTGGCCATTTTGGTGACCATTTTGGAGAAAGATAATATCCTCTCAATTTTAGTTGGACTAAATAGTCCCCATTTCCTCACACTGTGGATGGTTACCATCTTTCCTGAAAGCTGCTTAAATGGACTAATTTTGGTAAATGAGATATGAGAGACATTTGAAAGAAGCAGTTGTTCCTGAATTTCTGTGAAACCAGGGGAAAAATATTATGCAGAATGCTAAATATTTACTTCCTAACCTTTCAATTTACAAGAAATCTAACAAATTGAATCTAGACGGAAGAGACAAGTATACAAAAATGTCTATTTGAGTACATTGAAATAAGGCTTCTGGAGAGATGTGCATTCTGTCAAGATACTGGTAGGGGGAACGCAGGATATTTACCCACTTACATATTTCCCTCCAATTAAAAAAGAAATTTTAAACATGTCTGGTTTAGCTGAAAAGCTCTATCTTTTCACGGCATCCCAAGAAATATCAAGTAGGCAGAGCATACAAAAGAATACCCTACAGATTTTTAATTACTTTTACAAGTTTAAATCTCATGACTGTTATCTTAATATGCTAAACTGTACAAATGCAGTCAGACCTACAGTTTTGTGATTAAACTATGAAGGTTAAAATAAGTATTTTATAAATTTAAAATTGATAGTTTAAAAAAGATTCTATAGTCTTTAGAGTTTATGTTCAAGACTTAAAATACTTCTTCTGTAACACCACATTACTTTGATGTTATGGTAGAATTTCTTTTCAGCCTTAACTTTTGCTTGCAAATATACCTGCATGACAGTACTTACATGAGATAATTTTCTTCACAGCAGCTGAGGGCAAAGCTTGCACAAAGTAAATACAGAAGAAATTGTTTTCCTTGTTGTCCTTAGATTCAGTGCTTAGTTACAGGGCTTAGTTATATCATCAGTCTATATCTGAGTTTAACATCCCCTTAATGGTCTGGCTTTTTCCTTCTTCAATTCGTATGCTATTAAAATCTAGCTGCATTTATCATTAAGAAGTATGTGCAATACATTAGCATAAAGTAAAGAAAGGAAAAAAAAAAATTCTTTTGTGCCCAGGCAAATCAGGCTGCTAGACAGATTGGAGAAAGGGATACCAGAAAAAAACATATGCCTTAAGTAAGACTGAAAAATGATCATTAACAACTAATTTTTCTCTGCTCTCTGATGTAGTGTTTCATAAATTTGGTAAACACTTTTAGCAAAATCATGCATTCAATACATGTAGTCAGACTCTGAGAGTCTTTTTGCTGAGCCCACTGAGGTTTTGGTTTCTACACAATTAGTGTAGGAAGGTATTGAACTAATTCTGTGTTAGATAAACCCCCATTATTCCTCTGAAATAAGTGAAATACCATGTACTTACATCAGAGTTTATAAGATATTTGGATTATTTTTTATGTAGGGTCTTTGCATCTGCAATGTCAGTGTAATCATTACTTCCATGAAGCTGATAATGTCAGAAAAGAGGAGAAGAAATAAGAGAAAACAGTCCAATGAACTTGATTGTTTAGAAAAGAGAAAAATGGGTGTTTTTGCACTAAGAATAACTAAGAAGTCAAAGCCATTTTTACTACACCCATTTTACTGTACTAACCATCCCCAAGGAGATTTGGATTGTTGTAGTCCCATTATAATCCTTATTTTCTCAATTTTTTAGCCCGTCTAGTACTCCAACAGCACAATCATCTCAGCAATTGCACTGACTAGCAAAACTTTTAAAAGGGAAAAGACGCATGTTCTACTTTAACAGGCATTTTTACCACAGTTTCACCCAGAATCAGCTCTATGCAAGGTAAAACACTAAGCTGTTGGGGCCAAAGCAATCCCCAGTGTCCCACAAAAACAGTCCGAAACACAGAGTGATTATGGTTTGTAGAGAACAAGAGGAGCTTAAAAACATCTGATGTGAGGTGAGATTTATTTTTAGGAACGTAAGTTTATATAAGTTCATATAAGGTAGTAAGTTCTGTCCTTCATGCTAGGAAGTAAAACTTTTCCAGTGCATTTAAAAAAAAAAAAATAATAAAAAAAAATCACTGCATTGTCATTTTATTATTCCATTAGACATGTGAGCTGGTATTGCTTGGGGATTTGCAAATGCAGCTGTAGTTCACAAGGCTGGACCATAAGTGCATATGCTTAAAGTTAAATCTTCAGACAAGCTGAAAATACATACTGAATTTTATTGTCTTTATTTTTTTGATTTTTAATCTTTTCCTTGTAGCTTAAAATAAAACTCAGTATTTCTTTTCTGAACTTTCTGGCTCAAGGGATTTTAAAATCACTCTGTACCTGAAATCCATTTTAAGACTAAACAAGTGTGGAGGCAGGAGAAAAAAGTGTCAGTTTTCATCCTGTCTTGTGTGCCATTTGGGATGTCAATAACAGCTTAATATCAGAATAAGAATGGAAGCTGTGTGGGCTTTCTACTAGCAGTACTTCGGACTCATCAGTGAACTGATTTTAGCATCTATAATTCCAGAAACAGGTAAATAAGCTTTCTTTGAACTTACTAGTCATACAGAAAAATGGGTATCACCATACCCCAGTTTATTTGTATTATTACATTTATTTGTCTGCCATAACATATATCTTCTTCCTACATAGCCAGTTATCCACCCTGCAATTAAGATATTAAAATGTGTACTTTTAATAAATTGTCTAAAGGTTAATGTAATTTTACAATACATAACTTCTGTTTCCATATTAAAAAAATGTTTTTGCTCTGTTACTACTATGCTGGTTTAACAATTGCTGTTCAATTTTCAATATACTTTTTTTTTTTTTTTTTGATGTGCATGACCATAGATCATGGGCAATTGAGTCTTTTCACTTGTAACTAAAACATACATTTTGCTTGCAAGTTTCATATAATTTTAGCCAAATTAGCAGCAGTTAAAATTTTTGCTCTAACAATAATGATGTAGGTTTCTGATCACAGGCATTAGGACTGTATCTAAAACATTTTTAGGTGATTGTATAAAACTGCCAATCTCAGGGGCCAAAATAATGGATTCATTAGCCTTAGTGTTTAAAAATATCTGAATTACTCAATATACAGTATAAAGTGTGCCTGATTGATCATCTTTGTCACCTTCTCTCCTTTGGATGCCTGCAGAATTAACTTGCCCAGAAGACTTGTTCACTTTTACCTGAGCTGAGTGAAGGTGAGAGTTGGACAATTCCTTTTCTAATATTAACTGATTGCTTTTATCACTTAAGTGTCTTTTAAAAAAAGGTACAGCATATTATAAAAAGGTGTAGACTGAGCATTATCTATTAATTTAGTGTTAAATCTCTTACTGAAGATGCAGAACTGTGAAATACCAATGAAGATAACTGTTTTATTGTGGACTGCTGCTTTTTTAAGTATGGAAATATTATGATGATTACTAATGATACTAATTGTGAGATTATTGAGCAAAACTTTCATTTTCTTGCTAAAGAAACTGTCATTGGTCAATTCATATTTTTTTAAACCAGATATAACTGGAGGCCTCAAAGCAGGTGAACACATATGGACCATGTAATCACACTGCCAAAAAAGTTGTAAAACAACAAAGAGTCTGGGTGTGAATTTAAGGATCAACATGTGTAGAGTTGCTTTCCTAAACCAAGAATGTCATTCTTTATTCCGTTTACATAAGAAGAACACTGGTTACAACAGCACAAGGTAAGAACTTATGAAGTTTTCCTCATCTCTACCTTCATTCAAACTGATATTTTTCCTTTATGCATCTCCCTGATACTCATACGTCATGTTTACCCCTTGCAATTTGACTGAGCAACACTTTCTGATTAATCTTCACCTTCAAAGATATGACTCAGCAGGAGCATGCCAAGACAGTCCAATTTTATAGTAGTAAAGTAACAACAACAATTTATATTTGCCCCCCTTTAATTTTGTACTGGATACTAATTCTAGTCTTGTGCTGAGATATTTAGGTTCAAGTTTTCTTTATTCCATGCTGAGCGAACACACATCAGGTTTTTAATTACGCAGTTGTGAAAAGTGTTATAGATTATCCTTATTAATTGAATACAAAATTACTTTCCCTTTCTGTAGGCATCTCACTGGGTTTCTGGAATATCAAAGTACACTATCAAAACTCCTTTACTGCTGATTTTTAAAGAGCATGAAAAAGAACAACTTGAGCTTACTAAAAGATGTTATGAAACAAATCTATGGAATTGAAAGGGACCCTATGGGGCAACTGAGGCAATCTCTGCTTTGGCACAGGTGTGCCAAGAAAATACTTCTTGGCTTTTTCCCTGCTATTTTCCTGTGGACCTCAGTGAAAGGATTCTGCACCTTCTCTCTTTTCTAGTTCCTGCAGCTCTTTATATGGTTTTCAGTTTTCCTTTTAACTAAGCTATTCATTATTTTCTTGCTATAAAGTTAATGAGTGCTTCATACCTGGCTTCCAGAGGGTGTAGTAAACAATCATTATTATCTCACTTTATGAATGCAAGGAAGAGGCAGGATGACATCAATGCATTCCTTTATGAAGATATTGAGACTTACAGCTCCAGTTGACTTTAATAGACACTGTACCTGCGCTTAGCTATGAAATAAAATATGCAGAAGTGCCAGCATCAGTCTCCAGTTCCCTTACTGTGCCCACAGTTAGTAACCCATATAAAGATTGGCTATTTAGGTAGGAATAACATCAAGTAAACAAAAAATAAAATATCTTTTTACATTAATAATCTTTTTATAGTCAAAGTCATTGTTGAAATGCTACAGATACCAAAAGTGTAATTGAATTTTAAAAAGTGATTAAGCCAATTTATGATGCCAAAGTTCTCAAAAGTTATTAAATTTAAAAAAGGAAAAATGTTATTCGCTACTTAAAGTGCAATTTGTCAGAAACTGGGTACTTTGGGTGTATCACCAATACTCACACTATTCTTCTGCCACTTGACTGGCCACTGTCAAAAACATAGTCCAGACTCCAAGAATTTGTGTTCTTATCTCCCTATGTACATTCATATCTGTAAAAGTAACACATTTAAATATGTTTTCTGTACTATGCTGCATGACATTTATTTTCAGGACCTACAGTTTTTGTTCTAAATATAACTGAACTAATGAGATATTCACATGTTTGAAGAGTTTGAGTAATTTATATAAATGCAAATTATATATATATATATATATACACACACACATACATATAAATGTGAAGGATATATATTAATATCAGTGTTGATAGATACATAAAACACTCTTTGCAATCAATTTTTTAATCAAATGAGTTATAGTAGTTATACAATATTCTCACTGAGTCATAGAAATATATGCTATGCATCTCAAATTGTTTACTGACACCATATTCAATGAGTCTATTTTGATTTTCTAGAGTGAAAAGCTTTGATCAAATAATGTTATTCAGCCAGTATTTTAATTATCAGACTGAAAAAAAAGGTCAAAATTCTTCTTAAACATTGCAGGTATAAATTCCATATGCCTTTTGTGTAAATTAAAGGGTTTAAATAAATATATATCTGGGTAGATGTTCCAGTCCTTTCCTGAATGCTAAAGAAAAGTCAGGATATTGCTATGCACATTAAATCTCAGACGAATATTTCTCCTCATGACATTTCATCTTTAAAAGTATGGATATTCTCACTAAAAAACAATATAAAAATTAATGTAACAGTTTGACCCAAAGGAAATTTAATGAGAACTTCTGTAGCAACATGTACCAGCTATAAATTATTTCAAAAACAATTTATAAAAGTGACAGGAGAGTGCACATGTAGATTCTCCAGCTGTTTGCTAGTCCTTGCTGAAAAATAAGAAGTACATTCCTTTAAGCCAGAATTCTTAATTAAAATATTTAAAAAATAGTTTCTATAACACACTATATAGTTAAGAAAGCCACAGAAATCTTTTGCTTATGTTTTTTTTTGCTGGTGCCTAAGAATTCAAAATTTTTATTTGAAGAATTTGACGGAGTTTTCATTTTTCTTTCTCTGTCTTTCTTATATCCTCCCAGGGCCTTGTCTTTTTTGCAGATGTTGAAGGTCTGCAATCTGGATTAATTTTGGATTATACGCCATTTCAGAATGTGGTCTTTCAGTGCTCTTATTTACCTCAATCACAATTTTCAAAGCTTATCTAGAGTCCTGGATTAACTACCTGGATATTATCTGAACAGGAATACTTTCAATGTCGCAGTAAGTGCCTTCTTATCTATTTTAGCTCATCATAGAAATGATGTTGACTTTGAGTTTATTGAGAACCAAATCAAATGTACAAGCCTTTAGAGATCTAAGCTTACTTGATAATTAGGATTAACTGAAATTACTTACACAGCCTGGAGGAGACAACAAGTATTGCCACATAAACACAAGCCTGTAAAGATCAATAGTCCCTTAAAATAGATCCTGCTCAATCACAGTCCTTAATACAATATTTGAAACAAACCTTTCCCCCCCACCCCACATGTTGACCAGTTTCATTTTTTTAAATCATACCTTGGAAAAAATCCTTCTCTAGTAAGAAATGCTTCCTTTGTCTCCATCCTAAATGACAGTGTTAGAAGTAAGTGATCTCAGAGGCTTTCTGTGAAGTGTCTGAAGTGAACAATATGGAACACATATCATGTTTCACCTTCCAGCCTGGGGAGAGGAGATGCTTCCTCCTGGCTGGACAGACCTCAGGCATATCACTCAGGCTGCTCATTAAGTTGAATTAAAGTGTTGCCTTAAACATAAACATTCGTGTTTATATCCGGATGATTCGTGGCAATGACCTTCTTTGGCCATTTCTGTAGACCAGGAATAAAGGTTTTTAAAACACTTGTAATTAAATAATTGTTTTCAATAATTTGCACTAAATATTTTAAAATTTATTTTAAATATCTTATGTGTCCACATCCATTTTTGTATTAGCTATTTTAAACTAACACATAAATAGACTTCAGATATTCAAAAACTTTGTACCTGCTCCTATATGCAAAACAAGTTCTGCCTAGATAAAAAATCTAAATCCAGATAGACTTCACAGTCACAGCTGACTATGATTTTCTTCCATTGTTAAAGGATTTAGTCATAAGCTAAATTTGTAACCCTGTTAATCTTAAAGACCTATCATTTTCCCTAGTAATTGCTCCATTGTTTGGAACAAGTATTTTAGAGAAATAACAATTGGAATAACCTAGCCCAAAATAATTTTGTGGTCAGATTTCATCCAGAATGAATGTTGGCCCTAAGCAAAAGCAGCAGAGGACAGTAACTGGACCTGCTTGGACAGTATTTCATAAAATACAGTTCTCATTCCTTTTTGCAAATTAAAAAACAAATAAAAATTAATGAAGCTTAGAAAAACTATTCCGATTCAGATTTTCACTCTCTCTTCCTTTTCCATCCCATTCCTTAAATAAAATAATGTATATGTTTATTCTATTAATAGATAGGCGTGAAGTGATATTTTTTTCAAAGTTGAATGAAAACATGAAGTTCAAGTAATGAAAGAGGAGAACTCTATAATGGCAGCCATGTGTAAACAGAATGACAGGAGTTTCAAAGTGTGAAGTTTTCCTCAATTTGGTCATTTAAAATAGATGCCACAGGATAGGGACATTTCGTTATTCATGCGTTGTAGTGAGTTCTCAACTTTATTAACTTGTTATTAACTGCAGCGTATTAACTTGTCTAGTTTTAGCCATTATCTCCTTACAAAAAGCCTTTGATGATGGGCACAAAGCAGGCTCACCTGTAGAACAGAGTGGCATTTCTGAGATAAAAACGTGCTGAAACTAAATCCATAAAATACCAGTGAACTGTAGCGGTTTCCATAATTGGAGCAAAGTGTGAGGTGAACATCTCCCTTATGCAATTTTCCTATTGATCAAACCCAGGGTTCTAGGAACTTATATGACAGATAGCTTTCAAGCTATAGATCACTAAAAATAATTGATTCCCAAAGAAGAAATTAACTCAGTGGTTCTGGTTTATGCAATTTCTGATTCTTGGTATAATTGTTAAATTTTGCTTCTTGATCAGTAAGTAAAGCTAGCGAAAGTTGTAACACAGTTGGAGAAAGAAGTTTTAGGCAATGAGCAGTTCCCTTTTGAAAATAACCCGTCCTCGTCCCCTGTACAGGGGAGGATAGAAGGACAGTATTAATCTGATGATTATTCTCTCTTCAAAGCCTTTACAAGATAAATAATTAGAAATGCAAAACTTCTTTATCTGTATAGGGAATGTGTAGGATAGGAGGCAGTTAGCCCAAATCCATAAAGCACAATGAGGTAAATATTAGACTGTCACTGGAGGTGATGTGATGTTTACAATATTTGCATTTAATTGTGCATAGACCTCATTATGTTAGACATTGCAAATGGCCCAAATCCCATGAGCAGAAATGGTAAGGATTAAATAGGTAAATTCAGAGTGGAGAGACTCACAAGTAAGACAGAAAAGTAAAGCAATTAACTAAGTATAAGCAACAGAGTATGAATGTGGGAGAACTAGAGAGAGAGTTAATCAAAGAATTGAAACATGACAGGGAAGCATATACAGTACGTTCAGAAAAGAGTGGGAAAAGGAAAAGAGAGCCCGACAGACCATCAGGGCATCAATGAAGGCATATGTGGTAACACAGGAAGCAAACAACAGTATTAGGAAAACCACAGTTTCATACTGACTTAATGCATTTTTTATATTAAGCTGCTAAAAATGGTGAATAATGGAGTAGAAAATATATTTCAGTCAGAACTGACGGAAATAACCAGAGACATGGTTAAATGAATGTGGTAAAAACAAGCAACACAAGGGAGACACTACTTCTGGACCACTGATGTTCAACTTTGAAGTGAAAAGTAAGATGGTAAAAAGAATAGCGCAATAAAAGTAGTAGCACTTTTTAGTGACTTTTACAAGTAAAATCACATATAGTGTTTTCTGTTTATGAACTAGCCATGAAGAGTAGAAACTTATTTGTTCAGAATAAAGCTTTCATTTCACTCATTTTTTTCTGCCTTGTTGCATCTGTAAAGGTTTCTTTGGAAGTTCTCCACAAACAAACACAAATAGGATCATAAAGAATGGTAGTAATTACCTTTAAAGTTAATTTTTAAGGGAGATAAGTTACAATCCTTATTCCTACTATAAAGTAATCATATTTTCATGCTACTCAGGAAACTCAAGTGACTAAAACCAAGAATTGAACAAAAGGACTGTAATATGGGTTAAAAAAGAAGCTATACATGTGCTGGGCATCGTTAGCGCACACAATTTGTCTTAACAGATACTTTACAGGGACATGGTCTGTCCTGGTTGCAGAAAGGGGTAGGGCCTAGAACCGTGTGGGCATGGCTTAATTGCTATTCTATACCATGCACATCATCGCTGGGGGTGTGGGCTCAGGGGAAGAAAAATGCGACTCTACACCACAAGTGCATCATTTTGTTCCCTTTCTTCCTCAGGGAAGTTGCCAGGACCAACACTGCAGTCTCTGTTCCTCTCCCACTGCTGCCCCTCCCTTCCCAGCTCACAGAAGAACACAGCTGAGACCGAGCAGAGCTGAGTGGAGCTGAAAGGAGCCGAGCCCAGAGGAGCAGAGCGGTCACGATGCCAATAATCTGGGTTTTTGGGGAGGTTTTCTTCATTGTTTTTGTTGTCTCAGGCTCGGGGAAGGGGAATGCCTACTGCAGAGAGCACTCACCATGTTGTCTTTGCCTCGGGAATAACTGCGTGTCACTGCCGAGGTGCGGGAATGGCCACTATCTTGGTTTTTGTCTTGTCGGCCATGTGGAACCGAGTCAAGGTGGCCAACACCTTTTGGTCTGTAAATCGTCTTCTCTTTTGTTATTAATATTGTTGCTGCTACTGGGCATTTCTTATTCCATTTCCATTTCTATTTGTTTTCAGTAAATTATCATCTCAAGCCATGGTCTCTGCCTTTGTCCCTCTCTCACTGGATGGAGGCCATGGGGAACGTGAGCAGCTTGTTTTGAGTTTAATTCCCAACTGGTTTTAAACCACCTCATGGTTCAATTCTGGTATTTACTGCAATCAAATTTGCTATTAAAATGCTCAATTTTCTAACTGTACTGCTAAAGTAAGATTAAGATTCTTAGTTGACATACAACCTTTAGCAGGTGCCATCAACACAGCCCTGTAAGCCTTTCTATTTCTTTGTGCAGGAAAATCTGTGGACAAGTTGAAATTATATTGTTGAGGCATCTGAAGTTCGTTTGTTTATAGAGAAGACCACAATTACAGAGGAAGTGTTAGGACTCGCTACTGTCCTACATCCTTCTGATGGATGCATCAGAAATTACCAGGCACTGCTGCAAGCAGGTGCTGGCAAATTTCATATCTGGTGGGTGACAAAGCACTCTCTAGTTTTGCCCTTAACCTGCAGCTGTAGTATTTTGAGCAGTGATGTCAGCCGATCACACAGGTTAAACAACCTTGCAATTGCGTGGGTGTTGCTTCATGCAGGACAGCTGCTGATGATTTCTTTTTTTCCCTAAAATATTTTAAGACTATTTTCTCAGTATCTCTGGGGGGTTATTTGCCTCAGTTCTTTTCATGTGCAATACTGCTTTTGGTATCTGCCATATTCTAAACCACCCCATCCAGCCTCACAATAACACTGTAAGCAAAAGGGAAGAGTTTGTATGTATAATCATGTCTTTTTTGTTACTAACATTATTTTTGGTCATGTATATAATGGTGCCAGAAATCAAGTTTTGGACTCTTAAGTATCTTCAAGAAACTGGGAAAAGGGGAAAAAAAATATGGGGATATGAAGATCACTTTTGCAAGTGTTGTTTTTGCTTTTCAGGGGCAAGGATAACTGTTTTCAGGAAAAACAAAAGTCTCTGTGCACAAGAATGTATTTAGATGGATCTTATGTAAAAATGCAGTGGGTGGATGCCAGGCAGAATGATTACCTGATTGTGGACCTCTGCCCTATCAGAGAATTCTCTGTGCAGGAAGAGCAGAAAAGAATCATAGACACTGTGGCTGGCAGATAAGACTTTATTTTCCAGTGTGTTGCTTCAACAAAATGTAACTGTCATTCTTCAGTGAATTTAAATGAGAATGAACATATGGACCTTTATAAGTCCCAGTAACCTGTAGCCTGTTGCTGCTACTGCACTTTGAATCTTCTGTGAATATGCACAATATGGAAAGAACATTTTATAAACTTAGAAAAAAATCCAGAGAGAAGGATTAGAGGCTGTGACATATGAGAAGAGATTAAGACAATTTAATATACTATGCTGCTGCTTGAAGGAAAGACAATAAAGAGTGATATGACTACATACAAATACCTCAGAGGTGAAGAATGAGGGGTTGTTATAACTTTATTTACTGTAGTGTCTCTTTTACCATCAACATAGACTATTAACTCTGAGAAATACAAATTGAGTAGAAAAAAAAAAGTTAGAAAAAATCTGGAAATTGAATACACTGTAGAGGAACATTTAGGTAATGTTTTAGGAAATAACTTTAAAGGGTAAGGCTTTTAATGCTTTGTCTTGCACCATTAATATCTTTGGGGACCTAAACAGTGACTTGAATAAAAAATTAAGATAGGGCCCTTCAGTCAACAGTCTGAGCAAGCCAACGAAGCAGTTAATATGTCAACTTCACTTGCGTTAAAGATATTTTTTAAGAGCTGTGTGTGAGGGAATATCAGAGAAAGGATTAGAATGGGAAATACTGACTTTTCTGTAGAGGTCTGGGCAAGCTGACCTCAAAGATTTCCAAACTGACTTTCATCAAATATTTTAAAAGTGTCTGGCAAGAGTTTCTCTCTTCTGGAGAGCGAGCAGATCAGTTACTCCTTATATTCTATATGTTATGGGTGCTACAAGATGTTGATGCTGTCTCCTGTCAGATGCGTCACAGGTAGAGGAGGCTTCTTGTAGTTAGTGCACAACAAGAATAAAGCTATTGATATATTAAATTCCACATGGCTGAAAAATGGCTTGTTTCTGTAAATATTACTGTGTGACAGACCATTTTCCTGTAGGTGTTTTCACAGCCTTAGGTGTTTCTACACCCTAAATGCCTGCTACAGAACAATAAAGCTGCTGCACAAGGGTACACTATCAAGAAACAAGTGAAAATATACACAGTTTAAATGGGCTGTTTTTCTTGTGACAGAAATTTTATTTGAAACATTTCCTTATTTTGCATTCTATACTGTTCTCATAAACTGTCATAATTTCAGAGCACAGCCTATAATTTCATTGAAATAACTCTAGATCTAAGATTTATGGTGAAAAACTGGTTTGAATAATACCCAAACTACCGTAAGACTGAGTTTTCCAAACGTACTTAATGCTGACCCTTCTTGTGATTTAGTGGAAGTTTTGGGTGGCATTAGATGTATTGGTAGTTTCTAATATAATGCACAGCTGTGGAAATTGTTATCTCCAGGTGCTGTGTTTGCTAAGAGCTTACACATTTCATAGGGAGTTTGGAAAAATTAATGGAATAGAAATCTACTGTATGTTATTAAATACTGACAAACCACTTCTGGAAGAGGAAATTCCTGAGCTGCACATTATTCAAAGCTAATGTAGTCCTCGGTAGAAGTGTCCTTGCATTCATTTTACGCTTGACTCTAGACATTCATTTTGGTCATTGTCTGAGAACAGATTTCATGCTAGGTGCAGTGAGTATGGCTGCTGTCATGAGTGAAGAACTTTCATCAATAAAAGCTACTCGCTTTGGTCTTTGTGTATGCCTGCAGCTCGCAGGTATTTATCTGTCTAATTCTGTGTACAATTCTGTTTCAGTTCTTACATTGTAAGGTGTCTTGAGAGCTCTTATGTTAACAAGTGGGAGACATTTTATAGTGTATGCACAGACAGAACCTGATGGATGACCCATTTGGTAGGGCAGGGTGTTGAAATGCACTGAATATTTTCCTTCTGTGATGAAAATAATTCTGTGTGAACAACTCTTATCTGTATACAATTTTGATGGATGCTCAAATACGTCTGTCTCAGGATCTGTACTGTAATGTTTTCTGTGTCTGTGGCTATTATATGAACAGTGTTGCATATACTTTTCCTTGGAATCTTTGGAGAACAATAGTTAGCATTTAGGAGAAGGTTAGCACCATGAAATCTAGTCAGGTGCCACTCAAAAAAACAATGCAGGTGCTTCCTGAAATTTACAGAAGAAGAAAAGAAGAAGAAATAGTGCTGCAAAATAATACTCACAACAGTCCATTAACAGATCACATATAAATAGACTACAATGTAAATAGTGGTACAAGAAAAGGCAACTGCTTCATCAGATTTCTTCATTGGAAGCAATTTGGCTTCCAGCTGAACAGTGTTATCCCTTAGACATATCATATTGTTTACACTTCTCTAGGAAGAATATACCCTCTCAATGACCTTCATGCAGTTCTGTGTCCATTAATGATTTCCTTTGGGCTTTGTCAAGAGACATGCATTGCTTCTGCATTTGAGATCAAATAGAAAAGGGATCATTTCCTATTTATTATTATTTCTTAATTCTTAGATCTCTTTATGCTTTTTTTCCAAACACTTTCAGAATGAAGTCCCGTTCAAAGCAGATGTTTGTTCTGCTGACTCTTCCTCAAAATTACATAATCATTCTTAAAAATATTTGCAATCACATAACACCAAACGTGAAAAGAGATTCCTTAGAATAGTTCCTTCAGCTGCAAATTAAAGCTTTCTAAAGCTGGTAACACAGTGAAAAGTTCTCTTGAGCCTAGTTCTATTATTCTTACACTGAGCAGCACCTTACTCTATGAGCAAATCCATACGATTTCTTTTCACCTTTGTGTGCTCTGTTTCATACTTATTAAATTGACTAAACTCAGTCTGTAATGATGAAAGTCTTTTATCAGAGCAAGGCTTGCTGTAGGTTCTTGCTAGAGATAATTTCATTTGACCTGCAAAACCTGGAAAGGAATTAAAACATGTCTAGTAGGTTATGTTACATATTTAAATATAACTTGCATATATTAAGTTATAACACTTAAAATTGCATAGAATCACAGAATCATAGGATGAGAAAGACCTCATTATGTTACCTAGTCTATCTTTAGGCCTAAGTATCATATGCTGTATATATTTCATTATTAACAGACATCTGATTAGACTTTTCCTTAAGATGCCCATTTTCTGAGGTTCCCATGATGCCCTAAGGCACTCCACCACTAGTCTTACGAGTTTTTATCTCGAATATGAATTATTATTCTATATATCAGCTTATGTCAGTTTCTTCTTGTCCAAACTGTCAAGAGCACCAAGGTCAGAGGATACACTTTTGTCTTGGGGTGACTTTATGGTGTGTACCCCCTATCGCCTGCTCTGTGCCCAGACATGAATCCTGTGCCTTTCTGTGCCTTTAAGAGAGAGGGGGAAAGTCAGTGGAATTCCTTCAAGGCTGTGTTCAAAAACAGAGATGAGCTCGCTGGCTTCTCCTGCCCGGCTGCTCCGCTTCTGCAGCAGGGAAGAGTTACATTCATTTTGCTTTTTAGCTAGTTTCTTATTCATTAGCTAAAGCAAGGAGTTTTTCCTGGGACTTTGGTTTCTTCTTCTCTTCTGGACTGTTCAACAGTACCAGAACACACCTACAGGGGTTGGCCCGGAGGGGCCCACGCCGAACAGCCAGCTTCGGAGAGACCACATCCACAGAAAGGACTCTGAAAATTTACCAGGTTCTCTCCACAGGGAGAGTTTTTATTATTTTTCATTATTCTTTTTTTGTGCTTGTGTGCACTTTACTTGTTAAATAAATAGTTTTCTCCCTTTCCTCCAGGGAAAATTCTTCCTGAACCTGGTGGGGGAGAGGCAGCTCTAACTTGCCTTCTGCCAGAGGATGTTCATTTTCGGATGTTCCTCCGAATTTGTCTCTCATTTGGGACAACTTTAAAACACTTCTAATGTGTGTTTGAGGAGTATTAAATCTCCACTACCACCCCCATTTTACAGGTCATACTCCCCTTTGAATTATCTTTAAACTGAAAATAAAAATGCAAAACTTTCAGTCTTCCTCATTGCTCATGTTATCCAGAACTCTGATCTTTCTTCTGAAGACTATTCTATTAATCTCAACCTTTATTGACACACAAAGCCAAAACTAAACAGAGGTTAATACAGTGCTTAATAATGGAGAAGGACTACCTACAAGATACATTTTTCTCAGACAGCCTGATATGGAATTTCTGTGTTTCAGAAAAGTGTGCTTTTTCAGCCTGTCATATTTTATATATGTATTTTATAGATTTTGAGGAACATCATAAAATAATAAAGCCATTAGGTGAAAAATACATGTCATTTTATATGAAACTGTCTTCATTATTAAGTCAGATGCTGTGCCCAGTCCTGAGGATGTTCTGGCCGATTTATACTCAACCCCTTCCACTGTGTTCACACTCAATACTTAGGAGAGTAATACAAGATTCAGAGTGATTATTTTGTCAATGATGGCACTTGAGCACCACAGAAGTAATAAAATGCTGTGCAGAGATCAATTTATGGACAAGAAATAGACAGGTTGAAGCTCAGCCCAACAAAAGGTGGGTTAAAAAGGACAGTGAAGCATACTGAAGAGTTTGCATGACACTCACTTCCTTTTAAAAAGATTTATAACTATCACAGCATTATTTAAGAATGTTCTCATCATTTTTTCTTTTTTTTTAAAGTGGTTTTCACCTCATCTAATTCAAGACTTCTGTAAATTGGACATCTAATTTCAAATTATATACTTTTGGCTTTTTAATTAACAATGGGCAGATCAAAACATCTGTGGGGATCAATTCAATTATTCTACACCACCATCTTAAGGGAACTTGAATTGGTATCTGAAAGTACTTGTTGCTCCACACAGACTAAACCCATGGCAATCTCATACTGCCTGTGTTGGCCTTAGACAACACACCTTGAGATACCTATGTGAGATGAAGCCAATTCAAAATTCCAGGGCAATCCGATTAAGTAATTTTAAACAACCCATAGCCTCAACTACTGAAAAGATAGAGGGCAGTTTTTACTTAGAATCTTGACTTGAAGCAATTCAATGACATTTGACATTCTGTTACATACACAGTCTATTTGATACAGACACAGTCATATCAGATGATTACCAATATTA
Organism: Aleadryas rufinucha; assembly: GCA_013397815.1. Taxonomy (NCBI): domain Eukaryota; kingdom Metazoa; phylum Chordata; class Aves; order Passeriformes; genus Aleadryas; species Aleadryas rufinucha. The sequence continues at coordinate 301,584 of VZTH01003227.1, read as the reverse complement.
ACATCCTAATCTTGTAAATTTAGATCAGAAAACTGAGACAAAGAGTAAACAACAATTTAACTCTCTTGTGTTAAGAGATCAATCTACCAAAATACCACATATATTTGTCATGGTGCTTTAATGGCCTTTGGTGGATTTGAAATACTAGAAGAATAAGATATTATTTGAGATGAGGCCATGCTTGAACTTCAGTAAATGAAACAGCAGTTCTTTGAGTACCAGTCTGCTGTTTGTAGATCATTGTGACAGAGTGATCGGAAATGTGTCGTCTTTGCTGCTTTGAACTTTTAATGCCATCCTCTTTCATTTATTAATCATCTATATTAAATATAGATGTTGCAGAAGGTTAAAGCCCTTTTTGATACCTTATTTGAAAAAGTGTTTTGCAGCTGGGGAGCTGTTTATGAATATATTTGGACAATGCATTTACATTTATTTCATGGTAAATTTAGGAATGATACATAATTATACTAAACAGACTAAAACCTGATAGTGAAGAAAAATAGGATCAAAGGATTGAAAGAAATTATAATTCAAACTTTATCACAAGATTTTACAATTCCTTCACTCTTTTGGGATAGTAAAGGGTGAGAGTTTTGTCATATTTTCAAACTGAATCTGGAAAGTACTAAGCAATCAGATCTGAAAGGAAATGCCTGATTTCAGTTTATAAGAAGGGTTTTGGAAAAAAACCCACAAATCAAACAACACGCATAAGTACACAAAATTTATGGTAAAAAAATCTGAAAGCATTATTTAAAAATATTTCATTACATTTTTTTTTTATTTTTAATGTAAAATTTCTTCAGAGTAGAATGATAATTAAAACTTAAGACTGAAAACCAGTCATAAATCCAAGGTAAAAGGTAAGAGGTAACAAGCTGAGAATAGTAATATGACTAAAGATTATAACTATGTTGTGAGGAAAATAGGCAGTTTAATTTCTGCCAGGCAGTTTTATTCGTGTAAGTTTTGCCTTTGGCTATGAAATTAGTAATGTGTGATGATTTCACCTATTGACTTTGACTGGTAAATATGCTTCACTTATTCTTTGAGTGGAAGAAGAAGCAGCTGGGCTCTAATATTAATTGTTTTCAGTTATTCCATATCTGTGAAATACAGCCTAAGCTTTCCAGCTCATAAATTAACCTCTGTATTCCTTTCATAGAGACCCAGTCACTCTTATGGTTTTAGTTTCTTTTTTTTCAGAGGACAGAAATAAACCCAGGGTGTCTGCCTTAGAATCCCTAAACTCCATGATTTGTGTCCCCTGGCATTAAAACACTAATGGAAAATCATTGTAATTTTGTATAAAAGAGTAATAAACTTCATTCCAGTTTAAATTAGTGCTATCCAACAGTAATAATTCAGCTCTCAAAGTGAATCAAAAATCTTATAGAAAATAATATTTCATATACTTAAGCATGCTGCTGCTCATTGCATTTAATCACCAATTTACAAAGTACTTTGATTCCATGGAAGTTACTCTCAGCCGACAACTTTGTTGATGTCCCTTTTTATCTCTTCTAAGATGATTCTGACCAGAATCCATGGAACATACACTAGCATTTTCATTTCTTAGATTTTGAATTTGCAAAAGTTCCTGGCCATCCTCCTGAGAATTTCCTCCAGGTCGGAAATGTGAAGGTAGAAAATCTTTAGGAGTTTCCTCTGCACCACTGACATGACAGCCACGGGAGATGCACTCCAGGAGGGCAGACCCCATTATGAGACATTTTGGTTTTAACTACAAGTTTCGGTTCAGCAGTTTTGGAGGCTTTTTTTTTTTTTTACCCAATTCTCTTATGTATAGCTTTAAAATATTCCCATTTTCCTCTCTTCTTTTTGCCCACATAATCATTCACTCCCCCTCAAACCAATGTAACTTGACAGAAGGATATTGAATGACTAATGCCATTGAGGGCACAGCCAGATTTTAGCAGCATCAGTGAGTACCATGGCTCTGTCTATACCACTCTGAAACTGAGTACTGAAGATGGGCTGTCAGTTCTTGGATCTGCTTTTTTCCTGTCTAAAGATATTTGCTAGATATCTGTGATGATGTGATAGTATACTATCTACCAGCAGGCCAGGCCCAAGCCCAGGGCTGACATCCTGCTGTCCCCAACCTCAGGGAAGCTCCTGGGAATGCCCCTGGCTGGCCCCCTGGCTGCCCTGGAGCTGTCTGGCCTGGTGGGATGGGTCCTGGCTGCCAGAACCTGCCCTGACGTCCCTGGGGGAGACCCTGCTTCTCCTAGCTACAAGGAGTCACTTGCCTGTGCTGCATGCTGAAGTATTTTAGTCTTTTTCATAAAATAAAAATTCATTCAAGATCCTGTCTTGACCAACTGTCTGCCTCAGAGGTCAAAGATTAAAGATGCCTTGAAGACACTCAGAGCAGAGTAGGCAGCCTACATAAGTCAGCCTGCATGTATGCAATATACACAGGGTGCATCAGAGATGTAGATGTACACAGGAATACCAATGAGGGCCATGCAGGCTGCTCTGACTGCAATTACACTCTTCAAATACACAGCCCTCTCTGCTTGCTGTCTTCATATTGCAAATGCATGAAGATCTTCAGAGTAAATCTGTTTTAATTTCAAACACTTATTTTGTTATCTACACAAAAAAATGTCCATTAAAAAAACTAAATAGATTATCTCCAAAAATACAAAGTCTTAATCAGTGAGAAATAAATATTCTGTTGCTTAAATGAGTAGTCTTAATGTTTACATGTTAAAAAAAAGAAGAAAAACTGCTAAGTTATTACAGCAATATCCAGCTTTGAGTCGTACAGATTTGTGTGGATTTGATCAGTGTTGTTAAAAGGATGATAAATTTCACTCTTTTCTTTATTTCTGAAATTTTACTGCTTTGTTGCACCTTTTGAATGTCATGTAGAGCTTCAACTTCTTAGCATAAATATCAGCTTTCTAAGGAGAATTTCCAATAAGTCTTCATTTAGCTCCAAATTCTAAAACCCTTATGCAAGATTTTCAAAGAGCAGAGACTAAACTCTGAAAATATTTGTTCTGTAGAATGAGATTCAGTATTGTCCTCCAACATGTCAGAAAAAAAATCACAAATTCAAATCATATTTTGAAAAGTTTCAGATATATAAAACTGCATGCCTTTTTTAATTTAAAAAAATTGCCATTTGGTTTTACAATAAAGTATCAAATTGAAGTCATGCTGCAGAAACAAACTGAGTGTTAACATAAGAGCCATTATGGAAAAACAAAGGTTTTTTTGTCTGGTTAATGTCACAGGTATTTCAGCATAGAGTCACAAAATGTAATTCACTGTATAGCTGTTTTATTTGTTTTATTTGTTTCCCACTTCCTAAATATCTTTTCTTCTGCACTGGAAACAAGAAGCAAAGTAATGAACTTATTTTCAGATATTTTCACAGCTATCTATGAAAATAATTCTATTTTTTTCTAGCCTGTTCAAATGGGATCATTCTAACCTGAGATAGAAAAGCAATGGTGCTTCTCTAATCCTGGAAAAAATAGCAGACTCTGATTTTACTGTAAATAAAAAAAGAGATATCACTGGTAACATTGGAACTGTAACTTAGGGATTATCTTCCTTCACCATTTCAATGAACTTCATTTAATAAATGTAGGACATTTCACATGTGGCATCAAATCAACTTATTCTGAGTCTCAGGTCTCCACTTTAACAGATAATAATAGGTGTGAACTCGTCTTTTCAGTCACCTAAACTGAATATCAAGTTTTCCTATACTTGTTACGTGTGCATTACTTGCTCCATTCTAAAAATGCTCAACACTTTCCTATATGTAGGACAAAAGCAGCTTATTATTAAGCTCACTGTCTCAGAGAGACTGACCTGGCAATTCTTGCCTGTGCAAACCTCTCACTGAATAAAGACTTGTTTTTTAATAGTTTTGATGTTCTTTTGCTGCTGCTACACACTCTCACTGAGTCTTTCCCAAGCAGCAACTCAAATCATGTTTGCTCCTAGGCACAATAGAAACTTTATACCCAACTCTTGTACATTTAATTTATTTCAGACTCTACAAGTATTCTATGATATAATCCTATTGATTACATCCTGCATGAGTTCACCATTGACAAAAAGGATCATCTCTTCCAAATATCTTGCAAGCAGCAAAAAATGTCCTGTGCTTCATTCTAATATGTTTTCTTTCACAGTCACCATAAGCCAAGAAATGACCTTTTGCTTACTGCTTCCCATTTGATTTCCAAATTGGAAAAAGGTATTCTAACAGAATCAGTTGTATATTGTATTTGCTATTTAATGTCTTTTAAATCTAGCTGAATTACCCAGATTATTTGTATCACTAATAAACATGATAGTCAAATGTTTTTGACCTCTGCTGTGCTGTGACTGAAGGTGACCTGTAATACCAATCATATGAAAACTTTGCCTGTGGGCAACTAGCAAACAAGTGAAATCTTTGCAGCAAATCTGCACAGGTCTTTTTAAAACTGTGACCATGCTCAGAAGTTCTAGGTAAGTACTGTGCCTTCAGTGCCTACACAATTTATGCAATTCTATCTGATCAAAGCAAATTTAAAGCTCTACAGTTGAACAAACCAGGATGCAACAGCCCTAACTAAGCCTTCCTAACACCAAAAAAAAATTGCTGTTTGTTCCCTTGTCCTTCTTTCCAACAATCCTGACTACTTTGGTGCCAAAGCCATAACTTTGTGTCTTTTTTATCTGGCCCTTTCTTAGAAAAATTTAGCAGACTTCCCCATGTGATGACCTACACTTGGACACTGGTTTCTTTACATATAGACTCTTCATACAGAAACTTTGTGGTTAGATACCAAAATCCTGACTGCATCTGAAGGAAAAAAAACCCTTGTTTTTTTTATTTCTAAAACTCAAAGCATAGGGAAAAAAACCTCTTTTGCAGTTCTTGGCAATCAGCATTTCTTTGAAGTTTCTGCTTTAGTGTGTGACATTGCAAAGATTTTTCTGTGAGATTGCCAGCAGATTAAATCACAGATTGGACAGCATCTTTCTTTGAAGTTGCATGACTAGGTGATTTATTCATGAATGTCTAACAGGTAAGATTTTGATAGGTTGATTTTTATATCATGTGTCACCTGAACAGCTTCTGTGGTGACCAACTCCTTATTGAGAAAGGCTTGACAGAACATACCAGAGTAGAATGAATCACAGGAATCTGCTTACAAAATAACAATGTATGTTCTGCTATCACCTTCCTACAGACTCTCCTGAAGTTAAAGGTGATAGTGGTGCATTCATGCAAAAGATACATCACAGAGTTCACAGGTATCATCCTCCCATACCTTAGTATTCTTAGTGTTCAGTCTGAAGCCTTGACTATACGCTTAGTGAAACATACTGGTAAAAAGACAAGCAATATGGAACAAAGATATCTTTTATTTGCAGAGGATTTTTGGTTACTGTTAAACATACTGTACTGGAAAAAATGTGGGTTCCACCATGGGAGAGCTTTACCCTTGAAAAGGAGGAGTGTATTCAGTTTGTTTCAGCAAGCTGCTCTGTGATAGATGTAGCAGAAAATATAACAGTATAATGGCCCCTCTTGTAATTTCATATCTGCAATTTGATTATAGCACTTCTGAGTCTTAAAATAATACGTGTAATTGACTTTATCATAGTGCTATTGTTCCATGCTAGACTTTGTTCCCTAGGGTAGAGCAATAAAAAACATTACAACATTCAAATAAAATATTGAATTTTAAATACAAGACAAATACCATATCAATTAATCTGAAACAAATAATAACTAACAGGTATTTGTTTGGGTTTTTTTCCCTAGAGGTTCTCAGAGCAGGCCAGAAGTCTAACAACTCTCTGATTAACTTAGAAAGAAACTAGGAAACCCAACTTCATTCTGCTCTGAAACTGAGCAGCTTCTCAAAAGTACAAAAAGTTTTCTTTACACAACTGCCAGTTTCAAAAAGAGCTGCAAGGAAATCTGATGGATTGTCAGACTGCACCTTTATGTAAATGTATATAAGGAAGCAAATAAATGTATAAATAAATAAGATTATGCCAGTGCATTTCAAGTTTCAAAAATAAAAAGTATTTTTCTGCCTCTACATCACATGTAGGAACACCATTGGAACATCAGGTTTGTGCAGAATTCCATTCTTTGTAAGACATACATCTATAAATGTTAGACACAACTCCTTGAAAAATACACATGAAATTGTTATTTCAGGCAGGAGGGATGGAAGAGGGTAATTCAGATGAAGGTGTGCCCCTGATGAATTACCACAGCCACACTGTACATTTTGATCTTCAGAGGCAATTCAAGTATGGATCAGCTCAAATTGAGGTATCTCACTGTATCAGTGCATAGCAGAAAAATTTACACAACAGGCTCTTTATTCATTAGAGTGTCAATAGTAGTAAAAAAAAATAGTGAGATCATTTTAGTGATATTAGGAATTTCTAATAGATATACACGGTAGGAGTGAAAGAAATTCTAAGAAGCAGGAAGATAATGATAAGAGAATTCAAAAGGATGTTATACCTAAACAATCTCCCTTCTGTGCTGAAAGAGACAAATTCTTATCCCATGTTAGGCATTGGATTCATAACTAATACGGTTCCTGTAGGCCATCCCATTGTTATTATTTCTATACAGCTGAGAGCAGTTATGTGTTTGATCATTAAAATAATGCTACAATCCTTATATTGATGTGTTAACAAGTTAATCTTTTTCAGAGATGTCAATGTATTCTCTAAGTTGTCTTAGGGAAGAAAGCTTTCCAGCATCTTCATTGTGTTTAATTTCTATCTGAAAAAGAAGGTAAAATATAAAATCCATTTTCTAAAAAAAATTATCTGTCAGCATTTTTTTTTCTCACATAGCCAATCAACTAAAGCGAAGAAAACAGAATTTAAAAAATCTAACATTCCAACTGAAGTATACCTCATTAGGGGTTGAATTTATACTAAGACACATAAATATCCACTACATATTAAAAGATATGAATAATTAGCTGGTATTTAAAGGGCGTTTAAATATAGTGGACATGAATATTTAAAATTATTTCAGATGAGATTTGGAGGTGGAAAACAGCCTTGAAAACTAGAATAGTACTTTGAAGCCATGAGTATGCATCTTGTTTTCAAAAGAGGGCTTGATTAGGATGTAATAATAAAACATGGAACTGCATAGCTAACAATGAAAAGAAACAAAATCTTGAACAGCTGTTCCTGAATGATCATCATCAAACCTACGCATTGAATGAGTCAGGGGTCTTGAGAAACAGAATCACGTTTTGATTATATCATTAAGCCTCAGTACACATAAAAGAAACTGAAAATTTTCAATTTTTTTTCCAATTTCTGACTTAGACTTTTTATCTCCAGCAAGACACATCCTAGACAGGGTATAGTACTGTGATTTAGATTTCTTCTATCAAATACCTCAGCATTATTGCTAGCATATAGAACCACCTGCAACATTCTACTTCTATAGAGCCTTATGGGACAGTCAATCTTTATTTTCTCATTGTGTGCTGAACTGGTGTATATTAAGTTTGAAGAATATTTTCTGGATCACCATAATATTTTTAAAAATTCATTTATTTTGGTATATTTACCACCATTTTGTGTTTGCTCTCCTGACACAGTCACCTGGCTGAGCTTGGTTAAAAGATTATTCCCAGACTGTTAAAACAGCCTTACCATATTTTTCAGCAGGATTTTGAACCTTAGATCAGATATCACATTCAACCAGTTATGAATCTAAAATAACATGATTGCAGCCAACTAAACTAAAGAATACAACTTATACTTGAAAGAATAAGCCACTGAGTCAAATATATTTGTAAAGACACTAAAATGACTGAATAAAACCTTATGTTTGAGAGACTCAATGGATCTACAGATACGTGAAGAAAAGATGCATGAGGAATTTTCAATGTCTACAGAGGTCTGGTTATGCAAGTTTATAGAACCATAGAATCATAGAATAGTTTGGGTTGGAAGGCACCTTAAATATCACCTAGTTCCAAACAACCTTTGATGGGCAGGGACACCTTCTACTAGACCAGGCTTCTCAGAGCCCCATCCAGCCTGGCCTTGAAGCCTTGTAGTAAGCACAGTATTTATTTAAACCCTTGTATATCTCAAATGAAATTATTTGGCTTTGTTTACATAGCTGAATTTAAATATTTTTTAAATACTGGTGACTTCTTTTAGTGACAGGCTAGTGTCATTATTATGGCAAAGTTTGGAGAACTTCTGACAGAAAAGACTTGCAAAGTTCTCAGCATTTTTTTAAAACCATCTGTTTCCATTTCCCTATACATGGTATCTTCATTGTCTTGGAAACAACATGTGAATCGTGAACAATTTTCTATATGGATTCAAAATCTGTGCTGCTCTGTTCAAGCTGTGTTACAGGAATCATTCAGCTGAAAGACGCCTGAAATTGCAGATTTTTTTAAATTGATTTTTGCCCCCAAAGCCTCATCCCTTTTTACATAGTTACTTATTTATATACTTGTGCCAACGCATGCATATTTTCAGCCAGAGGACTTTTACAACACACGCCTTTACATGTTTTCAAACTAAACTGTCATTCTCATAAGGAAGTCAATGACAACAAAGGAATTAACTGATAATGAATAATATTTGATAATCTATCCTTTGTTTATTTGCTATCTGAAAAATCTGTGCCTGTTTGCAGTCAGGCAAACATATTTAAAAATGCTTCATATATAAACACTTATACAGCAACATGCTTCCAGGTCTTATACCTCAGGCTACAGATGTCCCTCTGAAGTTTAAATCTATATGTCAACATGAATTTACCCTGTATTAATGACAAACCTCCCTCCTGTCACTCAAAGCTTTAGCTCTCTTCAGTAACTTGAAAATATGGTGTCTAATTTCAGAATGAAATGAAGATAACGTAATCAAAAAACCTCTCCAGACAGCTGGACTTTAACTAGTAAAAGAAAAAACACCCATCAATTTCAGCAATATCCACTACTTCAACAATCAGGTGAGGCAAGGGCATTAATAATATTCCAAGGCTTTTCCTTGGATTTGTTTTATTCATCACATTTTGCATAATCCTTCTTCATCTAATACAGTATTGGATAACTGGTAAAGAAGAAGAAAAAAAATTATTTTCTAAAACGTTTTTCGAACTTATTCTTTAGTATATAGCTTTCCTTGGAAATCCCTACTTTTGGCATATCAATACATTCCCATAACTTCAGTGGCTTGTCCTGTCTGGCATTCTTGCACTAGGGTTTCTGTAAATGAAGAGATATATATAAAGCTGTAAGTGTAAATCTAATATACTTATATAATTATATACTTTTAAATTGCATCAATAAATATAATTTCCACTTACATTTGTGTAAGTATAATTTCCACTTACATTTGTACATATAAATATTTATGTATTGTACTTTGAACAACATAGAATTTAAAGAAATTTCTTGCTGTCTTTGAGATCTGGCCTATATGTCTTGTTCTTTCAGCTGAGTTGGCAGAGGTAGACATATTTTCTTATTAACTGGATGCAGTTTTGCAGGGATTATCTGCAGTTTTAGAGTCTCACAAATAGGTGGCACTAATGAATTCTTTATTTGCAGTAATTTCTATGTTCCTAGCTGGGAAAGTAAAAGTGCTTTGTGTCCTCTGACACACTCTGTATTGACCTTTGCTACCAATAGCAAATTTGAACTTAGTTATGAGGGCTGAAACAGATAAAGAGAATACTGTTTTTCACTTCCATGAGATAAATAACTTCTACCGAATGTAACAGGAGTTACTCACTCACGAGTTTAGGAGAAGGCTGCCTACGTGCTGCATTAAAATAAGAAAAGCACATCACTCTTTAATATAAAACACATCTAGAGTGACATAATGTATTGACAGTTCATATGAAAGACCTGATTAGACTAGCTGGACCTGAAATATTACCTGGCATGCTAGAAATGTCAAATAAAAATTACCTTGAAATACAAATTTGAGTCACATTCCCTGCAGCTTTACACTGGGGTAACCTTCCTAGTGTCAATGTAATTAGAAGTGTTTTTCAAATTCAGCCATCACACACTCTGGTTTATTAGCATTTTCTGAACAAGATGCTTCCACAGATATTGTTAGGTCCCCAGGCAGAGTTGATCAGTTTATCAAAAGCTCTTTGGTGCTTCCAGAGAGGGAATCTGACCTCTCTCCATGCACTGCACAAGCATACCTGTAGGCAGGTGGGTATGTGTGCACATGCACAATACATGTGCATGTATTTGTAGGTACTGAATGAACTTATATCTGCAGAAATCTTGTTTTATTTAATTTTGCCATGCAATTATAATGAAATTGTCCTGTGTGCATAATAGTATCACTAGGTCCTCATAAAAAAGGAAACTGTGAGCATTTAAAGATTCTTGTGAATCCAACCCTGTACTTTAGAAATTTTGATACTTTTGAGGGTATGACAGAAAATATGTTTAATCAAATTAGGAAATTTTTGCACTAAGAAAAAGGAAAACCTCAAAACTCTTTTGGAAACAAGTGTAAGCCCTAGTAAAAATAGCACAGAGCATTCAGTACCATTCAAAATTTTAAAAATTAATTTAGCAATTAGCCTTATGTTTGATAGATTAGGGATTTTAAACCAATATAAGCTTCCAGAGATATTCTTTTATGAAAAAGAAAAAAAGCAAAAGGAGTTGAGGAAGACATTAGAATACTGCGTGCACACAGCCTGCATTAATGTGAACACCTTATGCATCGCAGCTGGAGGAACACAAGGAAACATCATCAATCAATCAGAAAAATAATTCTCTGTGGGCCTTCCATATATAATGAAGGTGGGAGAAATACACATTACTCTCTCTTTTGATAACCTAAGGTTCTAAATGGTGTCAACACATCAAGCTCTTTTTGTGTCACTTTGAGTTTGAAGATAGCAGGCAAGCTCTGGTCATGTCAGTAAAATAGATGTCCATAGATAGATGCTCTTACCTTCTAAAATAAGATGACAGATTTCAAAATATCCATTGAAAATTAATCACTTGTGTGGTAGTTGACTTTGTCTGGATGCCAGGTGGCCACCAAACCATGCTATCACTCCCCTCTCAACTGGGCAGGAAAGAGAAAATATGATAGAATGTTCATAGTTTGAGATAAGAGCAGGAAGAGATCACTCCACAATTAGTATAACAGACAAAACAGATTTGACTTGAGGAAATTAATTCAATTTTTTGCCAATCAATTCAGAGTAGGATAAAGAGAAACAAGAACAAATCTTAAAACACTTCCCCCTGTCCCACCCTTTTTCTTCACTGCTCATTTTCTCTACTTTCCCTCCTCCATCCTCTTTGATGCAGGAGGATGGGGGATAGGGAATGGGGGCTCCAGTATGGGGTCCTCCATGTACTACAGGTGGATCTCTGCTTCATTGTGGACCCCCATGCAGGGGCACAGCTGCATCACCATGGGCAGCACCATGGGCTGCAGAGGAATAAATCTCTGCTCCAGGACCTGGAGCACAATTTCCTCCTCCTTCTTCACTGGCCTTGAGTTCTTCAGGGTTGTTGCTCTCACATACTCTCACTCCTCTCTCCTGTTGCTGTTCTGCAGCAGATTTTCCCCCTTAGCTGTGTTATCCCAGAGGTGCTACCACCATTACTGATGGGCTTGGCCTTGGCCAGCAGCAGATCCCACTTGGAGCCCCCTGGGACTGGCTCTGTTGGACACGAGGGAAGCTTCTGGCAGCTTCTCACAGAAGCCACCCCTGTAGTCCCTCACTACCAAAACCTTGCCATGCTAACCCAATCCATGGCTGCTTGTAATATCTCCAGAAACATGCCCATGTAGTTCATGGAAGCATGGTTGCTGGCCCAGGCCAAAAATGTGTCAAAACCACTTGCAAGAGATGCCAAAATTACGGTGCTTGGGCTCTGATAGCGTTAAACTTAATTTAATTCTCACATTAATGTTTGAAACAGTGCAGCCCATACACGCTTAGGGAAAGTTTGCAGTATTATTTCAGTTACTATTTATGACAAAGTTTGGCCACGAAAATTAAAATCTCAAAAATCTATACAGAAAAGCAGGAAGAAAAGAAAAAATAATTTCAGTGTTGAGAAGTGTTCACAATGCTGTGTCTTCAAATTTCCATAAAAGTGACAGATTTTTAAATGAATGCAATAATTTGAAAGTCAATATGTGTAATATGTCTGATAGATACAAGAAGCATGGCTGTGTTGTTACTGTTACATGCAAGGAAACATTGATGAAGATGTAGCAGTGACAGGTTATTGGGAGAAATTAATCACTTATTTTTAAAATTATTATTTTATTAATATTTAAAATTATTACTTATTAATTTATTATTAATTAAAAACTTGCAGAAAAAGTAGAGGAAGGGTGAGTAAGTGCTGTGAGAAGAGATGATAAACAGATGGAGGGAAGGAAGAAAGGAGGGAAGGAAAGAAGGAGGGCAGGCAATTAGGGCAGGGCGGGGGGGAAAGGAGAAGAATGAGAGAGAGTGTTCATATAGGTAGCTGATAAGAAGGTCATGCAGTGGAACAGGTTACCCTGAGGGTTAGGGGCTGTCTCCATCTTTGGAAATTTTCAAGATCCAACTAGACTNCTGTCCCACCCTTTTTCTTCACTGCTCATTTTCTCTACTTTCCCTCCTCCATCCTCTTTGATGCAGGAGGATGGGGGATAGGGAATGGGGGCTCCAGTATGGGGTCCTCCATGTACTACAGGTGGATCTCTGCTTCATTGTGGACCCCCATGCAGGGGCACAGCTGCATCACCATGGGCAGCACCATGGGCTGCAGAGGAATAAATCTCTGCTCCAGGACCTGGAGCACAATTTCCTCCTCCTTCTTCACTGGCCTTGAGTTCTTCAGGGTTGTTGCTCTCACATACTCTCACTCCTCTCTCCTGTTGCTGTTCTGCAGCAGATTTTCCCCCTTAGCTGTGTTATCCCAGAGGTGCTACCACCATTACTGATGGGCTTGGCCTTGGCCAGCAGCAGATCCCACTTGGAGCCCCCTGGGATTGGCTCTGTTGGACACGGGGGAAGCTTCTGGCAGCTTCTCACAGAAGCCACCCCTGTAGTCCCTCACTACCAAAACCTTGCCATGCTAACCCAATCCATGGCTGCTTGTAATATCTCCAGAAACATGCCCATGTAGTTCATGGAAGCATGGTTGCTGGCCCAGGCCAAAAATGTGTCAAAACCACTTGCAAGAGATGCCAAAATTACGGTGCTTGGGCTCTGATAGCGTTAAACTTAATTTAATTCTCACATTAATGTTTGAAACAGTGCAGCCCATACACGCTTAGGGAAAGTTTGCAGTATTATTTCAGTTACTATTTATGACAAAGTTTGGCCACGAAAATTAAAATCTCAAAAATCTATACAGAAAAGCAGGAAGAAAAGAAAAAATAATTTCAGTGTTGAGAAGTGTTCACAATGCTGTGTCTTCAAATTTCCATAAAAGTGACAGATTTTTAAATGAATGCAATAATTTGAAAGTCAATATGTGTAATATGTCTGATAGATACAAGAAGCATGGCTGTGTTGTTACTGTTACATGCAAGGAAACATTGATGAAGATGTAGCAGTGACAGGTTATTGGGAGAAATTAATCACTTATTTTTAAAATTATTATTTTATTAATATTTAAAATTATTACTTATTAATTTATTATTAATTAAAAACTTGCAGAAAAAGTAGAGGAAGGGTGAGTAAGTGCTGTGAGAAGAGATGATAAACAGATGGAGGGAAGGAAGAAAGGAGGGAAGGAAAGAAGGAGGGCAGGCAATTAGGGCAGGGTGGGGGGGAAAGGAGAAGAATGAGAGAGAGTGTTCATATAGGTAGCTGATAAGAAGGTCACGCAGTGGAACAGGTTACCCTGAGGGTTAGGGGCTGTCTCCATCTTTGGAAATTTTCAAGATCCAAATAGACTAAGCCTTAAACAACCTTAGAGCTGTCTTTGCTTTGAACATGAGGTTGAGCCAGAAGCCTCCTGAGGTCCCTTCCAACCTGAATTATCTTATGATCCCAGATCCCATCATTAACAAGAATAGCTTGGACACAAATGTACAATGGGTGCAGTTCCACTGATACAGAAAGTACTTATGAATACTGTGTCCTTTACGGAAATAGCTATGCCTGCCCTAATTGTCATCTGATAAATATGACTTCATCCATACCCACACTGGGACAGCTACTTAGTCTTTCCAGGACAGTTAATACAGTCCACATTTCCAATGAAAAGAAACCCTATATAGCTGAGGAACAAAAAACCCAACACCACCACTCTACTTTAAAGAAGCAATTTACTAAAATACCATCATCATCCATCAGCTACTAATCTTTAAACAGCAATAATTACTAAATGTTCTTGTACCTACTAAACTAGACAAAGACAGGATATAAACACATTGCTAAATCACTTAAGCAATAAATTACAATGTGTGCCTTGGAGCTTGAGTAAATACTGTTGACTTGGAGTTCACAGTAAGAACACAGAGCTGCACAAAGTTACTTTGCCTGAAGTATGAAAGCAGGTCTCTCATACTAAAACATAATTTTTCAGGGAGAGAAATCTCTGTTTATAGATTTTTCTGAACAGTTTTCAGGAATAAAACCACAGATACATAATTTTAAATACAGGTTATATCTGGAAAATTTGAAAAAGAATATTTAGACCTGGGGATTAAGGGGTGAAAGTGCTCTATCCAATATCAAAACCTAGTGTTATACCACTAGTTTCTGTGTTTGGATTTAATCCATTAACCACTACTCTTGAAGCCCAAACATCTGACCATTTTTTCATGCATCTGGTCATTTTCTCATCCAGACTAGAGGGCTATGACAATATTTTGGAGGACAGTGTTAAAGGCACACCTTTAAGTTGCTCTAAAACTTGAAAGACATACAATGTGTAAAGAGATGAAACTTGGTTTATCAAGACGTGAAGTCAATGAAAATGGTTAGGTAATTTTTTAAAAAGATAGTTCCAGTGCTATTGTATGCAGCTGTTTCAAAATAAACCCTAAGGCACTTTTGTTTATGCACTCACTCATGCTTTTTATTTTAGTTTCATTTGTATTTGCCTCATGCTACATATTATAGAAGAAAAAGTGTTGTCTGTGTGTTGCACATAGCACACACCCCAAAGGGTTATGTTACCTGCAATAAACACAGTGTCACAGAAAAAGAGAGGCACTGACCATACCTTCAACCTCTCTGGTCTTTCCCACAGCAGATTCTTTTTCAGGCTTTTGGGGTACATTGCTTCTCATTCCTCATTCAAATATTTTTGAAGAAAATACCTGAATGATCATATTGTCATATTTTATCATGTCACTTTCCTCTATGAATTCCACAATCTGCTTCTCATTGCAGAATCAACTGAATATAGCCTTTAGAATAAATTTGTTTTGTTTGTTTGTCTTTTTTATTTACAAATATCTACACTATGTTCTTTGATAAACTATTATGTCACAGTCATCAAACCACTATGCTGCAACAATGGAAACACTATACAGACAAACAGGCACCAAAAATTAATTTTAAATTTTAAAAAACTTAGAAAAAATAAACATCTGCCAGCAGGAAAGCTTCAAACATTCAGCACATACCTGTATGAGGCAAATGTACTCAAATACTCAATGTTTCTCAAAGTGCTATTTGCTTCAACCATTGCTTTTTTTAAAACATACAACTGCTGCCTGACAACTACTTAGTATCAGAAATTTACAGGTTTTTAATCCAAGGCACTTCTAAGCATTGTTTTGGGTACACATGCCATGAACTTGGACCTCTCGGAGCCAGCTACTGGCTGGGGGCATCCTGGGCTAACTACTTGAAAATACATGAGAACATGAGCAAGTGAAGGCAAATCTGAGTTCCTCTGACTCTAGTAGTCAGGATGTGAGCTAGCTTCAGTTTAGGAAAAACATTAGCATCTTCAGGTCAAACTGGGCAACTCAGGTTGCCCAGAGAAGTTTTAGAGAAGCTGTGGATGCCTCATCCCTGGAAGTGTTCAAGGCCACTGGATGGGGCTTTTAGCACCCTGGTGTAGTTGAAAGTGCTGCTGCCCATGGCATGGGGTTGGAACCAGATGATCTTAAAGTCCCTTCCAACCCAAACAATTCTATGATACTATGATTGGTATAATCTTTAAAAATTGGGGTATGTGATCTTGGAATCAATTTCTGCTAGGCTGTCTGGAGACTAAGATGGGCTGTGGCTCACCAGTCCTGGGCACAGCATGTGTGCTTGCTGCCAGTTTTGCAGCCTGTAGGCAGTGCAAAATCTTATAAAAACATGAGAATGTTGCCCAGGTTTTGCACAACCCATTACAGAAAATCCCTGAGTGAATCCTAATCCTGGACACAAGAACCATCCCAATTTTGAGGACTTATAAGCTTTATTTTGATCGGTGCTTTCCTCCTTCTTTGGCTATAATCCCTGAATGAGCAGAGACGACAGCATCATCTCCCTCCCAGGAAGGACAGAAAGCGGTGGCTGGCTCTTGGGGAGCCCTAGCATTTCACTTTTCCTGAACTCATTAATAAACTGATAACAGAAAGGAAACAAATTATCATTAACACCAAAAAAAAGAAAGAAAAAAAAGGAAACAACCATGAAAACCCACCAACCAAAAACCCCTCAAAACTAAATCCCAGCCCCAAACCCTACCACCATTTTCATGTGAACAGGAGGCTGTAACCTAAACAGTGTCCTGGCCTGGGCCCCAGAACTTGATCCTTCATGGAGGTCCTTACCTTGTTTTGGCCTGGTTTCAACAAGCACTGTCCCAGTCTCGGAGCCCAGCAATCACTTTTAATAAAGAGCCTAGGTATGGCCACCTTGTTCTGGATATAAAGGATTTTAATGACACGGAACAGTCACCTTTCTGCCAGGGAACACTCCCTGCCCTCTTTTATTTACAGGTACAGCTGCGAATTCAATGAGCTAATAATGAGTAATGGTGCAATTTTGTGCTGGGAAGAGAAACAAAACGAAATATTGGATGATGAAAAAAAGAAAACTCAATGCTGGAAGCCATGGGAACTGGCTGGAGAGTAGCAAATGAAGCTCATAAAATTATTTCTCTATTTAGATCACAAAGTTTTTGAAGCGTGATCTGAGAAATAAGTAACAACAACAAATGTTTTAAAGGAAACCCTTTTAAAAAAGAAATAAAGAAAAACTGTTTTAAAGGCCCAGAGTTTTCCGTGTAAACAGAGGTCTTGAGGG
Source organism: Aleadryas rufinucha (assembly GCA_013397815.1). NCBI lineage: Eukaryota > Metazoa > Chordata > Aves > Passeriformes > Aleadryas > Aleadryas rufinucha. Next base: position 284,315 of record VZTH01003227.1, on the reverse strand, counting down.
CTGGAGCAGCAGAACCAGAAGCAATATAAGCTCATTTCTGAAAGCCAGGCATAAAAGTAGGACTTGCAGGGTCTCAGTCTGTTGCCTGGATTTGAGACAAAAAGGCTTCTCACAGTAGGGAATATGCTCTGTAGTGTACTGTGTCCAGGGTCCTGTCTCCGTATCTCAATACTGCTGAAATTTCTTCTGAAGCAAAATCTGTAGGAAGTTTGCTATCCCAAAATCAAGAAAAGACATTGTTCCAAACAGTAGGAACTAGTCTGTGTTCTTTAAGGCACTAAATAGGAAAATAAACAAAACAGTATATTGGAAATGAAAGCTCCATGAGTGACAGACAGGACTGATGATTAACTGGTATATTGCCTGTGTTTCACAGTTTTATACCATTATTCAGACGTCTTCTGAGAAAAAGTGTGTCTGCAGTTACCAGCATCTCCCTCTCACTTTGCTGCCTTCTTTAAAATAAATGCTATTGATCAGTAGAAGTCTTTTCTGAAATTGGCAGAAAGGTATGAGCCTATTAAAACTCTCTTATTAAGGTTTAAGATGACTGGAAAGGAGAATTGACTCGTACTAGATTTATATCAGTTAGCTTTTTGTTGAAATTCCCTATTTGTAACATTTCATTACACACTTTCAGAAGCTATTTTTTCTTCTTTTTATTTCATTCTGTGGATTTTGCTTTTGATATCCTGAAAGAGTGTTCATTATTTTTCCTATTTTTATTCTAAACATTATTTTGTACATATGAATTTGTAACCAACTAAATCTTGCAATTTTTTTTTTCCCAGAGGAACCTGAGTCAACTCTGTCTAGATTGTTTTGTTAGCTATGTTTAAAATTACTGCAGAACATATAAGTTTGTGAATGTATGTGTCTTCATATCAACATATAAATCTTCAGTCAGGTCAGATTTCTTTGAATATGAAAACTGGCAGTCTCTGCTTAAAAGACTAAAAAGAAAAGAAAGTTGGAAGGAGAATGTTTTGAAAATTATTTCTAGACAAGTGCCACAGTTAAAGGGAACAGGCTGAAATAACTCAGAACTTCTGACTGCCCAGACTGCTGGTGCTCTCTAGCAGTTGCCATTTAAGAGCCCAAGCAATGGTTCAGTGCAGGACAAAAAAGAATGTTTGGAGTCTGAAGCCAACTGTTCAAGAAACTCAGTCCTCTTCAATACCACACCTTTTTGTCAGCTAAGAGAAGTCATCTGGCATACATATTTAGATTTCCATTTTAAAAGGGGGATTTCTGAAATACCTCTTGAAAGGAGTTGATTACAAAATTTCTGTTGCCTTTAATGAGAATAAAGGAAGGCTTAAACTATATAACACCAGTCAAGTCTTTTAGAATAGACCTCATAGTAACCATTCATATATATTTGGGTGTTTCTCTAACACAGCAGAGTGAGTTACTAATGTTGTCTGTATTTCTTGCATTGTCTTCAGCTCCTTTTGAACCCTGAGGGCTCAGCGTTGTGTCTGAACAAATATTTCACAATGACTATTTTTTAAAACAAATGTATCTTTGAGTTGCCTGAAGTTAATATTGAATTTAAGCTGAGTTAGAAGAAAGAACAGTGTTTGGAAACATGAAACAAGCCAACTCAGGCAACAGCCATGAGCAGGTGAGGTATGATTTGTAAAAGGTAAGGAAAGCACTGCCTCCTTCTGAATATCTCTGAAAAATTTCTTAACCACTCGGCTGAAAATTACCTCTGTGGCAAAAGAAATAAAGAATTTACAAGTTTTGATCATACAAACCTAGAATTTTTCTCATTTCTCCTGTATGGGAAAAAAAAATTCTAGAAAAATGTCTAAAAATGAAAGTCTAATGTTTTGTTTCACATCTTAGCTCACCTGTGAAATTAAACCATCCATAAAATTCAGCAAACAAATAAACAAATAAAACACATATACACTGTTGTTTATCTTTGTAATGAAATGTAAACATTTCTCCCAATGTGATTTCCTGAATATTTGATTTGGACTATGCATATAGCCATTGCTAAACTGGAGTTTATTTGAAGTAGTTTTGATTTTAAAAAATGTATTTCAAGCACTTTATTTCAAAAGTGAGATACTTAATAACTGTAGGGGATTGGGGTTGTTATTTGTTTTGTTTAGTTTATTTTTTTTTTAATTGTTCTGACTCCTGGTCTCCAACCCAATTATAAAACAGTTTATCAAAAAGGTATTTGGTACATCATGCACAATGAAGCATAGATCCTTTCCAATGCAACTTTTGAGTCTCTGAATCTACACTAATTTTTCTTCTAACACTTTTTTTCTCCTTTAAATGGCTATTTTACATTAGAATATGATCAAGTTCTTAGACCTTTCTTCTTAATTTCATCAAAATGCTAATGAGCTTCGTTTGTTCACCTTTTAAAGAAAATTAGCTGCATCTTGAGGAACAGTCTAATGATGGATATAAATTTCTCAACCTTTTAAAGCTCAATATAATTCCTCTAAAAATGTGTTAAAGCAAACAATGTAGAATTTTATTTGCCTGATATAATAATAATAATAATAATAATAATAATGATAATAGTACACAACTCAATAACATTTAATTTATTTGATGACCACCTACATGGTTAAATGTGAATATCAAACTGGAGAAGGTTCAGAGAGATGCCAGAAGAGCAAGCTTGCTACTTTGCAGGTTTATGTTCCTGTGGAGAGTTTAATAAATATCCTTCTCAAGAATCACACAATTTTTGAGATGATCGAAGACAAAAGAAAAAAAAAGGCAATTAAAATAAAAATTATGAAAAAATACATGCATGGCTCAAGAAATTATTTAACCTTCAATTATTTAACATTTAGGTCATTTTTAGTCCATAATCTTTATCAGGAATACAATTCTATCCCCTACTGAGTTCTGGGTTCTTAAAGGCAATTATTATGCTCGAATGTCTAGACCTTGGTCCTGAGCTTGTGCTCTGCTCTTCCAGGGCAAGTACAGAAAACTGAGGAATCAGGAAACAACTTGGTGCTGGTGGACACTGGTTACAGGTGACCAGTCAGACTATCATCAGGCAAAATATCATCTCTAAAAATTGTATCGACTGATCTGCCTGAAAAAGACTCGCTTATTGCTCCATGACCCATAAACAGGAGATCCTATAATTGTATTTTAAAAATGTTACACATTGCAGCCTTCTCATGCAGACAAAACTGTGGTGAATGCATGATGGAGGTTGAAGATACTTTATTAAAACAAAACTAGACTAGTGCTAGAGTAAATAATTGTTACTTAGCAGTGAGTACAATAAACATCTGACATTACAAAGTGAATGTGTAGGTTCACTGCCATGAAATAACACTGTGGATATCTTTAAATCTCTTTCTATGCTTTTCTAAAGTAACCCTAAGTTCTGTAAATGATACAGATGAAGAAGGATATTTAGGATATGTCCCACTGATCTGCTTAAGGTGCTTAATATGCAATGACATAAGGCATGACCTGCTGTGTAAAAGTAGCTTCTGCAGGTAGTCATATTCTCCACCATTCTTCCCTCAGCTACCTCCTGGGTTTCTTTGTAGGTGCCTCAGCCCTGGAGATCCTGTGTGCCATTGGAGGAACACATGACAACAGCCAGCCTTGGTCTCAGGAAGGAACCCAGCAACCTGCCCTTGAGGCATCCTCAGCAGTCTCAGAGACAGGTCTTTAGAAGATGATGCTTGCATATACACACACACACACACACACACATATATATATATATATATATGTTTAATACTATTTTATTTTAAATATTCTTATTCAATCAATTTGGTTTTAAATATTATTGCAAATAAAACTGGAGATTCTGTTTGATACACCACATTTTCTTTCCATTTCACCAAACATTCAATTGTTTTTCATGTTTGACTTATTGCAGATATACTTGGGGGTTCTGTTGTTTTTTTTTTAGAGTATTTTATTCATCAACAAACCAAAATCCTAATTTTATGGACATTTCTTTTAAAATAACTGGGCCGTATGGAAATTGTTTCTTACTGCTTGATGGCTAATGATACATTTCTGTATAAAAACATGAAGATTTATTACCATTCTGAACAAAATCATTATTTTCTATCTAATATAACAGTAGGTGTTCCCATTATCCATGTAAATGATTAGTTGTTTTAAAGCTTACCAAGCTCTTGAACTCAGTAACGTATTAAGGCAATGACTTCTACCAGTTAAACAGATTTCCACTGTGAAAAACAGATGTCTTGTCATAAGCTGCAAACCTGTTCCCATAAATTTACTTTAATTTCACATTTAAAGGCATAAACTAAAATCTTTGAATTCACTGTTTCATTTAATATTCCTACAGCTTTATGTAGATCTCTATGGGAATGTATTACTGCCTTTTCAATCTTTCTTTCTTTCTTTGTGGTAGAAAATAACACTTTTAATAAAAGGGGTTACTAAAGCAGGTTAATCATGAGTAAACTTTGGGATTAAACCAGAGAGAAATGTTCCATAGGAGTTTTCATATATCTAAGAATTATCAAGGACAAGCCCTCAGGTAGAGATGAAAGCTTGGAATTCATAACTATTTTAGCCAGAATTCAGGCAATTTGGAAGAGAAGGAAAAATATCAAGACTTTCAATAACTCTTGTGCTGTTTGCTAGCCCTTGATGGCGTGGCCCTCTGTGGTTCACTTCATAAGAAAGGTAAGAGTTTCTTAATTCTCCAGTGAGTCTGACTGCATGTATGAGGCATTAAAATGCACAGGTTGAAAGCTTTCAAGAGCAGATCAATCTCTAGACCCACCACTGTGTCAAAGTGGTTGAATTGAATTTGCTTATAGCCCAGTGAATTGAGTTTTGACTTCCTGACCTCTTTTGGTTTCATATGCCAATGTCAAGCCCTGACAACACTGCTGCTGGTAAGGTTATTTTCTTAATATACCTCAATAATATGAGTCTCTTCAAAGGGCTTCTACAATGACAGTTTTTGTAACCTAACAGGAAAGAATTTGCAACTACAGCAATATCTGTGATTGTCGGTATTCAAACAGAACTCTTCTTTTTTGACATATGACCTTAATAGATAAGAGCCATGAGGAACAAAATCGGTTTGTCCAGTTTTATGGCTAAAGAAGTATTCCCAGAATTAGAAAATGAGAGAATCCTTCCCATTTTATTCTCATAAGTACTCAGTATATTTTTAAACAGGCTTGTGCAAATATGCTTGTAATAACAAAATAAACAGTGCGAGAGGCCATTTTGTGTCTCTGAAGCTAACTTTTAGTCTGTCTCTGTGCCTGTGAATTGTTTGGGAGACTTGACCTGAGGCAGAAACAGTAAAGGATTGCTCTGACAGTGGGTTGCCCCTTGTGCTGCTTAATCTGCTGGCACGTGCATACAGCACAGGGACACTGCTGCAAGTGTCCATAAGCAATTCATAGACGTTTGTGTGGCACTCCTTCTAGGCTAATATATCTGTGTAGACATCATGCTGATAGAGCTGGATTGCTGTTCTTGGTCAGGGCATATTTCCTCTATTTCAATCCCTCACTAATAAAAGGGATATGAAGTAAGGAAGGAAGGGGGATAGTACTTCCCTTGTCAATGCTAGTTGTTTAAATCAAAAGCCATAGTAGAAATTGTTCTTTCTTTCTTGGCACTTGAGAGATGCTAGTGTTTAGGTCACAGCTGGGTGTTTTAGGATGCTCTTGTGCCGAGGCAGTCTGGCTGATTTTGAATAAGAAGGGCAATTGAATACTTTTTAGTTTGACCTTAGAAAAACAACACCTTTTTCATGACTCATAGAATCATATAGGTTGGAAAAGAGTTCTAATGTCATTGAGTCCAACCATCAACCAAGTAAATCTGTGTAACTTGAGCGGGATGTAGAAGCAGCTCATTTCTGAGTCTGAGATGTACCTAACTTAATTTCTGAATACTTTGAAGCAATTTATCATACTCAGCAGGAAATAATCATGCTGGAGTAAGTCCATGATGTTGTGAACATGGATGGGATTTAAACTCAACTTAGTTTTCCTGTCATGGAGCAGTGTGACATCAAGATAGGAAAAAATTGCTCACACTGAGATGCTAAAATAATTGGCTCAGTCACATAATTACTCTTAGTGCCGTGTGCTGATCCTGTCATCAGGTGCTTTGCCCTGCTCTCAAGCCACTAGAACCTAATATATAGCAAATTATCTCAGTACATCATCTGCTTGAGGGCCCCACTACAATCACGTTTGAAGACAGACTGAGGACATACATATGTCTTCATTCATTATAAATGTCTCTAGCACCTCAACAGAAGACTGTCAACCATACCTCGGCTTCAGAAGAAAAATGACACTGCCATGCTAAGCTGGAAACAGTGGTTGTAGCACATAAGTATAATAATTTCCACAGTTTTAGTTAAAGCACTAGAGTAACAGCAACAGCATGAACATCAAAATCATACCTTAAAAAAGCTGAAAAAAACAATAAGATTTAAGGTCAATATTAATAGTCTTTGTCTAATGTTGTGTCTCATATGCTGAACTTCCATACTATTTATAGCTCATACTGGGAGAGTTGAAGCAATATATTCCCTTGACAGACCTGTATTTCAAGTACATTTATGAAGTGGGTTTATATTAATATGAGAAGTCAGATAGAAGTGTCTACATTTCACAAGAGATGAAGCCAAGATGAAAAAGGGGCTAAAACCCCTCTATTTTTTAGGAGCACATCTTGAATCACCCTCCCCCACTTGCTGATGGAACACCACGAGGTTCCCAGGGCGTGTTGAATTGCAGCATATTCATGTCTGTAGAAGAGAGGTCAAAAGACTTCAAGAACCAAAGCGACCTTGCAAATGACCGTGTGTCCCAAATAAGCTAACATTCCTAAAGACATGCTAAAAAAATAGGTTTCAGCTTTATACTTAATATCTCAAATTAACTGATGGATGATATCTTTAATTTGGTGGCATTTATGTCACCAAACAACATTATGCAATTTCTGCTAAATGGCAATCATGTTTTATTCAATTTCAATAATAAATTGACCAATCCACGTAGAGTCATGCTTTCCCTTCTCCCTAATTCTTTCTGAGACAACCATCCATTCTGTGTACTGAATGGTGAAAAGATCCTTGACTACTTAAGGATCTACTACTACTTAATTAAATGCTGTAAAATGGAACTCATGAAAGAAATTAGACTAATAAAGATCTTGCTTTTTTATCTGTGGATCTAAACATCCCTCCAGAATCTGATAAGTGTAAAATATTTCCCCTTTAAAGGTATGCCTATACCAGGATTTTATTTTAATATTTTTCATCCTGTGTTACATAAATTGCATCACCTTAAAATCTAGTTTTATAGTACAAGTAGCCAGTCTTGAAAATTATTCTTATTTATTTGTTCACTGAAAAGCAGCCAAATATATTAAATGAGTACTTTCATTGATTTCATATATACTTTCATGTGGATCTTGCAACAGGAAATATATTGATAGAAAGGCAAAAATGCACTAAGGAAAGAGGAAAGAGGTTTTAGGAGAATGGTTCTGTGGGCAAACCAACCTCAAAAGTACAACATAACACAAATTCTGTCTGTAATGTTATAACCGAATAATCCTTACTGTGTTATTTATGAAAATGTGCTGACAGCCACTGCTGGAGTACCCAAAAGTCCCAGCCAGGCATGGCTCCCAATATGCTGAGCAGCACACAAATTGACAGGGTAACCCTGTGTCCCAGAGGGTTTGCACTCTGGTTTTCAAGGTACTTAACTGCAAGAGGGATGGGTAAATGGAGTGTGAAAGAACCACTAGTAGGATAATATACTTAAGATGGAAGTTGGTATAAACTTCACAATGGACTTTTGAAGAGCAGTCTTAAAAACTCTCATACCTGAGCTTCCTATCTCTGTCTCTGACGGCTGTTTCTTTTTGTCTGCTTGCAGCTTTGCCCAATCATAAATATAGAAGGATACTGTCCAAGTCACCATCTGAGATTTTGTGAAACTGGTTTGAAACTACTGAAGTAGCAGCAATAAGAAATAAAAAGCTGTGTATTCTTAGAGAAAGAACATAACTTTTGAAAGAGAGGCTGGCTGCCAATTTGATATAAGAAATGTGAGGTCTGCTCTGCCATGAAAATTTACTAAAATTTAACAAATATAAAAACATTTAAAATCATTTTTTTGAAAATATATGACTGAGATATTCTGTTAGAAACTTATAAGATGTAATTTCATTTATTACTAAATGTAATTGAACAAAAAAAGTCTGAATTTATTTCTTCTCTAAGTTAATTATTAAAAGCAAATAATAATCTTCAGCCACTTAGTGAAATGTTTTGTTGCTTTAATATTATTCTAACATAGATTTTTAGTTCTCCTGTTAGTGGCAATGTTTTTTAAATAGGTATAACTACTTATATTTTTCTGAACACCATAATCAATACATATAACTTTTAAATATAACTCTAAACCTTATTTTTACTGCAAAATGAGCTGTTGAGTTCTAAAGTTCAGAATGACCAAATTTCCATAGATAATAAGCATTTAAAATGTATTGTACATAATTATTAGATTCTTTTTCCATTTGCCCTTCTGCTTCCTGCTGTCTCTGTTTCCCACCAGTGAGTTATACATTTAAGAGGAGGAAAGACATCTATTGACTGCAGAGTTGAATTCAGTTAATATGCCTCACTCTAGCAGGACAATGCATGTAACACAGCAGGCCTAATTTGCTGTCCTTCTCTAGCTATGAATATCGCCACCAAATGTCTGCAGTCAAGTGATTTTCATTACACTGAAGTTCTGTGGTGTGGAATTCTGTGCAAAATTTAATGACCCAGGTTCTTATTTGAAAAAGTACTCTTTCACAATGGCATTCTACTTGAGCGCCACATGCAAGTGAAGTATATAAAAAACTAGATCCACTGAAAAAAATGAAAATGCAGCCTGTCATAATATCTGAAACAGAGTGTAACCAATGAAACATTTTTCTAAAGGAGCAGCAAAGGAGCAGGTTTTATATATAAATATAAAGTCCCTGAGAATAGGTTCTTCTAATTGATTACCAAGTCCATGAGAACACTTCAGTGCATTATTTTCTGGAAGCAGAAAGCATGGCTGTGGCTTTGAGAGGTGAATTTTGCTGGATGTGGGAGGTTATTGTTAAGTTTAAAGCCAAAAGAGAAATTCAGCAGGGGAACTTTTCTCTTAAAATAGTTGCCACAGTAATAAGAGCCCTGTTTTATGGCTGATTTATCAAAGGTGCTGCACACAAAAAATCTCTGCTCTATTCAGTATCTTGTTCTCATTATTCTTGTTGCCAGTAGCACTAATCATTCCTGTATTTTCAAACTGAGCATTGACATTGTGAATTCACTTTTGAGAAGAGGAAGGAGGAAAAAAAATAGCAATTTTTCACTTGTATAAACCTTTTGGGATTTTTTATTAGGAGATCAAGGTTGCAGCACATCCATGAACACATGTAATTGTCCTAATTATCTATAAAATTCTTCAAGTTGAAGCTCTTTCCTGTGATCAGTTCCTTTGCTGGTTTAGTAAGAGCTAGGAAGAGGAGGATGTGTTCCGGTCCATGCTGCAATTTACAGTGCACAACAAAGTAGCTGCTCTTTTGGCTTGAACAGAGTCACTCAGTAGGTAGTTCAGGTTTATCCAGGGTCTTACAGAACAACTCAACCTTCCTCAACACACCGGGGTGTAGGAGCAGAAAAGAGACAACTGTGTTTTCAGAGGATAGTTAAGACTCTTGCCATTTTAGAGTATACATTACCAGACCTCTCAACACCTGACCCTTGCATGGAACTATTATTTAAAGTGCTAAAATCGTAGTAAACACCTACAAGACAGTCCAGTTCCCAGACTTGCACCATTGCCCTGGCATTGCTCTGGCTACTAGTGAAGGTTGTAGCCTGGTTTTTCTTAGGACTATCTCTGAAAAGAAATCTTAAAGGTCTTCAGGTGTGGCAGGATGTCTACCCACCCCCCCCACCCCCCCCGATAATNTTACGAATGAGAGTGGGTTTTGGGGTGCTGGCCGCCTCAATAAGGTTACTGCCCGCTGCCAGAGACCTGGGCAGGAGGTAGGGTTAATCTAAACCCCCACATCCGATTCGTGACATCAGGGAAGCAAAAAATCTATTTGGAAGAAAGTAGCTTACTCAAAAAACCCTCTCAAAATAAACACAGCAATTTCAAGTGTGTTCTGATGAAAGCGTGTGTAATCCTGCGCTTTAAATTCAGCTAGCAACTGGACCAGAAACACACACTAAAATGTCAATAAGAGATTTTAAAAAATTTCGAGATTTTGCTATTATACAGAAACTGGAAGCATGTCTAATCCTTTCTAAATCCAGTCAATTCAAGTGCAAAGTAATACATGTAATGATAGGAAAGAAAGATCACTTTAAAGACACAGGTTTTTACAAAAGTGTTAACTAACATCCGCAGACCATAATTGATGATTATGAAAATGACAAAGAAGAGGATGATGATGTTGAAGAAGAAGAAAGTAATAATAAAAGAACACTTCAATATGTAGAAAGCTTCTCTGTACCACAGGAATAATGCCAATATCAAGGTGAAATAACTACAACGCATTAAAAAACCTCCTCAGATCTGACTGGCTTCTGGTTTTTTGTCAGTAAAATGCTGACCAAGAAAATTCCTTTTACTCCTCATTGAGATTGCATGACCTATGAAAAATGTAGCATTGAACAAAACAATGTGAAGTACTGCAGTCTAAGGATGGTGCCCCTAATGGTACCAGCACTGTGAACAATATCATTAAAAACTGTTTACCTCCTATGGCCATTGCTCCCACAGTTATGTGAGCACCATTAAGCCTGAGGTCAAATTTAAACTGAGAATTTGGAGACAAACCTCCCGAGCTAAAACGTAATGCAAATTGTCTTGGGATTATTACAAAAAGAGACATGGAGACATATCTTACCTTTTACTTTTGTTATTACAGGAAGAGTAAATACCCTGGAAGGAAAAGAAAGAAGTGGGGGGGAAATAGGCTGATGATAGCAAATGATTTAATAGTGAGTTATATCAAATACTGAGAATGTAGTCATAGAAATATTAAACCAAGACCAATATTATTGCTACCTGCATCTTTAACTCTAGTGGCTGAATTACACTGTATGATTACTTACTAGTAAAAGACATGAATCTGGCATCTGCTACTCAATTTTACCTGACAGCATTCAGTATCAAATAACATGCTTTTCTCTATTATTTTTTGATATTACTAGAAAAAAAGAACTTGCTGTTGGCAAGTAACAGAAAAGCACCTTTTTTTTTTCCAATTTCTCAGTTCATTCTGCATCACAAAAGAGAAATTGGAAAAAAAAAAGAGAAAACTAGTCATGATTATTTTAGCACATGTAAGAAACAATTCAAATGAAGACAAAATTCAGCAATTTATGGATAGCCATTATTACATATCAAAGTTGCTATTATTAAAAGGAAAAACAACCCCTACAGTGATTAAAGTGACAAATCTTCCCTTCTTAAATGTTACACGTAATTCACAAAGTAAAACTCAGTCTCATAGTAAAGCAAATTCATTGTTTCAAACTCACATTCATTAACTCAATGCTACTAAGAGGCTGAGTTTAAAAGATATGGTGAAGTAACCACAGATCAGTAATTCATAAATTTATGATCATNAATATGTAGAAAGCCTCTCTGTACCACAGGAATAATGCCAATATCAAGGTGAAATAACTACAACGCATTAAAAAACCTCCTCAGATCTGACTGGCTTCTGGTTTTTTGTCAGTAAAATGCTGACCAAGAAAATTCCTTTTACTCCTCATTGAGATTGCATGACCTATGAAAAATGTAGCATTGAACAAAACAATGTGAAGTACTGCAGTCTAAGGATGGTGCCCCTAATGGTACCAGCACTGTGAACAATATCATTAAAAACTGTTTACCTCCTATGGCCATTGCTCCCACAGTTATGTGAGCACCATTAAGCCTGAGGTCAAATTTAAACTGAGAATTTGGAGACAAACCTCCCGAGCTAAAACGTAATGCAAATTGTCTTGGGATTATTACAAAAAGAGACATGGAGACATATCTTACCTTTTACTTTTGTTATTACAGGAAGAGTAAATACCCTGGAAGGAAAAGAAAGAAGTGGGGGGGAAATAGGCTGATGATAGCAAATGATTTAATAGTGAGTTATATCAAATACTGAGAATGTAGTCATAGAAATATTAAACCAAGACCAATATTATTGCTACCTGCATCTTTAACTCTAGTGGCTGAATTACACTGTATGATTACTTACTAGTAAAAGACATGAATCTGGCATCTGCTACTCAATTTTACCTGACAGCATTCAGTATCAAATAACATGCTTTTCTCTATTATTTTTTGATATTACTAGAAAAAAAGAACTTGCTGTTGGCAAGTAACAGAAAAGCACCTTTTTTTTTTCCAATTTCTCAGTTCATTCTGCATCACAAAAGAGAAATTGGAAAAAAAAAAGAGAAAACTAGTCATGATTATTTTAGCACATGTAAGAAACAATTCAAATGAAGACAAAATTCAGCAATTTATGGATAGCCATTATTACATATCAAAGTTGCTATTATTAAAAGGAAAAACAACCCCTACAGTGATTAAAGTGACAAATCTTCCCTTCTTAAATGTTACACGTAATTCACAAAGTAAAACTCAGTCTCATAGTAAAGCAAATTCATTGTTTCAAACTCACATTCATTAACTCAATGCTACTAAGAGGCTGAGTTTAAAAGATATGGTGAAGTAACCACAGATCAGTAATTCATAAATTTATGATCATCTTTTTTCCATAGATGTGAAAACTTTTACAAAATTAGATGGCTTTTTTCTTTCCTTTTTTTTCAGGGTAGAAATGAATATTTAAATAGCTGTTTCCAGATAGAGTTTTGTGCCCTTGTGGGACTGAAAATTTCTAATGAGGTTTATGGACAAATTAGTACAGTATACTTTTTACTGTTTTCTATGAAAAAATGTAGGCCAGTCAGCATTACCCAAACTTTTGTCTCAAATAAAGCACACTCCGTTTCACTTCTGACAGCAATGTGTGTGCTCCATTAATGGGGTGCTTGCTTGCTCAAGCAGGTCTGTATTAAGTAGGAGTACAGTTATATCTAACAGCAGTCTATATTGTTAAAAGGAGGTTGCTAATTCTAGAAATGCACTGAAGCATATTTAAAATAAAAAATCACACCATAAGATGGTATGACACTAAGATAGGATTCTAGGATCTTATTAGACCAGTTCTCACTTTTCTCAGAACAGTTTGGAAAGGGCAATTACTTCATATAGACTTACACTGCATTAGGTTTAAGATAATTCCAATGTTTTCATAGGAATAATTTTTTTTAAAAAGTGGGTAAAAGCTGGCATATAATTCGTGTGCGGAGGAATACTTAGTCACAACTCCAATTGCTACCAGTAGCAAAACTATCCTTATCCAGGTTTGTACTAAGCACTGCAAAAATGCATGGGAGGAAAAAACTTTCGTTGGGGCACATCCCTAGGTCAGAGAAGGGAATCCCAGCTTCATAAACACACTCGGCTGTTCACAGGTGGATGTTGCTCCTGCTCCCTTCCTGGAAACTGGACACACGGTACTGAGTCATTCAAACGATACACGTAAGCCACCTCTTGGCAGTGGATGATGTTTTGTTCTTCTTCTTGTTGATTTTTTCAACTGAGTAGCTACTACTAGTCTTTCCTGCTTTTTTATAGGGACCATGCTCTTCCCTGTACCACCACTTTCCTGAGCTTCGGCTTGTGCATGCTTCCAGTTTAACCACCCCCATGGTGTCGATGCAATGATAACCCCATCGTCATCCACGGAATCTCCTGTTAGCTCCCACACCATATGGATCTCCAATCCCATGCACAAAACATCCTCCTCTACTGTGCACAGATCGATGCTTGCTGCCAGGACAGCTGTGTGCTCACTAGCACAGCTCTGCCAGCATTTTGGGATCAGCAGGCACCAGTATTCTCACACTGTCTCACTACTGTGGTGTCTTATTAATGCTGGAATCATGGCAGATGTAGAACAGAAAATTCAAGAGATTGCAGGAGGATGGGGTGGAATAATATTTAGTGGGGAAGACATTTTCTTAATTCATAGTAAAGGAGTGAAAATGAGAATTTCCCCAGACTCTTTCCTTTACAAAAATTAAAACCACTGTGGGTATTTAGGTTAGCTGTGTGAAAGTCAGTGGCTGTCTGGATCCTGCATAGATAGTGCTTAGCCTCAGGAACACACTCTGGGTGGGTAAATTCCAGAAAGCTAAGTATGTTTTGTGAAAAAATAGAAATGTGCCTATTTATGAAGTTCGAAATTACTAATTATGAGAATTCTGAAGTGTCTTTTTGCTTTTTCAGGATGAAGTAGAGAGATTAGAAATTCCTGATTTGCATAAGGCATTCATCATAACAACTACAGAGAACACAGAGAGAATCAGGTAAAATATATGTAGATACAGCTGACAAATACAGGAACATAAACTTACTCTTTTAAGCAAATTTCTTTTTTTTTTTTTTAATTTTTTTTATTACACAGCAGTAGTGGGACCATAGGAAAAAACAAAATAAACAAACCACTGAACACCTGAGTTGTAATGCATGACTCAAAGTCTGACTACACAAGTAAAACTTTAGGTCACAAGGTTGTTCCTGTAAGTCCTTGCCAGGGAATATTAAGAGACAAGTGAATATCTTGATTTGAATAGAGTTACACTCACTTATTAACACACAATCTACCCTGATTGTCAGATTCCAGAGATAAGAAAGCCTGTCTAGGTAAGGAATGGGTTGACAGTATGACTATATCAACAAAGTCTCTAAACAGGGAAACCTATAGCAGAACAGCTCTTAAATCAAAGTTTATATTCCTCTCTCAAGTGAAAGGTGCTCTATCAAAAACTGGTTTTTGGTTGGGTTTATTTTCAGCATTACTGCCTATATTAGGTCTGGCTGAGCTGGAGTTCATTTCCCCACAGCAGCCCTCACAGAGCTGTGCTTTGCACTGGCAGCTGGAAAGGTGTTGGTAACACACCGGTGTTTTGGCTACTGCTGAGTAGCGCTGGCACAACATCAGCGCTGTCTCTCCAGAATTCCTCTCCCATCAAGGGGCTGGGAGTGGGCAGGATCCTGGGAGGGGACACAACCAGGCTAGATGACCCAAATTAACCAAAGGGGTGTTCCATACCATACAACGTCAGCTCAGATATAAAAGTTAAGGAAAGAATGAGAAACCAGGGGCATTTGTTATCCTGCAGTATTTGCCTTCCACAGCAGCCAGACTGCGTGCTGAAGCCCTGCCCCCAGAAAGTGGCTGAACATCCCTCACTGATGGGAGGTAGAGATTAAACTTTCTTTCCCCTTTGCTTATGCACATGCTAAGTCTCAATTTTTTTGCTTTAGTAAACTGCCTTATCTCAAACTATGAGATGTTTTCCATCTTATTTTCTCTACCCTCTCCCTCTGGGAAGGGGAGTGATAGAGAGGATTGGTGGGCACCTAGCATCCAGCCAAGGTCAACCCACGACACTGCCTTTGTATATCTTTTTTTGTTGTTGCTTTTGTTTGAATGGCATATATAGAGAGTGTATATAACTATGCATACAAATGTGTGTGTGTGTATATGGCTATACTACATAGGCAATTAATAAGAGATAATTCTAGAATAATGAACATATTAAAACTACACAAATATTTAAGAGCATGCCAGTCCTAATCTTCCATCTTAGTAACTGAGAGCAAGCAGAAGGATAATAAGCTCTTAGAATTCAAATTCAGAATATGCAAGGCCATAAAAATCATCATTAATATTCTGAATTATATCTGAAAGTGCATTCAAAGCCAGAAAGGAATTTAGTACAGGTGTCAGCAGGATTGACAAAAATTTTTGTTCTGCATCCAATTAGAGTAAAAAGCCAACAGAGATGATCTTAACTTATTCCAGAATATTGAAAAGGAGATATCTTTTAAAATTAAGACTCTCTGTAATTGTGGAGACCTTGGCAAGTAATGACATCTATTTCATGAAAGAGCTTTACAATATTTTTATTACAGCTTGCCTGCATTATTTTTATTTCTTCTGTTTTTCAGACCTGAAGACGCATTTTTGATTCTTCCCAGAAGCCACAAGAAAAGGAATATTCCACCAGACTTAACTTCAGTAGGTAGTGGCTATTATTATCAAATGTTCATATCACATTACACCACGATATTTAAATCAAGCTAAAGATCCTGATACTTTAAGGCACTACATTAAAAAAAAGAAAGCCGTTTCTAGACCAGAAAGTTACAGTTTGATATTGACTGTTGTCAGTGCTCTACTCCAAATAATATGACCCCAGTCTGACTATAAAATGGCAACAGACAGAAACTAAGAGTAACATCCTATATATTTTCTGTCCTAGAGTAATAAAGTCTTATTAGACTAGTTTGCCATTGCATTCTGACAAAAAGCATCTGAGATGAAGAATACTTGTGTTTTCAGTGCATAAAATTCAATAAAGCAGAAAAGATAAGATGATAATGTTATTTATTTTTCATGGTGTTGCTTTATCTAAGCAAAAGCTGGGAGCCACCTGATATTTTAAGTTTGCAGCAAATTATGTCCCCAGATATTTTCAGTGGCTGAATCACCATCATTTTCTATTTATATATTGAAAATATCTCCTATTAACTGTCGCTTTCTATTATTAATTAAGATACGAAGAAGAGCTCTGTCAGAAGTATTTTTTTCCCTAAACTTGACAATGAATGCAGGCTAAGTTTCCATACTGAGATTTGATTCCTTCGATGGGATATGCAGACTGGTAACAAGATCTAAACTAAACTAGAATCAATATGCATATGGCCTCATGCCACTGTCCTAGGTTTTCATTTGCACTTTCTTGTAGCTTTTATGAAAGAGCTATATTGTCTTTGAAATTTCTTCACTCCAGACATACTACCCAAGAAAATACTAGAAATTACAGAAACAGAAACTTTACAAGCTGCCTCTTGGAGCTGTAATCAAGCTGTTCCTAACAACTTCAAGAAAGAGCTGGAAACTGCTTGCTATGGGGCCTGGAAGCTGTGCACTGCCAATCATCTCTCCTAATTTAATGCTGAGAATCATCCAACTTTCCAGCATGGAAGGGACACATCAGCAATACGTTCTCATTAGAGTACAACAAAAATTTAGATATTTGTACTTGAGTAACGTTTAACAAAAAATAATCTGATTGACATTTGCAATGCAAGTTATCTCAGGCTATTAAAAACAACAAAAACACTCTCCTCCCAAACAGGGAGCCTAAGCAATACAGCTTTTCCAAAGAAAGCCATGAAACAATTACATCATTCTATTAACAGGTTCATTTTCTTTTTAAACAGAGCCTGTTTTGATAGGGAAATTTAGGTGATGAAATCTCTTCAATTCTCTATGAAAATCTGCATAAATTTTGAAATTATTCAGTTTTGCAGAGAATTGTCCTCAGATTTCTGCATAATTCCTAAGAGATTTTGGCCATCTTTAGCACAGAGATTGCCTTCCCCTGTAAGCAAATACCTGTGAAACTCATTAAGTGAATGTGCATCTGCCACATCTGTCTAGCATGCTAATTTTCATAATGGATGACAACTCACAGGTGCCTCTAGTTGTTTTGTATTACTTTATGTGATCCACATAGTGGACCTAAATTTTCCAGCTTTGAAATTCTGCATAAAAAGCAAGATGAGTCTTCTAGTTAAAGCAGTTACTTGGTGACCCAGACAGCAGAGAACTTGCATGGGAATACAATTCTCTGATTGTACTTAAGTCAGTGAAACTCCGAGAACAGTACCAACTAAACATTTCTCATTTTCTAGCTGTCTAACTTGAGTCTGTAGGGTCTGATTTATAGAAGTGCAAATGCAGCCAAAAGAAACTGTGCTTTGAATGTATAAAATTCAATATAAACACTCTGCAAAATGAGATCCTGCATTTTTTTATACTGGACACTGAGAATTTCTAAAAACTCTTCAATTTAATCAATCAAAGGCAACAAATCTTATTTACTACAGTGGGAATAGTACTCTGTTCATTTTAAAAGACCTTATGGAGATAAATTCTCAGTTTTATGTAAAAAAGACAAAATTCTGGGGGCAAGGGGGGGAAATGGCACAAGATGTAAAACACTGTTTTAAGAAAAGCAGTTTAATGTAAGCCCACATATCACAAAATGAAGAGAGGTTTTCATACGAACTATATTCAATCAGATTGAAGAAAAAGCAGTTCAGGAACATGCAATAAATATTAAAATAAATCAGGATTAATAATTTAATTTTCAGTTTTCCATTAAAAATTTAAAATGCTTACTTAGAGCTCTATCATGATTCTTTTTTCCTTTAGCACTCTTTAATAAATATCTTTTTTTAATATATATTTAAAAAGTGTTCAAGTTATATTGTGAATCATATCAAATTTTAAAAAAATGCGACTGGTGTTACAGATTGAGTTTTGAATACCTTCTTCAAGTACCTAAGTCAATACACAAGGCATGCATCTCTCTTTGTATATGGGAGATTTAGGTAGCCCTGTGGGGTGGGATATACTTCTACACAGCTGTGAAAAAATGCAACAAGACATTTCTGTGATTCTATTTTAAGACTGTGAATTACAGTAATTTTGGTATAGTTAGTTCCCATACATCACAGCAGAAATTTGTGCAGTCCACAAACAAAAAAAAGTTTCCTTTCATTTAAACAGGATTCTCCTTAATTCAGGGATTTTTTGTTGCCTTGTGGTTCCTGATGTTTGTGGTATTGTTCCTAGAAAATGTAGTTTTTACATTATTTATAGCCTTTAGGTGGCAAAGAATATCAAATAATATAAAATAATGTAAAATCAAATAAAATTTTTGTGTAGCATTGTGTCAGCTAGATACATTATACTCTAATAAATTAATCTTTCCCTGAATTAATAGGTGTTTACTGCCTACATTAAAAAAAGTACTTGGAAACTTGCATGATTTACATTTTGCAAGAGTTTTGCTGCTTCTTTCCTTCAACAAATGAACTAAATTAAATAGTTTCATTTATAAATAGAAATAATGTGGAGATATATATATATAGATTATCTGAAAAAACCTCAGTACATATAAATTCCAACTTTACTCAGAGAACAATATTTCACATTTTTATTTTTTAATACAGTGGTATTGAATACCAGTCTTATCTGCCTCTTCTGAAAGTTAAAGTCCTCTATTTCTTCAAATAAAAAAATGTATGGCCTCTGTGCCTGCAGTGTAAACATGCTTAGCAGGCCCTTGAGGGCCCAGTGCAACCCAGCGGGAGACAGTGGCTGTCTTTTGATGGAATTCAGTGTATAGTTGACTTGGACCTTAAGGGTAGGGCTGACTAAAAAATGAGTTATATCAAATTTTAAAAGAAAAAGCTCATCTCAGCCATAGTCCAAATCATGTCAGCTTTAATAGCAGCTGAATC
Source organism: Aleadryas rufinucha (assembly GCA_013397815.1). Taxonomy (NCBI): domain Eukaryota; kingdom Metazoa; phylum Chordata; class Aves; order Passeriformes; genus Aleadryas; species Aleadryas rufinucha. Next base: position 264,819 of record VZTH01003227.1, on the reverse strand, counting down.
TGCCCTCAGCCTTTGGCAATTCTGTGAATCTTACCAGCAAAGTGGTGTTTAGGGCAATACCAGTAGGGGATATGCAAAGAAAATAAAAATCACAATAAAATTGAATGTAAAGAATAAATAGATTCTTTTACCTCCAAGAAGATTGCTTTTTCTAACCAAAGTCTACAAATCCTTATGATTTTCAAGACTATGTGCATGCTCCTGTAAATAGGTACGAAGCGTGATACAGTCAGACACATAATTGGAGAAGTCAACATGCACATTTCAGAATATGCAGACAAATAAATTTCTAAATTTAATGTGATTTTTGATAGAAAACCTTTAATATAGATGCTGAAGTAAAGGAATACCTGCCTGGGATACTGAAGGCTGAATTCATTACTTCAGTTAAAGCAATTAGCTTTTCACAGCTCCACTCAGAGATGTGGAAGGCAGCAGCTCTGCTTGAACATTTCATTTTAATTGTGATAATATTGGCATTCTCCTTGTGAAAAGCTTTAAAGGGAGAATGAAAAATAATAAAAGATATTCTTCTTTTAATCATATGCAAAGAAGAGAGGAGAATAGTCTTAAATATGAGAGTAGAAAATAATTAACAATCACATATAATGATAGCTTTGTTATGCTGATTAAGACACCCTGAATGAAGCTTGATACTGGAATTCATCAGAAATTCAGGCTATTTTCTAAGTGTCTGTGGAATGAGGTAAATTCAGGTTATAGAAACACAAGGAGATCTTGTGGGTTTGTTTTTTATTTTAATTTATGAAGGGCTAAGAAAATAACATATTTCTTTAACTCATCAGTGAAGGGGAAATCATTCTGTTTTTCCCTAAAGCCAACTGGTGCTGTTGGTAGCACTGGTTGAATTAATCAACAATAATTCATGGAATAGTATCATTTTAGGCAGATTTGCAGATGTTTTATGTCAGGGAAGCAATACAAAGCAGATTAGTAGGCCTGACTCATGACTTCTAATGAACTTGACAGCGAACGGAACTAGCAATTTAGTGGCAGTTGAAGAGATAATCCTTTCTTAATGCTTCAATTTTTGCCTTTTCTTGAAGACACATAAAATGTTTTCCAGCTACCAGAGGAAGTTCATAGAACTTGTCTTTTCTGTCACAAGTATGAGGAAAACATGTCATTCCAAGATTCACTCCCCATAACGAAGGGGTCATGTATGGTCTCTAAGATGAAAGTTTTATCTTTCAATACAGACTTTTGCTAGAATTAATCCCTTCAGGGCTAATTCCCACTGTTTAATGTCATCTAAGATGAAGTTCTCTTTGCTGGTATACATTAAGTAAATACAATTTTATAACAATAAAGCAGGTTCAGCCAAAGTAATAAATTAGCTTCCCCAAGGAAGAGACACTGTTCCAATAAATGACACTGATCAAGGAATCCAATAGTGCTCTGTGTAACCTGAAAGATAGTAATGCTTCAAAAACTGAAATTCAGCCTGGTGGAATTGGTGTTCCACTTGAAGCTCTCCAAATTGCCAGCAATTTTGCAATGGTAATTTTCTTCCTAAAAGGCATATTTCAGTATGGATACTTTGGGGGGGCTATTATGTGCTGCAGGGTGCTGGGTCAGCTGAGGTTGGAAAAGGCTCCCTCTGGTCTCACAGATGTCAGCAAACTCTCCTAGAATCACAGTAGCTTCAGGGATAAACAACAGAGACTTCAGCTCCTCCTGCTGTTCTGAATCAGCCTGCTGTGAGTTTGTCAACCTCAGATATGAGCAAGGGGCAGAGATTACAAAGACTGTATTAGAAGTACCAGAGCATTGTGCTAGAAGGAAAGACAAGGATTTTCTGTAATCAATGAGATTCAGGTAAACAGGAGAATATTGGGTAGTTTTAGTGGTAAATTTGGCTGGGATATCTTTAAGTTATAGCCCCTAGCCAATGCCAACCAAAACAAGGAAGCACATACTGTTGAAAATTCTGTTCAGTCCATTGTGCAAAACCATGACAAAATGCTGTTTTTCTCAGTCACTAGGCACATCAAACTGTTCATTGAGACTGTGACACTTCAAACCAAAAAGTTTTCTCCTGAGAACTCTGCTCTGGGAATCACTAAGCCCATACATATTATCTGAACACCTGAGAGGTATCACGTAGACATTTTACACCTATTTCTGTGACTGAAGAGAAATATGTGCCTAATGTTTTACCAAAGCCATCTCAGGTGGCATTTCTGCTGCACTTCTTGTAAGTCTTGTCCCCCACTGGTTCAGATGGCTCCCGGTACAGAAATTCTCGTTACATGCAACTCAAATCATGGATTACAACAATTTAAAGGTATATCCATTAAAAACCCAAACGCTGATCCCTTTGGACCAGACCAACGCATTTAACATTGTAGTGAACTGCTCCCCTTGCCCTTGTTCTGGTCATTGGATCACTTAGGATTGTACCTGCTCCAAGCTTTATCTATAAAGCGCAGTCTCTCCAGGGTGACACCTGTCCTGCCTTGGGCTAGTCTCATGCACAGCCACTGATGCTTCAAGGTGCTGCAACACGAATTGTTGGTATTTTGAGGTGTATCTTCTCCAGAATGGACTTATCCTTAGGTCCCTTCCAAGGTACACCTACTGTGATACAGTGCTGAAAACATTTTAGGAAAGCTCCATAGTTGTCATCTCATCAGAATTCAACACATTACATAAACATGCACAAGACTTCCCATTTCTCTTCCTTCTTCCCATACAGCGCAAGGCAGAAAGGGCATGAAAAAGGGAATAGTAACAGGAAGTTTTTTTCATAGCTGTCATGAAGCTTTCTCAGAAAGCAAATCATTGTCTGCAAATAGTGGCCTGTGTGTACTCGAAATGTAACAGTCCCTTTCTCTGTTTGGTAGTTATAATTTTTTGGTTCTTTTTCACTGATAAAGAGAGGAAGAAGGCAAATGGAAGAAAAATCACAATAGGATGAAAAATGATCCTTACAAACACAGTTTTCAGCCTTCCTAGATCAAAGAAGAGGTGCGTGAAATTAAGACCGTGAATGCATCACTATAGAAAAATAGAGAATCTGACTCAGTTTTTGACTTGACACTGACCTTTTAAACACACTTGAAGAAACAGCATGTGTTGTGCTTATTTAAAGACCAGTAACCTGCAAAAAATCCTTTTTCTGCATCCTCTGAGATTTAACAGTCTTGTCAATGCACCTGCAAAAGGAAGCAGACCTTGACATGAAAAGCAGGTCTGTGCTCAGCAGCTTCAGAAATGCCCAGCTGGTTAGGATAAATGTGGTGATGTCTGGCAGGTGGCAGCACATGATGGTAGAGTAAAAAATACCACAGCCTAGTGCTTTATTGCAAGGTACTATTATATTAACTACAAAAATATTTATGACCCATACTCAAGATTCATTGATTTCTGGCTTCCCACATTCCCACAAGCTTGTTTTGCTCAGTTTGTTGCTGAAGTTCCCGATTCAGCAAATCATGTGAGTGTGTAATAGCATGAACTTTTTGATTTGTTTGTCTGCCTACTGGCCAATTACTAGTGACCTTCACAACAGTAGGGATGGGAATGCAACACATGGTGACACGGCAACATAGCTTGGACCAGCTGATCTTAGCAGGGGAGGTCAATATCCCTGTACTGTCCATCTCTTCCTCCCCTGCTTACAGTAAATCTGCATCTGCAGAATTTTGTACTTAAATACTTTTAGATTCAAATTCCAAGAAAATCCCCATTTTCAAAGCAATTTGAAAACTGTGAGTGAAGTCAACTCTTGTTACATATTGTGTCTATTTCAGAGGGAAAACACCCTTGGGAAGGATCAGAACATTAAATATAACACAAGAATGTTAATTTGAGTTCTAAACTTCTGCTTTTCACCAGTGTTGCAGCCTTAAAAATTACACAAAATAATATAGAATATTATAGTAGGTTTGAAAAATTATCTTAGTGTCATTCCCATCAGTTCTTAATCATTTACACCTGTCAGTTTCTATCCAGTATTTGAAAAAGAATCCAGATTCTTAACATCAGTTGAGAATGTGATGAATCAATCTGGAGGCCATCTCTACCCAAATGGATGACAAAAAGGTGATCAGGAGTAATCAGCATGGATTCATTAAAGGTGAATCCTGCTTGTCCAACCTGATTGCTATCTGTGATGAAGGGAGAGAAGTGGACATCATCTACCTTGACTTCAGCAACCCTTTCAACACTGTCTCACACAGCAGCCTCATAGGCAAACTCAGAAAGTTTGGATAAGTAGACTGAAGTGGATTGAGAGCTGGCTGAATGGCAGATCCTAAAGAGTTGTAATCACGGGGTCTATTTGGAGGCTGGCACAAGGGGTGTCCCCCAAGGTTTAATACTGGGATGTGATCCAAATGCAAGCACCTGTTGGACTTGAAAGCAATATGGTTTGATTTAACTTTCTTACTAATACTTAAAAAATGCTATTGATTTCTATAGTGGAAATTCATTTGTTGACAGAAATAATGTCAGTATATTTTAAAGGCACTCTGTTGCTGTTTATTAGTATAACGCCGCTGGTGCGTGGCTATGACGAGATAGCCACCACTCTCACAGAAGTCTCCCGCCAGGGGGAAGCTACTTCAGCTCAGGGGGCCAGACGAGAGAGTGGCCACTCACCCAGCCCGGTGCTGTAGGCACACGGGCACACTCACGCAGCCAGCAGCGTCAAACGATGAAGGAGGCAGGAGGAACCACCCCTTAGCATGTCCTGCTCATCTTTATTGGNGAACGGGGGCAGGTCCATTGGCCAGCCAGAGCTAGGGGGGTGCTGCCGGATTGGGGCTACCCCACAGGATACAACATTAGTAGTATTTTAAGACTATTAGAAAATAATCCAGGTTGATATTTCAGTCTTTATACATAGCACAGTCAAAAATGCCATATCACTATCAAAAACACTTCAGAATCTGGGATGGAAACCTGTCCCATGACTGATATTCTCTACTGGTTTAGCTTGCTATAGCTTTGCTGCAGTCAGGGGAGACAAGCAGATTTCCACTGTACAGAGAAACTATCCTTGCACAGTCTGCTACTACAGAGTTACTTTGAATACATCCATGCCCTAGTTCAGCAGGGGATTTGTATAGGGAGGTATTTCCAAGTAAGGATGAAGTAGGAATTTGTGCAGAGCTCTCTCTGAATACGTGAATCTCCCACAGCAAGCACACTGTCAAAATGAGATCTGATTTGTCATTTGTGCTTTTGTTAGCCAGAATAGTCACAAAACTTCTTTTTCAGTATGAAAAGATTGTGAGCTATAAAGGAAAGGTGCACATGTCACAGGAAAAAGCCCTTAGAGAAAATTGCTTATTGAAATCCATGAAGCTGGTTGTAGTTTAGAAGAGTAGAATAGAATCATTTGGTCAGTGAGGGTTAAAAGGGGTATAAGGATAAATGTAGAGGGGGAAAATAGAGGATAAGATTGACCTGAGAAAGGTTGTGGTTGAAGTTGGCTATTAAGAGCACTAATATTTTGGTTTTTTTAAAACTATTCTCCAATTAAATAAGTCTGAGAAAATGTAGCTAATAAAATGCATCAATTAGTTCATCACAGACTCAGATGTTAATTAGGAACTTGGTAACTACACAAAATTAAACTATGCAGTACATAGAGGGGGAAAGAGAAGAGGTCTTTGCCTACAAAAACAGTCAGCAAGAAAGAGAAAGAAAAGGACAGTATTGCTTACAGATCCAAAATGTTCCTGGTAAGTAGGAAAATGTGTCAAGTCCATTAATCAACATGGGCCAGGTCTCATCTGTATTTACAGTGTGTGTCCAGAGATGGTCAATGTTACAGATTGTAATAACCTAATTTGGCTTCAGACAAAGCCCAGAATTCACCAATCATAGAGCTTAGAGTACTCAGAGAGCACAAGTACCAGCAAAGGAGAAGAGCACAAGAGCACAAAGCATTTTGCTTGCTGTTGCTGTTCTGTGACATTGCTCTTTTCATAAATGACTTCAAGCCAGACGGTGTCAAGAAATGTACTAATGTCACACCCACAGTTGTGAGGTTTCATGGATTCACTGGGAGCGATGCATTTGCGTCAAATCTGACAGAGTCTTTTGCCATCTGCTTAGAAGTGTTCTGCCTGCACAGAACAATTCATGCTGCTTTTTCACACCTTCCAAACTTTCAGAGGTCTGGGTCTTAAAACTAAGGTTCTTAGTCCAGAGATCTCTTAAAGCAGTTCTTGTTCTCAGTCGTGTGTGAGGAGCATACTGCATCACCTGGAGGATTCCTGCCAGGATGCTATGAATCATTACTCCAGATCCTTAAGCAAAACTTAATTTGTAAAGTATGGATGTTGCATTGTTTCCCCTTAAAGCATTTTGGGTTGGTTTTTTTTTACTGCATTTTTTCTTGTCTCTATGAGTGATTGGGAGGTCTGCATACATGCTGCAGGCTATTGCTGATTCACCTCCAGCTGTGGCATTTCCCATACTGGCAGCTATTATGTTGCTACAGAAGGACTTCATAAGCTAGGATTTAGACAGAATTTTTTTAAAGAGGCATCTATTATTCCAGCAGTTTTAATCAAGCCTAGCTCAAAATGCATGAGCACTCTCTAAATACATTATTGTGTGCAGATGTTGCAGAAGCTGTATACCTCTAGAAAGGGACAAAACAGAAATGATTTCTGATGAAGTAATTAACTTTGCAATGAGGTGACTAGCTATAATAATACCCTAGTAAAAACACTTGGAAAGTGAGCCTTCTGTGTGACTGGCAAAATATTTCAGACTTTACAACTGTGTATTTCTCCATCTGTACTGCAAAGGCAGATTATCTATGGGGAGGGTCATATTTTAAAAGGGAGATTGGTCCCTGAATCCATCTACTCTGTCTTATTCTTATCACTGCCTAAAGGAAATTACAACAATTACTTAGCTGGGAAAGAAATATTAAAAGAAATATTTATATTACCTTTAATAATATTCAGTAGAAAAAAACAGAGACAGCTGATATCATCTGCATAGCATCTTTCCTTTCACCCCCTGAAATCAGCAGCACAATAAAGGGCTCTGTCAATCAGGTGTCTGGAACAGTTGCTACAGTTCTGTGTTATCTCTGACCCAACCAGGCCAGTAAAGCTTGTAAGAATTCATAATCTGTTAATGACACAATCTGACCAAAAATCTTTTCTGAAATTTTGCAGTTGGACAAAGTGATATAGATGTTCTGAAAGAAATAAATATGTTTTTAGTCATTTGCACTTGGACATTCTCAGTGTAGTTCTGAGCCAACAGTGGAACAATTCCATATGCTGATCCACTCATACTCTGGCAACAGTTCTGCTGCTGTGACATATATATTGATATGCTTAAGTAACTTTCAGCAAGAGAAAATGTTTCATATTTGGAGCTTTATTCACAGTTTAAGATCTTTATTATGCATAGAGACAGCTAAGTGCAACAAAGTAACAAATGAAGCTCTATTAAGCTTCAGAACCCATCTAAGAAGATCTATGTGCCAGGACAAGGGAATACATCATTACACCATTAAAACTTAGCACTGTGTCTAAGAACTGTTCTGAGATTTGCAAATATCATTCTTAAGTCAGGAGGCCAGCTCTTTTTCTGAAAAATCATTACTGTGCATATCTTAGATGAAAGGAAATAACGACTAATAAACTGGAAAATACAAAAAAAACCTTTTTGGACTTAAAATTTACAATTTATATTAAAAAGGCATCCTAGTTATTAAGTGAAATTTAAAAACCAAAATTTGTGCACAAATACTTGGCAATAACTTACTAATATAAGTATAGTAGCTCCTCTTAAAAAACCTTTACAAATACTGTGAGGTTATTTGTAAAATAAACTAGAGTTGCCTTAGAACACTTCTAATATACTGTGTCCCTGCAATTAATCTATTGTAAAAATCAGATCTTAGTTTTGCTGAACACCTAGCATCTAAGTATCCCAAACTTTGGCACATAGGAAAGAAGTAAGCTGTTTTCATGATTATTTCAGTACAAGAAACTAATTTAAACAGAAACCATGTTACTTAGCTCAAAACCATTCCTATTGCAAATCAAGTGAATTAGTTGATTATTAGTGTTATCACAGAGCCTAGAGATACAGAAAATAAAGGTCCGTTATGGTTGGGAGTGCACAAACACAGGAGAAAGCCTTTGCCCTGAAGAGTTTTTCATCTAAATAGACAACTCAAACCGGAAAAGAAAATCATTGCAATGGAGGAAATGAAGCACAGAGATTGCATCACTTGTTCTTTGTATCTAAGGTTTTTGAGATGTTACGCACTGCACCTACCTATATTTTTTTATACATATATTTATATACATATAAAATTTCCATTTGATGTAACATGATCTAGTCTATAATATATTCTAATCCAAATACATTTTAACAACCTTAATAGTCTGACAGGAACAATCAGGCAGTCCATGATGGAGTTACCTCAAGACTATATAGGGTAAACCATCATTATCACAACTTTCTTAAGTGACATATTTTCCTTCAGTGAAAGATGAAACTTTTGACCTTGTAATGACAACACTCTTTTTGCAGTTATGTTTATAGGGTTATAGGTGTAATTTCTAATAATAAAATTCATAACCATTCATTGCAGAATACGATTCTGAGATTACAGAATATGGTCTATTGGGGAAAAAAAAAGACAGGAATACAAAGATTTGATTTCTCTGTTGAAATCCATTACTTTTTTTCTGCCCAGGAAATGTGCAGATGTACAGACAAAAGCTGGCTGCAGGTTTAATATGCATGTTTTTTCTATATTGATTGGGAACTGATATATGTGTAAGTTGGGTTGTTCTGCCACCAAATCTCTTCTCAGGATCTCATTATGAGAGGTCAAGGTACTTTAATGGCTTGGCAGATCAGTTCAATATTGCCTAGGAACAAGTAATCCTGACCTACTCGTGTTTAAAATGGGCAAACAAAGAAGCATCCTAATCATCTGTAAATATGAGTTCATTTCTTGCAAATGGAAAACTTCCTAAATCTTGAGATAATTTAACCAAGAAGAAGATAAAAAAGTTATGAATTTGCAGGTTTTTAGGAAGAGTTCATTGCATGTCATCACACCTAAAATTCCATAATCAGGAGAGAGGATGACATTAGATAAAATTTCATTGAGCAAAAGCAACAATAAGAAACTGTATTATTTTATGACAGAAAGAGGAAGAGATGTGTTCAACAATGTATATAAATTAAAAGTTAAGGATTTTAATATTTTGATAAGGGAAGATAAATGTCACATGAAAAGGGGAGACCCTGACTCTTAGTGTGGGGGGATTCCCTGGATCTGTAGTGTTTGATTCATCTGTCAGCATGCCAAGAAAGCTGAGACCCTTGTGCCTGACCAGTCTGTCAGTGTCCCATTATGGGGACCCTTCACTGAACAGTCCTGCTGAATGGGAGGGCAGCTCGACTGACTTTTTCAGGGGGACACTCCAACAGCATAAGGGAGATTCTTTAGAGGGCCTTTCCACTTTATGACCCCTCAATGGGTCTTGCTCTTCATTTGGGTATGTTCCCTGCTGCCAGTGACAGCCAGCGCCCGTGAAGGACTCACACTAAGTTTATGGAATAATACCCTTTATTAATATAAAATTATGACAGGTTAAGGTTCAAGGACTGTTATTGATAGTGTCTGACTGCAAAAACCTATTCAAAGCAACACACAGATAAGCTGTAATCCCCAATAAAAGTATTCAGCAGAGTGTGGTTCTTACCCAATAGGTTTCCCTACAGGGGAGAAGACACATTCATCCCAATGACTGATTCCAGCAGCTATGATGGAGTCTTCCCTAAATTCTCTCCATTCTCTACTTACTTTTATACTATTTCTTTGTGTTTAGCTGGAACTTGTGTCGTTCTAGTCATACATACCTTTGTTAAAGATTGGTGTAAAATTCTCTTGCTTTGCTTTGAAAGATACAGTCAATAAAATTCCGAGCACAGCCCAGTGAGGGGTGGTCATACATCAGAGGGGGTACCTTTGGGATGAAAATGTGTGTTAATATTACAATTAGGTTATAATGAACCAAGTTCATCTGAGGAGAGTGATTTCACCACAGTCGTTGGCTCAGCAGCAGGACATCTCCTCTCTCCCCTGGCTGACAGGTGCATTGCAGTTTTTCAGCTGCAAAGTACCATTGAATTCCCCTCCCTGGGAGGATTTCAGCAGAGCCTGGTCGTGGTGTCTCCACTCTGCTCCACCCTCAGTTCCATCCCCTTTAGCAGGTGCTATGGCTGCAGATTGTGGGTGTGGGGAATCATCCTGGAATAGGTTTCCAGCATGCAAACCGCATTCCATCAGGGAGCAGCAAGAGTAATTTACCCTATAACTTCCTTACCATTATAACCTCTGTTAGGATGTGAAAGTAACTTCTCAGCTTCCTCTAATTTTACCCCCAGCTATCTTTCCACAATAAGCAAATAAACAAANCTAAGTTTATGGAATAATACCCTTTATTAATATAAAATTATGACAGGTTAAGGTTCAAGGACTGTTATTGATAGTGTCTGACTGCAAAAACCTATTCAAAGCAACACACAGATAAGCTGTAATCCCCAATAAAAGTATTCAGCAGAGTGTGGTTCTTACCCAATAGGTTTCCCTACAGGGGAGAAGACACATTCATCCCAATGACTGATTCCAGCAGCTATGATGGAGTCTTCCCTAAATTCTCTCCATTCTCTACTTACTTTTATACTATTTCTTTGTGTTTAGCTGGAACTTGTGTCGTTCTAGTCATACATACCTTTGTTAAAGATTGGTGTAAAATTCTCTTGCTTTGCTTTGAAAGATACAGTCAATAAAATTCCGAGCACAGCCCAGTGAGGGGTGGTCATACATCAGAGGGGGTACCTTTGGGATGAAAATGTGTGTTAATATTACAATTAGGTTATAATGAACCAGGTTCATCTGAGGAGAGTGATTTCACCACAGTCATTGGCTCAGCAGCAGGACATCTCCTCCTCTCTCCCCTGGCTGACAGGTGCTATGCAGTTTTTCAGCTGCAAAGTACCATTGAATTCCCCTCCCTGGGAGGATTTCAGCACAGCCTGGTTGTGGTGTCTCCACTCCTCTCCACCCTCAGTTCCATCCCCCTTAGCAGGTGCTATGGCTGCAGATTGTGGGCGTGGGGAATCATCCTGGAATAGGTTTCCAGCATGCAAACCGCATTCCATCAGGGAGCAGCAAGAGTAATTTACCCTATAACTTCCTTACCATTATAACCTCTGTTAGGATGTGAAAGTAACTTCTCAGCTTCCTCTAATTTTACCCCCAGCTATCTTTCCACAATAAGCAAATAAACAAAGAAATCTGTGGCTAATAGAGGTAATGACAATAAGAGGAATTGCTGCTATTTTTAAATTAAATTATAAAAATGAAGAATAGTTTCAGTTCATTAGTAGATGAACATAGATTGCTTAAAATAAAGCAGAAAAGCCACAGGTGTTCAATAATTCTTTTTTTCAGTATTTAAGCAATAACAGAATGATTGATTACTGCACACAAGCATGACAAAGCACTTTCCAGACCATTAGTAACTGTGAAAGATATTAAGCAACATCTATTAGGTATAAACTTTTTTAAAACTGCAGGTTTGACTAAATTACAAACAGGATTACTAAATGAGCTAAATGTGGAGTTTTCTAGCCCACTAGTGATCATTTTTATTAAATCTTGAAACACTTAAAAATTACAGAGTTTGGAAGACTATTAACATTCAAAGGAGGCAAGTAGATAGCTCATTGACCCCAGCTTCATTTGCTGTGATGTTAGGCGTTTTGGGGGAAAAAAATGTACAAAGGGTCCTGAAGAGTTTTAAATATACATCTTCAGTTTTGGCTGTGGGGTCCATCTGAACTATCTCTGCTAGTTCCACACAAATGAAGTGTTTCTTTTCTTTGTGACCATTGCAGAACAATTTTGGCTCCTCTAATGATTTCAAAGGACTTTTAACATAATATTTGGACTTACAAAATGCTACATTAGTTTCCAATATGATCTGACCTTTTAAGAGTAAAGGTTTTTCTTTAAGTCTCTTGGAAGCCTTGAATACCTGTGCATTTTGGCTATGCAACAGAAACTTTTTAGAACATCCTTTAAAAACATGCGAAGATTAAAATCTTACAAAATCTGGTCCATGTAAATTTCAGAAGTTAATGTTTATTTTTAGCAAGCTATATTTATTATCTGAAATTTAAAATGAAGTAAAAATTGCTCACCTTAGCAATTCTAATAATGACAAAAGCAAACTTGTCTGTACTGAGCTTCATGTCTGTGGGACTAATTGCATTTTTGTGGTCAGTTTTCTCAGTATTTTTTCCTAGAGAAATTAATTAATTCTGGAATAATCAACATATTGTTCCTTCATTAATCCTTATTTAGAAAACTACTCATATTCAAAGGTATTATTGCTATCCTGATAAAGGCTCTTCAGAATCTGTCTGTCTATCTTTTGCTAGCCCACAGAGTGTGTGCAACCTAAATTTACAGTACTCCTGGAACAACAGTACTCCTGCTTCTTGAAGCAGGGGATTGTCTGTCTTTGTATCCCCCAACACAATGAGCTTCTGCTCATGTTTTCCTCTCATGACCTCAACTAAGATGCAACCAAGTCACAGATTAATGAACTGTGAGCTCCATCAAAGGGATAGTTTAACATACATTTTCTCTGGGGCCTTACCCATCTGCAGGCAGATTCACTGTTTGCTGCAAGAGTATAATGTCTTTTATACACCCCAAGCAATCTGCTTTTCCATCTGTGGTGTCTCTGGATCTTCTTTCTGTTGAATAGCCTTGGGGAATAACAGATTGCTCTTTAATACTATGCCTTGCATAGGAACAATACATCTCCAGATGCTTGCTACCTATTTAATTCTTTAACTGGAAGGCTCAACCTTGTATGCCTACAGGTAGCTCATCCATGGGTTACCATGGCTTTCCAGCTGGACAGCTTTCACAATGTAAGCTTCTCCAGTTGAGGAAATACATTTTTTTAATTATTTTTTACTTTCCGCTTCCTAATCAGTATATTAATTAGTTGGCAGTTTAAGAGTGTGATTTCTATATCCTACAAAGCCGATCAGTTTAAAAACATGAGCACACAGCGTTTGAGCCACTTATATTATTTTTAAAAGAGATGGTGGTCATCACTCTGCTCTTCAGTATCTTACACCTCAACTCACAATTATTCTCTTTTCTTAATGAGCCATCATTCTTCAAGTTGCATGTAATCTCTTCTACGAGTTTCTGATAGCATCTTCTTTAGATGCTCAGATAGAACATAATTTTATCTGTCAACATTGGTCACCCTTTCACCTTTACTCCATAAAAATCAATTTTTTTTCTGCATACTCATTCTGACCAGTAAAAGAACATTCTTTGCCTCCTTTTAGATCACTTTCAGACTGGTGTACCTTAGCTACCCAGACACTCCTGTGGTCAGATCCTACATGTTGGGAGGCATATCTGATGGTTATCTGGTCTGACCTCACATCTGTGCACAACATTGCAGGTGTGCCCACATTCCTGGTTCCTGGCATTGAGCTGCTGCTCTGCAGTGCAGCACAGCATGCCAAAGTGCACTTCCAGCATTAAGAATCGTCAGTGGCAACACGTTTTGTTCTCACTCTTTTGATGGATCATGTCCTGCTTCTTCTTTACAGGTTGTGGTATAATTCTGTGAGGTGTCAGGCAGCAGCACACAGCACTGCACAGCTTAGCTGCTTTACACAGACTATTGCTGGTCACTGTGAGACAGCTCTCTGGGCTGCTCAAGCTGTTTTACAGCTTTTTCTCTGGCACTCCTGAAGTGCTGCTTTTCCAGATAGGCTGTCCCTCTTCTCAGCTCCACATTAATCAGGATCCAGGAATCTGAACTCCACTGCTTGGCTGACAAGTGTAGAAGAGCAAACAGGGAGCCATGAGGCAAAGAATTGACTCTAGACATATTTACTGGCCTCCAGTTTGTCCTCCTTTACTTCCCCTTTCCGCTGTTCAGTGAATTTCCCCTTTCATTTTTCATCATCTTCCAAATTCAGCATGGTCTTTTCTCTCAAATCATAATTCTTAAGAAAGAGTAATTCCATGCCAGATCTTTCTGTACTTATATGCAGAAGTTTCCATGCATCTGGGTCACCAGTCTGCAATGCAGTTCCAGCAGTTAACTTTAACAATGCTGGTTTCAAAATGTGTTTCTTGGCCCACTGCAGGTGGCAGGTGCAGTCCCAGGCCACCTCACACATTACAGCTGCTACAGTGCATTAATACTGCAAACTGAGCATGCCAAGCATTCCATTAGCTCTAGTCCTGTAACAGACAATTGCAAAGGGATGAAACATTTTATTTTTACTAAAATCATAAAATCATTTAAGTTGGAAAAGACCTTTGAGATCATTTCATCCAACTGCTAAACTACACTGCTAAGTCAACCACTAAACCATGTCTCTAAGTGCCACATCTATCTGATCTGATGCTGGAATAAGATTTCCCATTTTGATTACACTTGTTATATGCTACTTCTTTCTCCTCTAGGAGTCCTTGCTCTGGATTGAAAACAGTGATCAAAAACCTTTCCATTTGGGTAGTACATCTGCCTGTTAATATATATTTTGACCCAGTTTTGGAAGGTTTTGTGCAGTTTAAAAATATTAATTTCTCTAAGTATATTTAGAAAATGGGAAATGGGAAAAAATGGGAAAAAATGGGAAAATTCTTACATGAAAATATCAAACTTAATAAAAATGGAAAATTTATTTCAATTTTGTTTTTTACCTGAATTATCGATCTTTTTCTCTGATGAACAAAACAGTAATACACACTTTTATTTCAGGTGTCTATTCCCATGTGTATATGTCAACTCAGTCACTTTTAAGCTGTCTCCAACAGTCATCTTAAAATATCAGCTGACCCTTGTGCAGTTTCTTCAGGTATAACAGACTTTCAAGAAAAGGGAAAAAGTTTTACTTGATAACTACTAAGCTGTAGAATTGCTAATAGTGTTTCAAAATCCTTGTAAATTATGCTACAGCATTTTCCATCCGTGAAGCACATGTGTGCATGACTGCCCAGAATCATACATGAGGCAGCTAGCCTGACAGCAAGATACTTATTACAGCAAGGCAAATAAACTGTGACATTAGCACAGGTACCTGGAAGAAGAACTGACTCTAGTAAATAATTTTTTCTTTGTTCTCCTGTTTTCCTTGTTTCCTTTGCACCATTGTCACCCACTGAACAGCAGTAGTAAATTATTAGCTCCTACTGTTTCATAAGAGCACATCTCATTTTTTTTGTGGGGCACCCTGTGCTCCAGCAGTTACTGACAGTCACTGCCGTATATTGTTTGCATGATCTGATGTTACAGCAATTCAGTGAGATACATCAGACCAACTTAATGCAACAGGCAAAGAAAGCTGTTGCCAGATATTTTCCATTTATTCTGATGAAGATTAATAAAACAAATTAAAAGATTTTCAAATCCGAGACAACTTCAAGGGCTGTTTTGGTGGGACAGTTCTATTATTGTGCTGTGATTTCAGTTACGCGAGATTGCCTCCTACTATCAGCTTTGTCTCTAAACATCTCAAAATGAACAGGCTGTGCTGAGAAAAGGGAAGGTCAGCAGTCTGTGCTGGATAAAAGCAGAACTTGCAGGCTGATGCTGAGTTAGAGACACGTCAACAATGTGTCAGCCAATGATGACACCTTTGTTAGAAGAAACAAAGTCAAGACAAATAACTGTTAAAATACAAGTAATTATTTCAAGTTTGCAAAAATAATTCAAGTAGATGTTACTATATTGTTTTTCCCATGACCTAGCACTCACTCAGAAGTACTTAATACAAAATCCTCCTAGTCAGGTATGTATGATAGTTTAGCAGCATCTACCTAACTCTCAAATAATTCTAATTTTCAAATACAAAGTGGTTCTAAAAAATGTTTTAATTAACTGTGATAACCTTTGTGCATGGTGGCATGTTCTTGTGAGACAAACCCTTTGTCTGATTTTAGACTCACCAGACAGTGGTCAGATTATCAACCTCACGTACCAGGGTCCAGTAGCGGAACTGGATGGATTTGCAGTTGATCCTAAAAAAGATTTGCAGGTTGATACTGTTTCTAATGCAGCATTTAGTGTGTAGTGACTCCTAGGGGCTGCCCAGGAAAATGAATATTCTGAGGTCTTAATTAAAAGTTTTTCCCCAAAAGGAAATAAATTTCTAATTTTGGAAAAGATGATTAAAACTTATGTGAAAGCACTGAATCCCACCACCTGGGAGATTACAAGCAGTGAGACGCAAGACACCATTCTGTAATTTCACATTCTTTAGGATGGTGAGCACTATTTAATTCCCTTTTTCTCTGGTCAATCAATATAGCACTTTCAGCCATGGTCTCACCATGCAGGAAATATAATCTAGATTCATCAAATAGAGATAGGGGATATGGCTCTAGCCAAATACCATATACATTATTTAAAACTCTAGTGAACTGCTTACAGACATTATAAGGACATTTTAAACATTAATAAGTCAGTTTCAGTAAACAAGGAGATAAACCAAAATCACAGTGGTTGTCTTGGGTATTTGGAAGGTCTGCCTTTTTTTCTTCAATTCCTTATACATGCCTCTCTTTTCTCTCTAACAAAGAAGAATGGTTTAAACTTAAATACAGATGTAGTTTCAGATTTTATAGTTCCTTACTACAACACTGTCTACCCAAGATAATATCCCTAACATGCCATTCCTCTCATATTCTTTCCACAATGAATCTGGGGAAACTCCAGATTAACACTCACAGGAAAATACACCTATTTATTATTTGGCACTGGGATAAGATAACTGCAATCTGTCTCAATTTTTTTTTTTTTTTTAAGACAAGGTTGATAAGACTAGGTAAGTATTCTGTTGAGAATAGGACAGGATAAAGACATATTCTTTATCACATCTTCAGAAAGGAAGAAGGGAATACAGTTCAGCTATAATGTGTGACTGCAGCAAGCCATGGGAAACTTTCCGGGCCATAGGAGGCAGGAGATTAAACTCAGAGGTGTTGGATTTTATTCTTAGATACACCAAATGTCAGTGACTGCTCTGAGCTGGTGAATAAGTAGAGGTAGGGATCAAAACTCACACAAACATGACTAATGAAAGAACAGAGAGTACAAGATTAGTGAAAGAAATTGCTGACGTGACATGGGAAGGCACAGTCAAAAAGCTGCACAACCACATCGTTGTCATGTCACATAATAGGGAAATATAGGTGTTGACCCTTGTTGGACTCCAGATGCCCAGCAAAGCTGCTCCATTGCTCCCTTCATTGGCATGTTGGGGAAGAGAAAATATGAAAGGCTTGTGGGTCGAGATAAGAGCAGGGAGAGATCAATCACCAGTGACTGTCACGAGCACAACAGACTCCACTTGGGGAAAAAATTATTTAATTTATTACCAATCAAATCAGAGTAGCATAATGAGAAATAA